>CM053755.1:10393809-10454799 GCA_028658305.1 Pachyuromys duprasi | reverse complement strand
TGTCACTTTAAAAACGAGAGAAATGTCATCAACTTTATCACATTGTGGGAATTTATTTTCAACATAACAACTTGCTTAAGTATGTTAAAACTGCTATCTTAGAAAACTTTATTTGTATTTATAGACTTCATCTTCCGTAGAAGCTTTAAACATGTAAATATTTAAGGACTGTGATAATAAAGAGAGTAATGGAAGGATAAAAAAAAATAAAGAAGCAAGACAGAGTTTTTATTGTGTAACTTGGAGCAGAAACAACAGAGCACATTAAATGGAAGCTGCTCTTACTCCACGTGTTTGGAAATGTACAGCTTGCTGTAGTATACGATGGACTCTCTTGTCTTTGCATGAACTAACGGAGGGCACACCCACTCCTATAATCTCTTACCTCCCTGAAAAATCGCCCATTAGGGACACCTGATCTCTCTAACAATATCATCCCACTGTGTAGATGACAGTCTGTGTATTTTGAGTTGAAAAATTAAAAGGTGCATTACTTCTGAAGGAATATTGCTTATGACAAGTGAGTGCCATCAGAGGCATCTGAGCAAAAAATGTTTTGAAATGGAAAAAAGGAAATAATCAGTTATAACCAGGGAAGGAAACCGTATTGACAGTAACAATAATAACAGGACCTCTGTTTATTCATCTGCTCGCTGAGGTCCCAGATACAGCCGTGCCTTGCTGTGAAATGGAAACGTCCTGGTTTACGTGGGAGAGGACTGGGGAGACAAAGGCTCTGTGACAACAGCGTTGTGGCTAGAGCAACACCTTCTGTCAACGATTTACTAGTGGTTATTTCCATAACGAGTATATGTCACATATTTCAAGAAAAGTCTCAAACTAGAACCCCTACATAGAAGCACTGAAGCACTAACCTATTTCCTGATTAAACAGCAATATGCCGCAACAAGGGTTGCTCTGAGGATTGGCATTGCCAGCATGTTCTTAGTGCTGGCTGTGCGTGTTGAAATACATTTCACAAGCATTTTTTGGAAGCGCATTTAGGCTTTTTGAAATACTGCACAGTTTTAGTGATTTCAGACGGGAAAAGTTCAAGAAAGCTTACACTCTGACATATTCATCTGAGTTCAGCACACATGCAAAAAAAAAATTCTCTCCAGCTGGGAATGTCACGTTAGAGGAGATTCAAAGATGAGGTTAAACAGACCTCTGCTCTTGAAACCCTCCCAAGCTTGGGGAAGACAGAGACAGACAGACAGAGAGACTTGGGTGAGCAGGGCTATATAGACTCTTGTTTTTGAAACAGGGTCTCACATGTGTAGCTCTAGCTCTCCTGGAACTCAGAGAGATCCTCCTGCCTCTGCCTGGGTGCTGAGATTACAGGCCACACAGCCAGCTAGAAGACACAGATTCTTAACTAAAATGCTAGTGTTGTGATCGGGTACAAATTCCAAGTGTAAAGAGTAGAGGAGGTAATTATACTGACAGCATCGTCAGGAACAGGTGAGCTTTTCAAGACTCTATAATAGTCTAGATACTTCTAAAAGTCTCACTTTGTCTCCCTGTGATGGCCTGAATGTTTGTGTTGCCTCAAATTTATATATTGAAATCTCTCTTCTCAATATGTTGATATTGGGGAAATTTTTGGAAGATGAGGAAGTTGTGAGGATGGAATTCTCTAGATTGGTGACATGAGAACTGACTTGTCTCCATTGTGTGAAGATAAAACAAGAAGGCAGTTTCGGAGAACCAGACTTAACAGTCTCCCCACACCTTGAACTTGGACTTTCAAGCCTCCAGAGTTATGAAAAATAACTTCATTATTTAAACTACCTAGACTATGGAATTTGTTTTAGAAGCAGAAGACATGCCCCCACCCCACACAAATCTAACAACAAATTATTATTCTAATATATCACGTGGCTTAGTTAAGTTGACACAGTAGAAAGAAGTATACCCAAGATTTTGAGTTTGATCTATATAAGAATCTTTCTACTCTACCATACACAGCCCCATTCTGAAAACAACATGGTAGTCGGTGCACAAGCAACCGTGACATTTCTAGGGACAACACTTTTCCAGTACTGGATATGAATCTGTGGCATCTGTACAATTTTTATTGCTTTTACAGAATTTTCATATAATAAAATCAGAAAAAGTCCTTTGTTCAGAATAATTGTCTTTGAAACAGTCATTTTAAATATAGTAATAATTCCAGAACGAATATGGAAATTGGATGTTTTCCAAGTAAAATATCACCGTGTGATAGTTTTTCATGATCATTCAAAAGCCATAGGGCAGGAAGACAGGAGCCCTATGCACAGCAGGTGTGAGGTCCACGTGTTGGCCCACTCCCCAGTCTCCTGGGGCTTGAACATGCTGACCTGACCTAGTGATCCCAGCCAGCTGGGCCTTTTTCCCTCTTTACTGGGAATGCATTGGAAGTCCACCCAACCGTTCTCAAGGACAAAGCAGCTCTCACACGCTTGCAGATCACACGAAGGGTTTTCATTTCATGACCTCCTTTCTGGAACCACATATTTCCAGTCTCTTTTAGGAGATTTCTTCCTTTAGGCTGAATATGTACATTTTTGGGGATTTTTTTTGCAGTGTTTTAAATGGCTACATTTTCTATGATACATATTCTGTGTTAATTACAAAAATCTAGTATATAAAAATCTTATGAAGATACAAAAACCACATAACCATTTATCTATGGTTTTTAAATCAGCTACTTTTATTGAAAAAATTATATAAAATTGGAAGTCATCTGGGGATAGGCTGTGCTTATGGTACTCAAAGGCAATTCAAAATATCACAACATGGTCCTTTTCATCCTTATGTGAGAACATTTACAGGACAATATATTCTGATCACATTCTTATATTAGGACCTAATAGCAGGAAACACTTTCCAGTTAATGTTCTAGTGATGTTAGTACGCAAGCACACAAAACCCCCTCAGGATATATTTTAAAGATAATTCTTGTGTGCTCATTATAAAGCCAAACTGTGGTATTGGGCCAGGCTACTTTCAATGCCTCAACGTGACAAAATACAGAAGACAACATTTTGGGTTTTGTTGGAACTTGATGGCCACAGAGTTCAGGTTCCCATCTGAAGTCACAGGCACCAGAGTATTTCCAAGACGGCTGCCATAGTTCAAAGGGTGATAAATGGCTTTATTCTCTGACTGTGTTTTAAAATTTTAGTCTTTCCAATGGAATCCAAACTGTGCCAGCCGTCTATTAGTCGGACCCTTGGGAATTTTATTGTTATTTTGAACCAGATCTATTTTTGTTTCATTCTATGGGAACCACACATAGTTTGTTCCTTTGCCAGAAAACTATTTTCCAATGAGTATTGCTCAACTCTAAGTACATACTACATTTTTACACTGAGGGATGTGGTAGGGGTGAGTTTGGTTAAAATTACATTTTACGTGATATAATGTAGCCTGGACTTTGTGTTTTTAAATAAACTCTAATATTCTGCTAACTAATGAGTAAGTTAGGTTTTACTTATTTTTTTCCAGAATGATACATTTTAAGTTAAAAAAACCACTTTAACATTTGTTTATTTGGTGTGTGTGTGTGTGTGTGTGTAGATCCTAGGACAACAGCAAGAGTTGGTTTTTGCCTTCTGCTATGTAGCTTCCAGGGATAGAAGGTGCACTCACCTGCGTCATCATCTTGCCAAATAGAAAATCTATTTCTAAAAAGTCACGACGATCTGGGACTGGTGCCCACCTGTTATCTTGGCACCCAGCAGTCTGAGGCAGAAGGATCACAAGTTTGAGAGCACCCTGTGCCCCAAACAAACTCCCCAGACCCAAACAATGCTTTTCTCCCAAAGTCTGTGTTCACGCACAGACAAAGTCTGCATATAACATTGACTATAGTAGCCAATTACTGTCACTTGTTCCTTTATTCAACATAAAAGCAAAAACAAAAGCCAGACCGACAAACCCAGATATTTTGTCATCTAGCTCGTTACCGTGGGTTGGTTTTCAGAGGTAGTGAGACCTGCTCTACCAGGTGTCTGTTGACCTTGAGAAAAGCTGGTCATTCTCCTGAGGAGCAGAGCTTCACTCACAAACTGGGAGGAAAGTATCTTGTTACAAGATAGAACCACTGAGAGTCTCATGCCCTCAGGGAGTCATGGATGCGATGTTCTACTTAGTGAACCACAGACTCTTTGCATAAAGCCAGCCAAGAAGAATCTTTCAAAAATGATAAATCCTGAGATCAAAGATCACAACACTTTTACAAATGTAATTTTTTTTTTCAGAGCACTAAGGAAAAAAAATCCTTCCTTTTTTTTTTTCCCCCCAAATTTGAGACAGGGCTTTTCTGTGTAGCCCTGCTGTCCTGGAACTCACTATTTTGAAGAGGCTGGCCTCCAACTCACAGATCCACCTCCTCTGCATCCCATGTGCTGAGGTGCAAGCCACCACTGCCCAGCTTGATTTTTTTTTAAAGAAAATGTCATTATACCTTCTTGACAAAGCCCAATAAAACAACACTTAAAAAAAAGTGTGTCCCATCTTTGTAAAATATAAGAAAGGACAGGTAAAATCGCAGTGGCTCACGGTCATGTTTGCTGGAGAACAGCTATGTTCAATCTTTTCACAGCATCCTGTGGTCACCTGTAAAGTTATAAAACCAACCAAGTAAACAAACAAACCCTAGAAACAAGCCCCTGAAAACGTTTTGAGTTAGTTTATGATTTTGTGTTGGATCGTGTGCAGGCTATCATTGGAGAGACTCTCAATGATCCTGTTTACATTAAAAAAGAAGTTTTAAAGTAAAAAAAAATATATGTATATATTATATATAACTCAAATAGTATGGAAAGATGTAAAACTAGATGAATTCCTCTGCTTTCTTTATCCCTAATGGTCAGTCCATTTCTCCAAGAGAGAAACTGTTAGCAATTGCTTGTTTGTCCTTCCATAAAACGGACTGCATCCCCACATAGTAGCAAAAGTACCTGTTTGTGTGTGTGAATTCAAGTATATAATTACATTTCTTCCAAATGTATCCAATTTGCAATGTATCAACATAAATATAGAGTTTCGTATATTAACACACACAACGCTACCACCATTGGTTAATCCTGACATTCACTGGAGAAAGAAAACAACAACCCAATTCTACTATTTTGTGCCAAATTTAAGCAGGATTTATTAAATATTAAATGTTGACCAAGAGATGGACTTTGGTTAGGACCATTCTCTGTAATTTCCCAGCTGGAATGGCTCTGAGCCACATGTTGCAGGAGCTTATAAGGACAAACCTATAGGCCACCTTACTTTCCCATGAGGCTTTGTTATTTTCCAAGAACTACAACTCCCAGCATCCCAAGACATTACCTAGTCCTTAGGGAGGTGGGGCTTACAGGTTAATTTATGGCATTACATTTTTTGCAAAATTTTATAGCTTATTTTGTTAAGATTTATTTTATCCATAGGTACATGTATATATTTCTCTCTTTCCCTCTCTCCCTCCATCTCTCTCTCTCTCTCTCTCTCTGTGTGTGTGTGTGTGTGTGAGTGTGTGGTGTGTTGACACAGGTGAAATGCCCATGGTGGTGAGAAGAGAGTGTTAGAGCCCTGGAGCTCCAGTCACAGGCAGTTGTAGGCTACCTAACATGAGTGCTGAGAATGGAAAGTGTCCTCTCCAAGAGTACTGTGTGCTCTCAATGGCTTGGCCATCTCTCTAGCCCCTAGCTTACTATTTTTAGTAGCTATAAAAATATTACATAGTGTACCATGTATGTGTGATCAAGCCTCTATATGAATGAATTTCTAATTTTTTGAGTGGATCTGTAAAGACTTCAAAGTTGGATAGTTGTGAAAGAATGCCCACGCTGATAAGTCTTGATAGGCTACTGTCTAACTTGCTTCATGAGTTTACTCCTCACCAATGATGTCTGAGAATTACTGAGTCTCCCAGAGTGGAACTTTCTGAAGAAGCGTCAGGTCTTTTGAAACCTTTCCATGCTAGGAACTGAACTAGGACCTGACAGAAGCTAGACAGCTACTGAGGCACAGCCCCAGACCTTTCATTATTGTTACTAATTATTTTAGTTTTATTTTATTTTGAGGATCTCCTTCAAATCCCAGGCTGGCTTTGAACTTGAAATCCTGCTGCCTCAGCTTTCCAAAGTGTTTGCGATTATAGCTTGCAGTGCTGAGCTAAGACAGCTGTTATAGGAACACATTAACACAACATTGTTCATGTTTAAGAAAACAAAGTGCAAACGGGGGAAAGGGGGCGGGGAATTTAGTGGGTATGGAGCTTCAGCTTCGCAAGCTGAGAAGAGTTATGATGCCTGCTGGTACAATGATGCCAGTGTGCTCACCATTGCTGCACTGTATTCTTAATGGTTGGTTTGCCAAGCAGTTGAATGGCAGGTCGCTTGAAAAACAAAAGCAAAAAAAGAGGAGGTTAAGATGTTTACTTTACAGGGCTAGGGAGATGGCTCAGTGGTTAAGAGCAATGGCTGCTCTTCCAGAGGACCCTGGGCTTCAATTGCCAACACCCACATGGCAGCTCACAACTGAAACTCCCTTTCCAGGGAATCTGGCATATAGACATACATGCAGGCAAAAACCAATGCCTATAACATAAAAAAATAAATAAGTAATTTTAAAATAAAAGGTGTTTACTCATACCTTGATACAAAAATAATATACAGAATTAAATATCTATAGAAAGAGTGAGAAAACATCTACCCAAATTTCAAAGTAAAGCAGAACCTCTTCCAGAAACCTAGGAGCCACTCACTGTCAGTACGTACATATCCAGTCATTTTTAGGCTCAGAATTCAGAGATCCTGGTCCTGAGCTTAAGCTTAAACTAAAGCACAAGTAATTTATATCAGCCCCAGTAACTTCCCAGTCTGCTATGGCACCTGCTGCCCTCAGCTGCCAGGACCACTCCTTACCTATACTCTAGGACCCACTTAGAAGTCTCTGGAAATAAATTTACAGTTATGGCTTTAAATCTCAAGTCCCAGGTTTGAACCTTGAATGCATATGGCAAAAAATGAAGACAGCAGTGAGGGCCAAAGAGCCCTGGTCAACTTTGGAAGCACACTGATGTTATTTTTCATCCCTGGGAACAAGGCAGCACTTCAAGTGCCCTGACTTAGGTGTGCGGGTGCTGGTTACCAGGGCAGGGGAGTCCTTGGTACAAAACTGGAACAGGTTTATCTGGGAAAGGTAACTGAGCCACTTCTCAGCTCTGTGACAGATGTCTGACAGGCTTCAGGTGTGCCTTACGTTATCCCAGAGCCAAATCCCTCTAGGTGGTCCAGCAGGATGGCTTGGGGGAATGTTTTGAAAGTCATAAAATGAGAAGAGAGAACTTTTTCTTTCTTTCTTTCTTTCTTTCTTTCTTTCTTTCTTTCTTTCTTTCTTTCTTTCTTTCTTTCTTTCTTTCTTTCTTCCTTCCTTCCTTCCTTCCTTTCTTTCTTTCTTTTAAAGTATAGTGCTTTGGGGTCACCTCAGAAGGATAAGACTCTATCAGGTGACTCTCCGGGCGATTGTCATACTCAGCTAAAGGCTGAAGACCCCAGGCTCCAGTGTCTGTGTGTCCAATCTTTGGTGAGGCTTGCTCTCCCAGCTCCAAAGAAATTGGGTTTAGTGGGGTTGGTGCTACTGCTCCCCCCCCTACACCCGTCTCCCCACTTACTGGAGACCCCCCTACACCCGTCTCCCCACTTACTGGAGACCCCCCTACACCCATCTCCCCACTTACTGGAGACCCCCCCTACACCCGTCTCCCCACTTACTGGAGATCAAATCCAGAACTTAACACCTTGTAGACAAACACACTACCACCGAGCCCCAGCCGGGCTGCTCTTGCCTCATCCTTCCATATGCTCAGGTTACAAGTGTGTGTCTCCAGCCTGGCTCCGACTCTCTGTATTGTCTATGAACCTCAGGGGAGGCTGACACACACCTATTTCTTGCCTGCATGTGACTACTGTCTAGTACTTACATTTCCAACCCTTATCACTTACTTCCAATTCTCAAAAAACCTGGTCCCCCAGGGCCTTGTCTTTGAGGCTCTTTACCCTAGGGTAGTAATTGTGCCTGGGAGACAGACCTGAGACCTGCACTTGTCCCCTCCACTGAACGGCTGCAGTGAGGCCAGTGAAGTCCTGACTGTAGCTATAGAGCGCAAAGACTGTCTCATGGCTCCCGCACCTCATGTCTTCGGTCACAAAATCTGAAGTCACAAGAGCATCACATTCAGCCCCATCACCAACATTAGAATGTGCTGTCAGGGTGGCTTTGCAGAATCACAGTTAACGCTTCACCCGTCACGAATTTGAAAGTATTCTTCAGACATGCTTAAACATCATTAGTCTCTCAAACTATGCATCTGTACTTTTTTGTTTTTGGGTGTGTCCTTATTATTTTGCCAACATTGTTTTTTGTTTGTTTGTTTGTTTGTTTTCTTCTCAAGCCACTGCTCAAGTTAATGTCACTGGCAGATGGCAAGTAATGTGTGTGTTCTGTGATTTGAGCTATCAAGAGAAATGTTAAGTGTGCTCAGATCCGAATCAAATCCCACCCACTCACACTTGGCGATTTCCCCAGGCTCACCTGGAACTCTGGGTGCCTTTGTGAATGATCATACCTCCACAGAGGCAGTGAAAGTGAGAAGGCTTTGGAGTGAATAAACCTAGTTTAGACTCTAGCAATGCCTCTTACCAGCTGGGTGCTCTTAGGCTGTAACTTAGTCCTACAGAGTCTTAGTTTTGTTTGTTTGTTTTCCTTCAGAAAGAGAAATTATGATACCTCCCTCCCAGAAACACTTTGTTGATGACTAAGTGAAACATAGAAGCACTTAGCCCATTTTGGCAAGGCACTCAGTAAATATTGCTTTCCTCTTCTTATTTAATAAATGATTTGAAAGTTGGGAGTGTGAGATGAACATTTTTCTGACTTAGCTCCTGGAAAGTACGAGAAAGAAAGAAATCTAATGAGTGTGTTTTTTTTGTTTTTTGTTTTTTTTAAAAACCCTGAGAAGGTCATTCACCTAAGGATGGCTGGGTTACATGGAATGAGTTATATGGCTATCAGGAGATGTTGGGCAGGGGGTACTCTGGGTGTTGCACGGGAGCCAGGCAGGAGAGCTAGGGCCAAGGCCAAGGCCAAAGAAGAAACTCAGGGTGAATCTAAGGAGATGAGCCATGGCCAAGGAGGGGTGCTTGCCAGAGCTCCAACGTCAGCACTGAGCAATAGCAGGAGTCCTCCGACAACCTGGAGGACGGTAAGAGGAGGCCAAGGGTAAGTGTGGGGGTGGAGGGAAAGATAAGGAGAACAAGGCAACGCTGGAGGAGGGTGGAGCCCGGCCAGAGACCTCAGGAGCTAGACCCAGGCCAAGGTGGTCATGAGACAGAGACTACCTACAGCCTTTCAGAGTCATTCTTGACTTCCTACGCTTTGGTTCCCATCTTCTCTCCTTAAAAAACAAGTTGCTTAAAAAACAAGTCACAACACCGTGGTCCACTGTAAGTTGGGGGAAATGCACAAGAGGGAATCTACTTCCAACCAGCAGGGTCTAGGCTCCTCTTACCAGATGGCTCTGCCATCCTCAAGCAGGGATTTTTACTCTTAAGATTGGGGTCTCCTTCCATCACTCAGGGTAGCCTGAGCTCACTATGTAGTCACTATAGCTTCACACTAATGGCCATTCTCCTGCCTCTGTCTCCTAAGTGCTGAGATTTCAAGTGCAAATCACCACGCCAGGCTTATACCCTCTCTCTTTGCTGTGCACTCCTTTGGGCAGCTCAGTTTCCTATGTGCTAACTCAGCAGAATATCTTCAACTATGTGCAATAATGTAAGACATTACAAAGAAAACAAAAATAAAAGCCGAGTGTGGTGTAATCCCAGCGCTCAGGGAGTCAGAGGCAGGTGGATTGCCATGAGTTCCAGGCAGCCTAGTCTAGAAAATGAGTCCAGGACAGCCAATGCTACACAGAGAAACCCTGCCTCAAAACACCAAAAACCAAAAACAAACAAACAAAGGCCAGTTAGAGGTTTTATACTGTTGAAATGATAAACTATAAATGATCAGTTTGCCTTTTTTTAGGATGCAAGACAGAGGTGACTGCTGATGTGAAAGCAGCCGTTGTAAACCATGAGGTAACATGGTAACACAGCAGGAAGAATGTAAAAGGATCATGACAGCAAGAGTCAACGCTGGCCAGTACCTTGAGGTTCTGTTTAAGGGAGAGGGAAACACATTTGTCATCTTGTTCAAAGCTGTTGTTACTTAAGGAGTTCTCTCTTTCTTACAGCTGGACCTAATTCTAAATCATAAATAGATGGAGGCATTTGGGACTTGAATATGAACTAAGTCAGGATGACACGGAAGCCCTTGGGAGCTGGGGTCAGTGACAAATTGGAGGCTCAAGAAACAGGGAAGAGCGATGCAGTCCTTCCCTTTAAAACATTGTGGATCCCTGTCAAAAACAAACAGACAAAAATAAAATCTTCCCTTACAGTGAAATAAATAAATAAATAAATAAAAACAACATGGTGGGTGACACACTTTTTTTTTTCTGATGAACTGGAAATAATTTGAGGAAAAAGGAAAATATGTGTCTGTTTGGTATGAGTAGGTCTGTCCTGGACAGCTTGTAAATTGCTCCCTTCCTGTGCGTCCAGGTTTTATTCAGGTTAGAATGCTCTGGCTGCATGCGATCACAGACCTGAACTTTTTGAGGTAGCAGAACTCAAGGCCCAGCCTCCTCTGTGACAGGGGAATTCTCAGTGTCAATGTCTGTGACACTTAGCCCAAAGTTTCCACCAGTCACTCACTTTAAGTTGGGGCTTGTGGGAAATGAACTCAAAGCTAAGCATGCCACCTGGTCACTTGTGTGGAATGAGGGGGAATTTTTTTTTCTGAGTGACTTATTATGTTAAGTAAGAGGGAAGGACTGTGGGAAATGTAGGTTAAATATTCTATTTTCAGCACCTACTCAGTCCAGATTTGAGGGCTTAGGCGAGAGCATCATCTAGTTTAAGAGTGGATTCTGCAATTGGCCTAGACTTCCATGCTTGGCAAAAAGTTAAAAAAAAAAAAACTCACCAGTTACCAGACCTTTCCACTGAGCTGGTGTGACAGAGAGATTCAGAAAGGAGCTCTTTAGATTCATGCAAATTCTACTAAGTCCAGCATCTCCAGGATAAGCCCTTCAATCTGGAGATGGGAAGTGGATAGGTAGCTTCACCAGCCATCAGATCTCCAGAGCAAAGACTCTTTTTAAGAGTTTCATCTCCTAGACAGGTAACAGCCCCCAAATCATAGGCATTTCCAGACATCCAAATTTTACAGCTCAATAGGCATAGGGAGATGGGATGAAGTTCTGTCAGGAGACTTACAAGTTGGATTTTAGCCTAGCTCCTGAGGTTCACAGGAGTCTTGGTGCTTTTATATGGCACAAAGCTGCTCATACTTGACAAGTTAAGGATTTCCTCGCCCCTTTCCAGCTGCCACTGCAGCTATGTCTGGGTATGTGATATGAGAGCCATAGCCAAGTGCATCTGCCCTGGACCTTAAAGTGAGAACCAAAGATGTAAGGGAATGAGATCAGAGAGGAAGTCTATCAGCAGGACAGTAGGCAGCTGCAGCTGCCAGTGCTGTTAACAGCACAGGTGTCCAGGGTTGGATGTTGCCGTGTCATCTACACGCTGCTCTTATAGTATGCTTTTGAATGGGCTTCCTTCTAGATAGCCATGATCTTCATGGCTTGTCATCCTGGTGAGCCTGTGGTACCCAAAGCTGTTTCCATGGCCATTTTCTCTTGAATACACCACAGAAGACTTCAGTTGGTGGCACAGATAGGCACTTTAGTGTCATCTCACTGTATTGCCCAGTAGCCAAGGAAACATAACAACTATGTGTTTTGGAAATACAAGTAGGCAAGAGCAAGAATGAAGGAAGGAAAAAAGGAAGGAAGGAAGGAAAGAAGGAAGGAAGGGAAGGGGATAGAGTATGCCATGTAGAAGCTAATCTTTTAACTATAATTTGTAATTTTAGGAGTTTTACCTAGGGTCACTCAAAATGAAGAAATAATAGGATACCTGAAGAAATTACAGGAAAGAAAGCCATAAGGGGTGCGGGGAAGGAGAGGTTGATTTTGGGACCTAAAGAATGCTGTGACTTGTCCTTAAGAAATGATCCTTCCCTATTTGTATGACCTTGGTCTCCTTTAGTTGTCTTACTGCTCTAGCTAAAACTTTCAGTACTATATTGAAGAGGTATGGAGAGGGTGGGCATCCTTGTCTTGTTCCTGATTTTATGTCAAAAGCAATTCCCGCTCTTTCAGAGCACCTGAGTTCAGTGCCTAGCACCCATACTAGACAATGCAAACACACCTGTAAGTCCAGCTCCGGGTTATCTGACACCCTCCTCTGGCCTCTTTGTGTACCCACCCACATATACACATAATTAAAAATAAAATAAATAAAAAAGAGGAGATTAAAGTATGGAGCAGCAGATCACTTAGTGTCACATAGGCACTGTCACATATATGTAAATGACACTCCAAACACTGCTCTGAGTAAAGAAAACTTTAATTCCAGTCTCAAGTTACTGTCAAGCAGTAGACATACCAAGCTGGGTGTGGTGGCACACACCTGTAATCCCTGGGAAGCAGAGGCTGGCAGATCTCTTTCAGCTTGAGAACAGCCTAGTCTACAAAGTGGGCGGGACAGTCAAAGCTACACAGAGAAACCCTGACTCAAAAAAACAAGAGACAAGAAAAAAAAAAAAAGAGGTAGAAATACCAGATATGTTTAGGGAGAGCTCATTCCATGAGGTCATTCTGGAACCCAACTCTCTTCTGTCTTATCATCTATAGCTGAACATTGCCCTGGCCTCTGTGGTCCAGTGTGGCATACAGGAACGCCCACAGTCGAAGCAGGAGGATAGAGAAGGAAGGCCTGTTTGTATGCACATCTGTCAGGGTTCATCCCAGAGCTTAACATTTCTCTTCCTATCATATGCACTTGGCCAACCGTTAGTGACATGGCTATAGATAGCTCTAAGGAAGGCCAGAGGATGCTGTATTCATACTGAGCCTTAATGACATCTACTAATGAGAGCTTCTCTCATTACAGAAAAGGGGAGGGGATAGGACCTTGGAGGACAACTCATCCACTGCCCTTGCTTCAACAGACAGCAGACTGAAACTGAGCTTATAGACATAGATGAGAGTATGATAAATTCTCTATGAGATCTCAGGCTTGGTTGATTCAAGGATCGGAGAATTTTCTCCTCAGAGTTGTCAGGCATGGTAATTTCGAATGGGAGAAATGACTTAAAAATGGAACTGCTCTTCAGTTAGAATGATATCGGTTGAGAAAAGGAACAACTTGTGTTCAATTACAGCTTTACCATCTACATTCACAAATAAAAAGGGAAAAGGGCAGGACTGAGTGAAAGTTGAAAGGTCTTTCGCAGGGCAGCTTGCCACAGCCAGAGCTGTATGTCTGACAGAAGGTAGCATGCCTACCCTATTATTCCTCTGGGTTTTTGTAGAAAATTCAGTGGCCTGTAAGGAGGTCAGAGAAGCCTTGAGGCTGCAGAAGATAGGGAAAAGATCAAGGGAAATTTACAAATGACAAGTTCAAGGACGAAATGGGTGCAAGTTCAAAGCTGAAGAAATAGTTGGCGAGGTGGAGGGCTTGTGTGTATGTGCTATCTTGCAACATGCGACTAGGGGCATAGAGTAACAGGGCTCCGAGCCACGGGTGGCAAAGGCAGAGGCTAACATCCAGAGGCTGGCAGCTGGGTCAGAGCCTTCTGGGCCATCTCTGCCAGGCTGACTCCTCCAAAGGGCACTTTCTGAAGCAAATAGTCCCCAGGCAGCGGACTTCCTAGGAGAACAGCAGTGTGTGGCCCAGCCCCATGACTACACGTCTGTAAAAGCTTGTCATGGACATTCTTGCCCTCTCAGGTGTATTCTGATGATGATCTGTCACCCAAGCCACCTGCTTACCTCACAGGGTACTCTGCTTTAAAACATGTACATGTAGTTTGTTTCCATTCTAGACAAGTCTAGTCTAAGGAGAAAGAGCACGGGCCTGTTTATTGCTGCTCCCAATACAGTCTCCTTTTTGGGGGTTCTTCCCTAAAAAACTGCAGATCAGTATTCTCATTAAAGAGCCCCAGGACTCAATGGAGCAGCCTTCTCAAGTCCTCTGGAGCGTTTTCCAGAACTCTCCTTCCGGCTTAACCAAGCGGTGTTTCCAGCCAGACACATCTGAAGTGCCTGGCAGTGCCTGTCTCCTGTATTGTGATCATTTTGTACAGAGTTTTTGAGGTTTTTGTTTTGTTTTTGAGGTGCTGGGGATTGAACACACAGTTTCTCACCTGATTGACAAGCCCCTTACCAGTGCTCTATACCGAATGCCCAGCCCTCTTTTTACTTTTGGGGGGAGAGGATGTGCAGGAAGGATAGGTTCATTCTGTCTTCCAATTTGAGGTTACAGCCAAGTCCGTCATGGCAGGGAAGCGACAGTGGCGGGAGCATCAGGTAGCTGGTTACACTGCGTGTTAACAGTATGGGATCCCAGTTCCAGAAAAGCTCATTTTAAAAACCGAGGCAGGGACTCAGTAAATCGTTTGGCTCAGCTTGAATTTACCTTGTAGGCCAGGCAGGCCTTGAATTTGGGACTGCCTCGGCCTCCTGAGTGGCTGAGATTACAGGTGTGTACCACCAGGCTAGCTCCTTGTTGGCATTTAGCACCCTGCCACACACACATTCACACACAGAACTTTGTTTTTCTTTCTGACAGATCTCCCTCTCTGAGCTTCTGTGTCAGCTGCTAGGGGCTCTGTCCTTAACTTCTTCATTTCCTCCCAAGCCTCTGCTCACCTCCCCTCCTCATTTCCTCCCAAGCCTCTGCTCACCTCCCCTCCTCATTTCCTCCCAAGCCTCTGCTCACCTCCCCTGGTCTCCTGCTCTCCTTTATGCAGAAACACCTATCCCCATTTTCCCTTTTGACTCCATTTTACATCTTTGCAACTGATACTCTAGGTCTCCCTTCTCTTCAGATCTCAGTCGTAGGTTATTTGCAAAATGCGTTGCCTCTGGCCTTAGTCTCTGTTCAGGCTGCCTGTCTTATTTTCTCCCTTGATTTCTGTGTGCTGTTGGACGAGGGCCTCACCTCTGCCTGTTGCTTCTTGTCTACAGTAGTGACAACAGTGTGACGATGCTATGAAGTTTACATGACTCAGCATTCATAAAAGACTTTGGGCAGTGCGCGGCACACAGGAGATTCCAGGCACTGTGTGCATGTGGGCTATTACCACCATAAGGTGAATGTTACCTCCCGAAAGTGGTTTGTTGGAGTCTCCTACTAACTGAGATCTATTGAGAATCTACTGGTGTTCCTAAACCTGCCCTCTCTTCTAGCAGACGATGTTCTGGGGAGCTTCTATTACATGTAGGCGGCTTTAATAATTCTGGTCATACACAGATACCAGGGCATGGAGCATCTGACCCAGGCCTGGCCAATCATGAGGCTCCATCTCTGCAGTGACTGGTTCAAAGTGTGGGCCTGGGATCCAAAAAAGGGCCAATTGGAGTACTTCTCAGTGTGGCAAGCAGTGTGGCATAAAGCTGTCACTCTGCAGCAGCTGCTGGGCTGAGGTAATGGGAGCGATGCAGTGGAGCAGCCACGCTGCCTGTTTGCGCAGGGGAAGCGCCACATAAACAGGAACTGCCGAGGCTGATACCCAAGAAGAAGAAGAAGTCCGAGAGACAGTGTTGTGGTGTGAGGGAAAAGAAAGATAGACTGAGAGGCCTTGTAACGTGGAGTTCGGGGAGTAACGGGGCGTTCCTCAGGCCCTTTCAGGCCTTCCCAGTCTGGAAGCCAAGCCTCCCTTTTCAGCTTACAGTCGTTTGAGTGTTGTTACTGCGTAGGAAGAATTATAGCTCTCATGTCCTTCACAGTTGAATTTGTCCTTGCCCTCTCACTCCCTTCTCTCAGGGCCCTTCTTTCTAGAACAAAGGAGTCAGGAGGGCTGCAGGACCCTGCCTCTCTTCTTGTCTAGGTTTAGTTTTGCCTTCTGGCTGTTTCCTTTGATTTTGCTTTCACCAAGAGTAACTCCTTCCTTACTTCCTCATTTCTTCCCAAGCCTCTGCTCACATCCCCCTGTGCTTTCCCCTTACTTCCCTGCTCTCCTTTATGCAGAACATCTACCTCCGTTTTCCCTTTTGACTCTCATTTTACCTCTTTGCAGCTGATACTCTTGATCTCCCTTCTCTTCAGATCTCAATCTTGGGTCATTTGCAAAATATGTTCCCTTTTTTGTAGCTGTTACATACTAATACTCTTATACTTGCTACCTATGTTTTTTTTAAATACAAAAGACACTGCTCTGTAATGTTTTATATCCTAAACATTTCCTGGTGGCATATTTTGCTCTGGTGGCTTATTGATCTTTCAGCACTGGCTGTTCCATGTATCAGTCCAAAAACGAAAGCCACAGCAAGTTTTTAATTTCCCTTCCTTGTGCCAGCAATTCCATTTCTCACTTATGTCCTCATTCAAGTGTCAGACCAGGTTCTTTATCTTGGCCTGTTAAATTTTCATAGCCATTTAACAGGAAGTTAGCAAGCACTCTTCCTTACATTATAATTCCAGGTTAATAAACGCAGGAGTGTTGACTATAGAACAGTCAGCAGTAGGCAAACACTCTAATAATAATTATTGCAGGTGAGAACTATTGATGAATGCTGACGTTGAAGAAATACTGAAACATGTTTGCATTATTTATAACTCCACACACATGCTCTCCCAAGATATTTATTCATTGCAAAGGGAGAAGATGGGGAACTTTGCACTGCGGCGACCCAGAGAACATCTCTTTAATCTAGCAACCAAGGTTAACAGCATGACTATTAATAACATTAGCATTGGGCAATCAGAATGTGATTCACCCAGGAGTGTGCAGTGTCCTTTCTGTGGCGTTCTCTGCAAAAGTGTACAGCTTCCAGGTAGTCATGAAAAATCATCACATGAAGTCGCATGGAAGGATCTTTCACAATAACATCGACCTTGCCCAGTACTCTTCACATGTACCGAGGTCATGAAGGGAAGGAAAGACTCACGAGATGCTGTGGATTGGAGACACTGAAGAGCTAGAGCACCCACATGAGCATGACCCTGCACTGGACAAGAAAAGACAGCAGGACTGTTGGTGAAGTGTGGGAAGAGTACTTTCTTGATATTTGTTTTCTAACTTAGATCATTGCACTGATTTGCTATCTGGGTTATAGCCTAATCTTCAGGGGTTTTAAAAAGCGATGCTTCCTAATGTTCTGAGACTTAAGAGCAGATCTAACTACATAGTAAAGGAGAGAAGAGGCATCTGTCAGTGATGGCCATGGAAGTAGCTCCAGCTTGCCTCACTAGCATGTATTGTCTTTACGAAGACTGCAACTAACCACTGCCTTCGGGGTTACCTGTGTTGGCCTGAGCTTCCTAGATGGAAGGCAAGCAGATCAGGGAAGGGCCAGATGTGGACTGTGCTCTGTGTGCACCCTCGTCCCTCAGCCCCATCTCTGCTGTGCTGACATATTTCCTTCAGGCCTGAATGGGCTCTGTACCCATGCACTTGAACATATATCATGAACACCACTTTCTCCCGCCAGGCTCTGCTGCTGTTGAGATGAGGGATATCTGTGTGATTGTACACAGCCCAGAGGTATAGAGTAGTTGACTACAGCTCCTCAGCTCAGCCCCTCAGCAAGGAGTTTAGAGAGGTTTCCATTTGTTCCTTAGAGGCCCTGGCAGGATGGGTCACCAGTCGTTCTTGGCAACAGCAGCTGAGCTATACATCCTTGAGGTGTTCTTGTCTTCCTTTCTTTCTTCTTTCACTTGCCATGTCCTACCACTCCTGGAATCCCATTCATGCAGAAATTATTTGTTCACCATTCCCCAAAATCATTTTTAAACAGAACTTGGGCTAAGATGCCTTTAGTGAGAGCATTGAACCACATGGACTCGGGACTAGCAAGGGATTTTCTTTGGAGGTAAGACTCTCTGCTGATCTTGGTTCTCTGTCTTTGTTAGTCACTTTCTATAGTTATAACAAGGCAGCAAAGGGTTACTTTGGATCATAGCTTATAGGTTCTGGTCCAGGATCAGCTGTCCCTGTCCTTTTTAGGTCTGAGTTGAAGCAGCACATCATGATGGAAACTCATTGTTAGGAAGAAAAAGAGGAAAGAGAAGGCCCCAGCATCTCCCCAGCCCTTTAAGGGATGACCCCAGACATCACACTCCCTTTTTTTCTCTTCATTTCAACGAAAGGCATAAAAGCTAATTCAACATCAGCTTTCTTCCTGTTCCTCCTCCACTTCCTTCTCCTCCTTTTCTTTTTTGACTTGCCTTCCCTTATTCATCAACTTCCCTCCACTTTCCTTCTCCTTCTGTGGTTCTATTAACAGTTAATGGCTCATCCTTATTAGCCCCTTGTCTGAAGCCGGACGAAAATGGTGCCACTCAAACAGTTCTCCTGCTCTGTCTAAACCAGTGTCCACTGGACGGGGGTGGCTGCTCTAGCTCTTACCGAATCCTGCGGATTCAGCCCATCTCGACCTTCTGATCTCGCTGCACCCACTACTGAATTTCCTGTCTCTATTCCTTGTCTTGCAACTCTCATTCCTTGCTCATCAGGCTCTTTCACACCAACCACTTGTTGTGCATGCTCTTTAGAGTGAAGCAACAATGCCATGAAGTGGGGAGGGAGGGGAAAGGAAGATCAGTGAAGCAGTCTTGGAGGCATGCCTGCCTTGTTCAAGATTATAAGAATCCAGTTGTTCACTTGGCAACCATCTACTGTATGGTAAATCTGCCACACATTCTTCTAGGTGTTGGGTAAAAACCAATGAGTGAAAGAGAGAAGTTCTTGCCCACACATGGCTAATAGTCCTGGGAATTGCAATTTAATAATAGAGACTGGACAGAAATACTTGTATCTCTCCTGAAGTATAGGCTAAGGAGCTGGAGAAATAGCTTGGCAGCTACAAGCACTGTCTGCTCTTTTGGAGGACCAGGATTCAATTCCCAGCACCCACATGGTAGCTCACAATTGTCTGTAACTCTAGCACCAGGGGGTCTGATGCCTTCTTCTGGCCTTTATGGGTACTTCATGCAGGTGGTATATAAACATGCATTCAGGTAAACTTTCTATAGTAAAACACAAATAACCAACCTCAGTTGGAAATATTAAATCCAAACACTGCAAAATCTTTAAGTCTTTGAACACTAATCTGATACTATAAATAGAAAGTTTAAAAAAAGAAAGAAAGAAAGTTTCTTACTCAATTTCATGTGGCCACAGTCAAAATGCAAAATGCAGGTGCACAAACATTATTCTAGAAAATTATTTTCAGGCTATGTGTATATGTAAATGAATTATGTGCTTAGACTTGGGCTGCATCCCCAAGATTTCTCATTATGCATATGCAAATCCAAAACAACTTTGCATTCAGAATACTTCTGCCCCTAAGCATTCTGGGTAAGGGCTACTCCTTGTGCAATCTTCCCCTGTAGCTTGTTTCTTTAATAAGGCAGGCAGAGCCACCCCACCTATTCTCCTCCCTACTAACCTTTCTTATTAATTTTTGGTTCATGATTAAAATTTATTTTTGAGACTTACGTGTACACCTGTAATCCTAAGTGTTGAGGAGGCTGAGGAAGGGGATCACTCAAGCTCAAGACCAGTGAGGGCTACATAACAAGACCCTGTCTCAAAAACAAGCAAACAAACAGACACAAAACAAGCAAATAAACAAATAAGCAATCAAAAAAACAAAATAGGGCTGAGAGATGGCTCAGTGGTAGTTAGGAGCACATTCTGCTCTTTCATGGGACCTGTGTCGTTCCTCTACCCACATCAGGCAGGTCCTGGTGATCCAATGTTCTTTCTCATCTCTGTGGGCACCTATACCCATGTACACACACAGAGAGATATAAATAGAGATGAATAGATCTGACAAAAGAGCAAATGAACAAATGTAATGAATAAATAAATTGTATCTTTGGCCAGCCACCCTCACCTTCTTCTCCCTTGAAGGACTCTTGGATATTCTGATGGTTTATTCTTGACAGAATTTGGAATCACCAAGGAGACACAGCCCTGGATTTGTCTGAGAAGGAATGACTTGTTCTGGGTGTCAGTGGCACCATCCGGGCTCTGGGTCCTGGACTGAGTCAAGAGTTCGGGTAGAGCCTCCATCTAACCTCAGATGCAGTGTGTCCAGTTGCCTGGTGCTCCTACGGCCATGACTGGAGCTGCCCTCGTTGCCATGTGTTCTCTGTCATGAGGGCCTCCTCTTTCAAACTGTGAGCCAGTGCAACCCTTCCCTCCTTAAGTTGGTCAGGTGTTCCATGGAAGAAACAAGAAAAGCAATTGATACAGATACATACACATAGTCGTCAGTTTAGACTGTTGAAGGGTAATTGCCCTTCTTTGTCTCAGAACTGTGCAACCTGAAGGGCAGGAGGTGGCCCGGGAACAGGCTTTCGCTCTCAGCTATGGCTCTTACCCATTGAGAGCAGAGTGTGATAGAATCTTCCCCTCATTCCTTGAAAAGAAAATGAAATAAATGACTATTTTTTCAGTTTGACACAAACTGTCTTTGAGAATTCACCATTAAAAAAAATAAGGCATTTATATCAGGGGTTTTGGGTGGATCTCTATCCAAACTCAATGCTTTTGTTTGAGACAGGGTCTTGCTATGTACTTTTGTTGTACTTGAATGGTAGAGAGTTGGCTTACATTTTACCAAGGTTCCTTATAATCTTTGTTTTCTTTCTTTCCACAGTACCTGTCCCAGTTACTAAAGCCAATCTGAGGGTCGTAAGAGCTGTTCTAAGTCCTCAGAAAGTCACCTCTTGGGATCATTTGCTTGGAATTAAATACTAACATGGTTTTCTTCTTTTCCTTTCAGGTGTCAGGGACTGACCCCAAGGCCCACGAGTTCTACCACTGCGCCGAAAGACTAACCTCTTTCACTCTACGACTTTCAGAAATGTAATTGTTTTCTGGAAGGAGATGCTCCTTAACATTAAACACGAGGGGCTTTTTAGCACATCAGTCTCCTTTATCAGGAAGAAGTGGGCAGAATGGACCTTAAACTTCTCCCTTGTGAAAGGGGAGGCTGATAAGAAGGAAAGCAGTTGAAGTCAATGTGATAATCTCAAGGATTCGTCAGGGCGGGCTGACTTTCTGTGATCGCTGAGGCTGTCATCAGGCTGACACTGGTAGGGCAAAGGGACACTCCCAAGGGCTGTGCTTTCTCTCTCAGGGGCTCGGCTTGACTTCCTGTGATGATAAGGTTTGCAGTGCTGTTTCTGGGTCTCCCTTTGACTGCTGCATCCTCAAGTTGAACAGTGTCCCTCAGAGTCCCCCACTCTGAGCTAGTCATAGTTCATTTGGCATGAGGAAGGGCAGTGATAGTGTGGCTTAGATAGGACTAATTTTTATTTTTATTTTTCGTTTTCTCCTAAATCAGAGAAGAAAAGCACAAATAATGAAAATGAGATCCGTTTGCTGGAATGTGGAAAGGCTCCCCTGTGCTTCCCTTTATCTGACTTACAGGGGCCTTCCCAGAGCTCAATGCAGTTTCTAGTCTGCAAAGAAGAGGTCCCCGGTGGTGCAAGTGAGGGAAACAAATGAAACAGAACCGAAACAAGGAGGCAAATAAGAAAACTAAGCCAACAGCTTACGGCCGCTTATGAGGCAGTGGCTATTTCCTGGGAAGCTCCATGTCTCAGACCTTCTCCTGGCTCCACAGCCTTGAAATTTGTGTTGCGTCAGCCCTGGGACACATCTCTTATCTACCCTTCTGTTTCTGGGCTGTTTTCTATTGATGTCTGCCAAGGACAATGCTCCCAGAATGTGCCTGACCTTTAGGGGGTGGGATGCACTTCTGTCTGCAATAGCGGGCCATTCCTGTGGGGACTTGACTGAACAAGAGAGAAGACAAGAGCATCTGTTGGCCTTCCGGAGCAGGAAGCATCTCATACCTCTCCAAGAAAGACAGGGCTCCAGGCAGTGTCTCTTTTAAAAATACATTTTTTTCAGTGTTAAAAGCAAATAACAAATGTACAGCTTAGAATGCTTGTTGTAGCTTAAAGTAGTCTTCAATTTCAATGAGACAAAGTGTCCAGTGGGTAGACCTATAATTTATTCTCTATGTCAAGAATTTTCTCAATCTGGCTAGCGATCATTTTTAGGAAACAGAGAAAGGAAGAAAAAAAAATGAGCATGGTGTACTATGCTATCAGAGGAACGGTAATTACATATCAGGTGACTAGAAAATAGACTTGGATAGACTGTATAAGAAGTGGAGGCAAGCGGGTATGGTGGCACATGCCTGTAATCTCAGCACTCTGGGAGCTAGAGACAGGTGGATCACTGTGAGTCTGAGGCCAGCCTGGTCTACAAAGTGAGTCCAGGACAACCAAGGCTACACAGAGAAACCCTGACTTGAAAAACAACAAAAAAAGAAGTGGAGGAAAATGTCACTGGAGAAGGTTGGTGTCATAGGTATATAACGGTTCTTCATCTAATTCTTTCCTCCTTCCATCCCTCCCTCCTTCCCTCCTTTCTATTTTGCTCTAATATTTTATTCTATTTTATTTGCTCTAATTAATTTTATTCTGCTCCATCCTATGGCAAATTGCCATCAGTGCAATGTCCTAGTCGCTACACATTTCGAAAATGATTCATACACTATTTACTACTCTAAAGGCAGGGGAACCTGGGAGAATGGAATCTAAAAACGAGGCAGACTAAAGTCTCACCCGATAACCAACTTTATTCAGAGAGTCACACAATTTATACTCTGAGAGTTAAGAAGAATCGCATGAGTAAAGTGTACAATCACAAGAACAAGTCACATGTGGCAGAATCACATGTTTCCATAGAGGCATATAAACAATAACAATTGCGAGTAGTAATGAATTATCTAAAGCAATTTTGTTCCTATCTACTGCACGCAGGAGGAGCAGGGAAGTACCCTCCCAGAATAGTTCCGTGGTTTGAAGAGTCACAAGATTCTTCCCCCCACCTTTTTTTTTTCTTGGAGTTTTCTCCCAAGTAGTCAGAATTGTCCTTCCGAGACTTCATTCTTGGACTGTGTTCCAACAATACATTAAACAAAGTATTGGTTGATAAATGGAAACGAGTGATTGACAGTCTTGCAAAATTCATAATAAGACCTGTGGATAGCTGAAATTGTCAGTCATGTAGATTTAGAGATAAAGTGACTCATGTTAGTTTGTTAAATGTGAAAGACAGACCATTGTTTAGCTGTAGGAATAGGAAGGTTCTGGATACCACATGGGAACAGCTGCCCGCTCAGGAAGATGGTGGAGGAACGGCACACAGAACTGACTTCCACATGAGCTGCTAAAGTGGATTTTCTCTTTATGTTTTATGTGAATTCCTTAGCAGCTGTAGCTTAACAAATATTGATTTAGACTTTGTGCAATTACAATAGAAGTTCTTTGCTTTCAAGAAAAATGAATACATTCAATTACATGAAAAATTATCTACCTGTCTTACATGTTTAACGTGTTTCTAACTCAGAGAAATTAATATTCTTTGCTTTGAGAAGCTCCTGATATTTATCATAGCAAAATTAGCTGGACAGTTCTGTACTGCTGAGCGTGAAGTTAAGAAAGCTAAGTTGGACTTACCTTAAAAACAGTCCCAAGAAATTTATACCACTCCTTGGCATATATCCAAAAGGTACTCAACCATGTTTGTAGCAGCTTTATTTGTAATAGTCAGGAGCTGGAAACAACCCAGATGTCCCTCAGTTGAGGAATGGATACAGAAATTGTGGTATATTTACACAATGGAATACTACTTGGCAATTAAAAATAAGGAAATCATGAAATTGCAGGCAAATGGGAACTGGAAAAGATCATCCTGAGTGAGGTATCCCAAAGCAGAAAGACACACATGTTATATACTCACTTACAGGTCGATATTAGACATATAATATAGGATAATTATACTAAAATCTGTACACCTAAAAAAGCTAATCAAGAAGGAGGACCCTGGGTAAGATGTTCAATCCTCATTGAGAGAGGCAAAGGGGATGGACATCAGAAGAGGGAGAAAACAGGGAACAAAACAGGAGCCTACCACAGAGAGCCTCTAAAAGACTCTACCCTGCAGGGTATCAAAGCCAATGCTGAGACACATAGCCAAACTTTGGGCAGAGTACAGGGAATCTTATGAAAGAAGTGGGAGATAGAAAGACCTATAGGAGACAGGAGCTCCACAAGGAGAGCAACAGAACCAAAAAATCTGGACACAGGGGTCTTTTCTGAGACTGATACTCCAACCAAGGACAATTCATGGAGATAACCAAGAACCTCTGCACAGATGTAGTCCATTGCAGTTCAGTGTCCAAGTGGGATCCCTAATAATGGGAACGGGGACTGTCTCTGACAAGGTCTCAGCAGCTGGCTCTTTGATCACCTCCCCCTGAAGGGAACAGCCTTACCAGGCCACAGAGGAAGACAATGCAGCCAGTCCTGATGAGACCTGATAGGCCAGGGTTGGATGGAAGGGGAGGACCTCCCCTATCAGTGGACTGGGGGAGGGGTATGGGACTAGAAGAAGAAGAAGGGGGTGGGATTGGGAGGGGATGAGGGAGGGAGCTACAGCTGGGATATAAAGTGAAAGTGAACAAACTGTAGTTAATAAAAAAATAAAAATTAATAAAATTTAAAAAATCATGTCAAAAACAGCAGCAGCAGGAGGAGGAGAGCAAAACATTTAAAACTGTAAAAGAAAAAAAAAGAAACACATATAATGCTCTGTTTTTCATTTGTATACACTCACAACATCGTAAGTTGGTAGTTGTCTTTTATGTGATAGATTTCAGCAGCGCGCCCCAACCCTTGGGTCTATGAGAGGACATTGGTGCCAGCACTCTTCTGTCTTATGTTCCCCCTTTCCTTTGGCTCTCCTTTTCTCAACTCCCTTTAACCCTATCAAGATTGTCAATTTGAATTCCATCCTGCTCCCACCCTCAAACCTGCCTTGCAAGCCTCAGAAGTGACCTCAGTATTTCTAGGCATATGCAAATGCTGACCCCACCTATACATGAGAGACATTTAATTTTTCTTTCAGTTCAAATCATTTCTTCATTTCTTTCTCCCCATTACCTGTTTGTATTTTACTTCATGCTGCATTAAAATAGGAGTTATTGCATAACGTCATGAATGTACTTGTTTATTAATACAAATGGATTTCATTATGATATTTTCATACAGGCATGCACAGTAAACTTCAATCACATTCAACCCCTCTTTTACCTTCTCTGGTCCTTTTTATTCTCCCATGATTTATTCCTCTCAAATAATAACCATTTATGTTATTTAAAAAATCTAGATTTTTACATAAAAGAGAAAATACATTGTTTGAGTCTGGCTTATTCCACTAGTTACAAGGCTATCCACTTACATCTGTTTTCCTGCAAATGGCACCATTTTGTTCTTTGTGAATAATACTCTGAGGTCTTAAAATCACTATGCATTTGAACTTGATACATGTATTGGTAGCCTTTTCTTGTATAGTTTCATTATTAGCTTTCTGTATGACTCTTCCTTCATTTTTTTCTTACAGCCCTGACTTAAGTAAATCTTTTCTATCACTCTCGCCCTCAGATTATATCTTCTTTAACTTCAAAAATCACCAAGTTAACTGGGGCCATTCTCACTTAATTTTCCCTCTCTTCTGGAGAACTTCGTCTTCCTGTTCGCACAGGAACAGTATATTTTTTATGCCTGTACTATGGCTGCCATTCTGGGAATATAGGGCTTCCTTTCTCTGTCTGTCTTTTTTTTCTCCCTGCATCTGTTTGCTAAATTCCACATCCTCTTCTTTTCTTGATTGCCTCTCTGATTCTGCTGAGATCCACAAACCTACAAGTGATAAAATGCTAAGATTTGAATACCTCGAACCACTGTAGTTTTTCCAACACATTTGATAGTCTGTCGGGGAAAAGAATTACTCACAGGGTAATTTTCATCTGGTTCTACCCATCCTGGTCTTGATCAGAAGAAAATGCTTTGTGTTCTTGTCACTAAAATCCCACAAAATGTCTCAGGTGTCCACTATTAGGCGGTAGGTCATCCCATCAAATTGAGGGTTCCTTTAGAGCAGATACTCCATGGATGGTGAGCCACCATTCAGCCAGAAGGTCCTCATGGGAGACTGGGGCCAGTGGGGTGGGCTGAGCAGGGTCATTTCTGGGTGACCAGGACTGCCTATGATGAAAAGTCTTCCCTAGCCTATCCTTCCCTCTCTTACATTTGAGTTTTCTTCATCCCTGTCCGAAGCAATCATCCCTCTGCCTTTCTTCCTCTTCCCCAGCACCGGCAGCGGAGGCTTTGGTAGTGGAGAGACTGACTCAGCACGCTGCAGGCACAATGTCCTATCTGTTCCCCTCTGTCGAAGCTTCGTCCTTTTGATTTTATAGTGTTTTGTTGATGTCTCCAAATAGGTGACTCACATCCATCTGAGCAGGACAGAAGGGAAGAAAACAGGACCTAGGGTTCACTGAGAGACACAGGAAAGAGACACACAGGAAACTGACTGCTTCCACACAATCCACTGCAGCAGGCTGAGAGCAGTCTTTCCCTGCGGGATCTGAAAGTACTGCTCAGCTTTCCCGGCACTTACGGTTTCTATGAAGCAGTCAGCTGTTGCTCTGGCTGGTTCTTTCATGTTTGATTGGCTCTTTGTCTGGAGAGCCTTAAACTGTTGTCTTTATGCTTGGTGTTTGGAAATTTCAACAACCAAGTACTTAGGAGTAGGTGCTTTAAAATTCTTGAGTTGTCCAGTTAGGACATGTTTCAGTCTGAAGACTTGTGACCGCACAGCTTTGATGATTCCATTAGGTTTTGGCTAATTTTATCTTCTCCATTATGTGTGTCTCAGTTGCATTTGATTCGTTGCATAACAGACTTGACAGACTAGTTATGCCACTTTTTTTTTTTTTTTTTGAGAAGTGCGGCCTCAAACTCATGATTCTCCTGACCCAGCCTCCCTTGTACTGGGATTATGGGTACACACCACTTCTCCAGCTTGTTTCTTAAATTTAAAAAAGTATGGTAAAATCACACAAAGCATTAAATGTCTTAATTCTTATCTTATTCTCTTGTCTCTTTGTCTTTTTAAATTTTGCACTTTTATATTTGCAACTATCAGTTTCTAATGATCCTCTCTGTTATCTGTTTTCTTCTGTAGCATCTTGGCCTTGGGTTAGGGACAGCTCATCTTTTTGAGTATAATTACAGCTGCTTTGTTTCTAGAACTGTTTGGTTTTTCTGATTATCTAGTTTGGTCCTAGTGCTGACAGTTTCTGTTTTAAATTAATGACCCCTAAACTATTATTTTTGCTAGAAATGAAGATACTCTCTAAACTTTGAATATGAATGGAAGTGGGAAATGTTTCCCAGCCAGGGCATGTAGAAGCAGGGATGGGCTCAACGCCACTTTGTAAATCTTTCCAGTTTATTGGTCCCCTCAAGGTCATTGTGGGTCAAGTTGTAGCAATCTTCCCTTACTTCCACTCTTATCCAATCTCCAGCCCTCTCTGCCCGCACCAGGGCTGCCCTCTCCAGACTCCCCGACTATCTTCCTTCTGTTCTCGGTTTTCTATCAACTGTCTTCTCACACAGGCCCTGTTTCCTAAGTCTGTGCGTTGCCCATTTCTCTTTGTACAGTCCCAGGAGTCACCAGTCATGCCCAAGCCTAGGGTCTCACTATGCTCAAAATGGACTCTGAATCTAAGTATAAGGATGACAGCTAGTGTGCTCTTCTTTGGCTAGTTTTTACCACTCCCTCAAATTTCTTAAGTAGTGCTCCTTCCTGGTGTGAAGGGCATGGATAACATTTGTTTACTCGGATGTAGTTGGTTGGTGATAAATTCACTGGTCCAGATAATTATTGAGCTATGCACATTGTTCTGAAGTCTCAAGCAGCCAAGGAGAAGATGCCTTTAAAGGAGGGTCCTCTGCTGTCATTCCATAGACATTTTGTAAGAAGTTACACATAAATAAAGGAATTATTTCCACCTTTATCTTTATTAGGTATTATTTCATGGTATATAACAGTAATAGACAGACCTTTTATGTCCCCAAATTTACACACACACACACACACACACACACACACACACAAATTAGTGGGAACCTAGTAACTCTAATGATTCCTTGATTCTGTTCTTAAACAGGAGTAAAGTTTAAGTACATTCCAATGACACAACGTTTCCTAGTCACTGCTCCTTACTTTTTCTTATGTTTGGGAAGCTTAACAGAGCTTCAGAGAGAGAGAGAGGGAAAGAGAGCAGCTCACTTGGTTCTTTTTAGTACTGAACAGGATGCCCTGTTTAGTACTCAACCCTGAATGCTGCCTTCTTGCCTGCTAGAGTCCTTTTGCCTGAATTCTAGTTTATCCCCTTGAAGAGAGGGGCTCTGAAATGCCACATCTTTTCTTTGGTAACAGTGGAATCTGGTGGGTATGTATACAAGGCTGATGAAGGCCCATGGAGTTGGCTCTTTTTGCTCAGGCTGGACCATAGTTCTCAACACAGTGACTCAGGCCAAAAAGAAAATCAATATATATATTCAACTTTTTAAAGAAGCATTTAGGGCTCTTGCTCTTGTTTTTCTGCAATGGTTGAAACTCAGGCCAGAATTCCCTGTGACTTCCTGCAGATTCCTCCTGGAGAGAGCTGTGGCCGTTCTGGGCAACCGTGGTTTCTGTTGTCTCTCTGGTGTGAATGGGGAAAGGGGGAAATCTCAGTTAATACCTTGTTGCAGAAAGGCTAATGAAGCTGGTGCAGCCGAAAGCTCTGCTTCGCACTGTGAGAATCCCATCCTTGTTCAGAACCTGAAAAGAGCAGGAAAGCACAGGGCTACACCCCTGTATGCCTCCCATCCCCATATCTCTTTGGGAATCACAAGGCCAGAAGGCCTGTTCTGCTTTGTTTCATTTCTGTTTTGTTGCCTGTTTTCTTGAGTGGTAGCTTCATTCCAGGGTAAAATTTTCAAAAGAACTTGAGTTCTTGGCTCCCAAGAAGAGCTAAAGCCTCTGGGGATTACATAAAGTGTTTACTCCTTTTCCTTCTGCTTTGCTAGAATTTTCCTCAAAGTGAATAAATTATGTACAAAATTACATCTACGAGATAGATATTCAGTCTACCAAAACATGTAACAGAACAAATTGAGAATCAAATTTCTTAACTGGACTTTTTCTGTGTGCTCCCTACCCCCCAGTGCCCAACTGTACTCCCCTGCTCAGCCCATGCCTGACCCTCACTCTGTATTTCCCTCACGTGTGTGTTTGTGTGTGTGTTTGTGTGTGTGTGTGTGTGCATGTGTGTGCATATGTGTATGTGGTGTGGTGTATGTGTGTATGTGGTGTGTATGTATGTGTGTGTGTGTCCAGCTTTCTCAGTTTAGAACACAAATAATATTCACCCAATGGCTAGCTGGTGACAGATGAACGGTGACAGAGAAGGCAAGTAAGCACAATTCCATGACATCATCTCCAAAGTATGAAGAAAGCAGAAGATACAACGCCATCCAAGAACAATTGTCATCACACTGCATGACAGTTTAGCAAAAGATAAAATCGGAGGCATGGTGACCAGCACGGAAGCACGGAGAAGTGAGCCACACGGACTTGGCATGATCCTCCCAAACATTCTCAGGAATAATGGCTGCCTGGGAGCTGGAGCAACCATAGTTCATAGGAGGAAGCGTCAGGCTACACCAGCCTGAGTCTCTCAGAGCTGAGTTATCTAAAGAACTCTCCTTGTTCTGGTTTCCTTCTCTCCACTCATCTCTGTTAATTATCTGATTTCCTCCGCGGCTCAGGCTCTGGGAATGGATCTATTACAGGGGCTTTTAGTTTTCTACTTTTTTTTATCACAGAGATTTCCCCCCTATCCTAAGTGAATGAAATAGCACTTTGGCCATTATACTATTTGCCTTCCTCTTTTGGTTCACCTTTCTCTTAGACAGAAAGGGCAGGTTATACACTGCAGTAGTACACATGTTCCAATGAGGAACTTCTATTACAGATTTAAAAAAAAATAGTTCAAGAGATTAGTGGCTGTGTGCTGCCCCACTCTGGGGAGGGAGGTGATTGGTATACTCAAGGAGCATTGGGTTTCTGAGCCCAGAAGGGCACAACTGGAGTAGAAGTGTGGAAAGTCTCTTATAAAGGACATGACCCCCAGGGCCTTGCTCCCTACGGGATAAACACATGTACATCTAGTGGCTATTGCTTGACCATTTGCGTGTAAGGACGAAATGCTACATTCGTTCTGTGAGGCGCCATATCACTGGGCATGGCATGCTCAGCATTAGCATGAAGGCTTCTGGGACAGAAACACATACGGCACCAAAGTTCGTTCTCCCCAACTCAGCATAAAACATGTGTTAAAAATATTAACTTAATTAAAATCCTGATGTAGGTGTGCTTTTACTGGGCTTACTAATTAAGGCAGGGAGAAGGGGAGAGGTGGATTGTTTTAACTCCACACTCACCCCACCCCCTACACACCACACAGAAGTGTCCCACCCTGTTTGGGTTATACTGGAATGCTGTGGAAAGAAAGAAACCAGACTGGCAGAAAACTACCATTCCCTATTTATTTCTTTTCTGGGCACACTTTTAGAAGCCATTAGAATCACGCACCAAAAGAGCAGGATGCCCAATCTGAAGTAAACGGAAACAGGGAGTTTTGAAATGGAATGGCAGGATTGCCCATGAGGGGAATCTCTCTAGAGACAATGGCTGCTGTTTCCATGGCAATAGCAGATTCACCTGCACACCTCATCTCTCTGCTCCTTTTGTTCAGAGCAAACTCCCATTAAGCAGCAGCCAGCATTATTAGCAAGGCAGAGACATTTAAAAAGTGATCTGGTTGCCACCATTCTGCTTACAGACCTTTTGTTCTGTAATGGATCTGCCATTCCCAAGGGGAGGGGAGAGGAGGGGGACTGGCTGTTAATACTGCTGCAGGAAAGCACTTGAAAAAAAAATCCCTGTCTGAACCATTGTTCATCCTACCTGGGTTACACTTTCCTAAGAGGGAGTTAAAATCTTTCGTGTTCAAATCCAGTGATTGCCAGACGTCAATATGCCTGATGATTCTCTAAATCTACAGATTTGGTTCAGACTCCCAGATCCTACCTCCACAGAGTCTGATTTAGTTGGCAACTCAGTCCACTTTGTACTAATGTCACTGAATTCTATGTATTTGGAAATCTGTAATGAATAAGGCTTATTCAACTCCAGATACTGGGGTGGGGGTTGTCCATGGTCAAAGGACAGCATCCACAGAGAACCTTCTCCCTGGTTGGTGTTCCCTGCTTAATCCCAAGGTAGTTCAGGGCAAATCGTGACAGCATGGGTGGAAGGAAGCTAGAGAGCACCTTTTATTAAAGAAAAGTTCTTGTGATAGAAAGTTATGTACTACACAATACATAGTTATTGCTATATAATACATTAATAATGCAAATGCATTCATTTGCAAGGGCAGAGTCTCCATGTTCCAGTTACCTCCCAAAGGTCCCACTTTTGAAGTAGCACTAACCCATAATAGTAGTGGTTATTTCGAACTTCGAAAGAACACTCACATCATGACAACAGATCTGAGATTGGCCTAGAAATCAGGACAGACCCCCTTAGATGATTCAGGTACACACAGGGACAAGACCACACACTTCTGAGGGTCCCTATTTTGCATAATGTATCAGTTAGTTTTACATCAACTCAACACAAGCTGGAGTCACTTTGGAAGAAGAAGCCTCAGTTGATAAAGTGTCCCCACCAGATTGGTTGGTGGACAGGCCTATGGTATTGATTAATGACATAAGAGGGTTCAGCTCACTGTGAGTGGGACCGCCCTTGGTTGAAGCAGGCAAAAGCCAGGCAGTGGCGGTACATGCTTTTAATCCTAGAACTTGGGGCAGAGGCTGCTGGCAGGGACACACAGAGAAACCCTGTGTCCAGAGTGGTGGGGGTGGGTGAGAGAAAGAAGAAGAAAGAAGAAAGCAGGCTGAGAAAGTCACGAAGAGCTAGCCAGGAAGCAGCACTCCTCGGTGGCTTCTGCATCATCACCTGTTTCCAGGTTCCTGCCTTGGCATCTCTGAGTGATAAACTGTAAGCTGTATGGTGAAATAATCTCTTCCCTTCCCCAGGTTAATTTTGGCAGAAATAGCTAAAGGGCAGGATTGGACTGTGTCCCCTTCATAGAAGCTCACACGTTAAAAGAGGATGCTCGAATCTCAAGGAGTATCTTGCAGTGAACTGCTTTGAAACGTTGGGGGAGGAAGCAACCCTTCCTCATGCTGTCTGCCCTCATCTGAGGGGAACCTTGGGGGGTGTGCCTGTACCTCAGAGCTGCAGGTAGCACTTAAGCTCTTATTCAGATGCAGTTTTTTTGGAAGGAGAATGATCTGAACAAAAGTCCTATTTTGGGACAGGAGAAGTAAGAGGCGCACTGATATTTACAACAGAAATTTCCTCCTGAGGGAGAGCATCCTTGACTACTTGGTTTTCCTTGTAGCATGTAGCTCACAAGAGCCACACACCATCAGGAACACCAGATGACCGCCAGCACTGCTGTGCTTCGGAGGCTTTTCTCACTTTGACAGAATCAGAATAATGAAGGAAAACTGGTTCCCCACAGAGCAGCAGCTGTTGAAGCGTTTGTTTGTTTGTTTTGTTTTGTTTTTATTTATTTGCTAATTCATGCCCTAGAACCTCGTTGGCACTGACAGCAGCTAGGCCAGCTCTGTGTACAGGTCACAGTTTCGGTCTGACCACAGAGGCGCTGGGCTGTTTGTCGAAAGAACACACAGAATCTTAGGAAAGCACCTGGGGGCAGTGGTAGCACTCACCCTTAATCCCTGCACCCAGGAGGCAGAGGCAGGAGGGTCTCTAAATTCTGAGACCAGCCTGGTCTACACAGTGAGTTCCAGGACAGCCAGGGCCGCACAGAAAAACCTTGTCTCAAAAAACCCAAACTAAACCAAAGCAAAACAAAACAAAAAAAGGTTCTTCTCAGGAAAGCCACTGTGAAGGGAAGCAGGCGAAGCTGGCAAGCCTCAAACCGGAAAGCCTTGAAACCCCATCGCCTGACCACTGATCCATACTCCACTGCACGCTTAAAGCCTCCATCTCTGGTGGTTCTCAACCCTCCTGCTGCTGCAACCCTCCAACACAGATGCTCACCCTGCAGCGATCCCTATTTTGTTGCTATTTTCGAACAAATTTTGCTACTGTTGTGAATTGTAAAGTAAAATCTGATACGTAGGATATCTGATATGCTGTGGGTCCCCAAGCCAGATGAGGGATGGTACAGTGCTGTCCATATCCTGGACAGCCCTCAGAGGGCACAGCAGGAGCAGGCCTATTTCCTACCCAAATCAGGCTTGGGCCTACTCAACCCCAAAGAGACAATGTCCAAATAGGGCTGTTAAAGCCAGTGAGGCTTCTGTTTCCCCACCAGAGAACTGGCTTCTCAGAAATCATGTGACCTGCAGTCTACTAATCTAACTGGTACGCTTAGAAAGTCCCTGCCTCCTCCTGCAGGCTTTGGTAGTTGAATTAGAGCGTCATTAGTGTTTGTGGTCTTCAATCAAGTCCACGTATGCAAATTAGGTGTATTTCCTTCCTTGTCCTTTTTCCTTCTCCCCGTAGCCCTACTATTTCAATAAATGAGCTGGTCTCTGACACAGTCTCCCGGGTTTTTTTTTTTTTTTTTTTTTATATCCCTTGTACTCACTGCCGGTGGCCCAAGACCTTGTTCCAAAACTCTTCTGCATCCTGAAGCCACCTGTGTGCCACAGCCATGGGTGTGAGGTGTGAGGAGTGGGAGACCCATAGTACTCGACTCCTGTGAAAAAGGGGTCACTATCCACAGGTTGAGAGTCACTGCTCTAGAGCACAGGCACAGTTAGACTGTTAGGCCCTTGGGGAGAGCGGCACTAACTAAGCAAGGCCCAGATTGCCCTTGGGATTGCCAAGAAAGGCTGTTGCATTTGCTGTGGCCCACAGATCAGGCTTGGGTTGTCTGGAGGGCCAGGAGACAGTGCTGCGTCCATTTGCACCCGAACAGCTAGCTATTTGGTCGCCGTCTTGTGTCCACAGAATCAACGCTGGAATCAGGCATTGTGAATTTCTTAGCCAAGTGTGTAAGGCCTGAGGATTGGGGACAAAGGCAAGATGGCCTGAACCAAGAAGTCCCCACCTCTCTCTCTCTGACCAGGAACATGCACTTTCAAAAGCCAGAGCAAAGCACCAGACAAAGCCAGCTCCTAGTTCCGGGTCTGAAGTGACCACTGGACCTAAGACCTATAGGGTCCTAAACTCACCTCGTACCTCAACATCATGCCACCTCTCCACTCCCCTTTAAGAAACCTCTACCAGACTTCATTAGCCACCTCCTATGAGGTCAGTGAACCTGCCCAGAGCTGCCTGAGCTGCCCCTTTTGCTATTCCATTTATTATGTTTTTGGCGCAGCCATTAAGATTGGGTGAGAGCACACAGTGGGGTTAGACATGGTCCTCCTGACCAGGACCCATTTCCTCCACAGCCAGTTTCCACCTGATCACAGCAATAGTGTGCCAGGTTCCCTTTCTATCCACAATTCCCGCCTCGCTCAAGCTTGACTAGTTTTCTAAAATAGAATAGACTTGAGGCCCAGGGGAGTCATTTTCTCCTGTGCATCTGAACAAAGCAGAAGGGTCTGGAGTAAATAAGGAGATGCCTTGGTATAATTCCTTCCCTCTTCCATCTCTACCTCCCTTCCCCAGACAATCTCTGAGTGCCTGTGCTTTGTGCTAAAATGCTTCGAAGGAAAGATATAAGGAAGACCTGGAAGGAAAACCAGTGGACGGGGTGCACAATGGACAGTGTGGCTAGGAAGGAGCCGCCGTGGATAGACCTCTGGTGAGAATAGGTTGCCTCTCTGAGAAGGGACTTCAGGCTGAACGTCACTCTCAACATGGAGCCAAGCTTGACTTGAGGTGATGAGGTAAGAAAACATCAACAGGCTAGATTATGGTGGTGATGAGGTCAGAGCAGGTACTGTGGTGTGTGTGTGAAAAAGTGCATGTTTACAGGGAGGGCTCCTGGGTGGCTGGTCGACCAGGATATCTAGAATATAAGGCAATTTTGCATTCTTTTGCACACAAGGTGGGCTGGAACACCCTGAGCTGTCAAGCTGTGTTCTGGCTACTTGGCCTACATCAAACATCACTTGGTGGAGTTTATGTTCTAGTAGGAGGAGAGAGAAAAGAAGCCAGGAAAGCATGTACAGGTAAATTATGCCCTGTGTCTAAAAAGTGTTAGCACTCTAGGAAAAGGATGAGGGGAAAAGAAGGAGTCCTGAGGGTGGCTGTGTGTGTATGTGTACTTGTGGTGTGTGTTCGTGTTTGTGTAGTGTGTGTATGTGTACTTGTGGTATGTGTGTGCCTGTGTGTGTATGGTTGTGTGTTCGTGTTCATGTGCCTGTGTGTATGTGTTTGTGGTGCATATGTTGGTTGTGTGTGTGTGTGTTTGTGTGGTTTGAGTGTGCGTGTTTGAGAGAGAGAGACTTAAAATAGATTTGCTAGCAGAGGCCACATCAGAAGACAAGACTGGAAGGGTTTCAGCCTCTGGGTAACTGGGAAAGGGTCTAATTACACTGAACACCAGGTAAAAAGACCCAAAAAGAGAGCTTGGGCTCAATGCCCATCTTCAATCAGCTGGGTATTTGACGGTCAAGTTAGCTGCTCTCTGTGGTTTCTGTATAACTTGGTTAATATAATAATAAAATATATAACTATGTTATATACAATAAAATATAATAATAAATATTCACAAAAGTGATGAAGTAAAAAAAAATTAGATGATCTTAAGTCCTTATTTTTTCCCCCAATACAGGGTTTCTCTGTGTAGCTCTGGCTGTCCTGAAACTCACACTGTAGGCCAGGCTGGCCTTGAACTCAGAGATCTTCCTGCCTCTGCCTCCCAAGTGCTGGGATTAAAAGCATGGGCCATCATTGCTCAGGTTGTTTTTTTTTTCCTGTTTTTTTTAGAATTTCATACATGAATGCTGTATGTATATCTCTCCTGCATTAGTGAAGTGTTCAATGGCTGTGAAGAGGCACTGTGACCATGGCAACTCTTACTAAAGGAAAGCATTTAATCAGGGCTGGCTTACAGTTTCAGAGGTTTAGCCCATTGTCATTATGGAGGGAAGTATGGTGACACGCAGGCAGACATGGTGCTGGAGAAGTCGCTGAGAGTTCTATCTCCAGATCTGCAGGCAACAGAGAGAAAAAGATGCTGGGCCTGGTTTGGGTTTCTGAAACCTTAAAGCCCAGTGACAGACTTCCTTCAATAAGACAACACCCACTCCGACAAGGCCACACCCACTCTAACAGGGCCACACCTCCTAATCCCTCCCAGCTAGTGCCACTCCCTGATGACTAAGCATTCAAACCGTACACCTTCCTTTGTCGTTTCTCTACTCCCTCTCAAATTCATGACCTCTTCTTCTGTAATGTTGTTTTACACACATACATATGTATATGTGTATATTTAAATACACATGGCTTAAGTACAGTTAGTATTGCCTGTATGAGCGTTTATGGATGACCACTTGGGTCAGCCTATCAGGACACTCATTCCTGAAAAGGCTGATCCTCCCTCTCTCAATGGCTGTTAATTGCCTGTAGCTCTTCTTCTGGGCTGGGGTCTTGGGAGCTCTCCCCATCCGCATTGGTATGCTAATGGGAGTTGTCAACGCTCAGGTTTAGGAGGCAGAGAACTGGAGAGCATTGCCGTGCTGGGGCAGAGGGCAAGCAGTGGATGGAGAGGGAACAGAGACAGAATGAGGCCTCCTCTGAGATGCCCCCTAATGTCCCAGCCGCCATTGCGCCTGCCTCTGTGTGCTTCCAGAGAGCTTCGCAGCCGGCCTAGTCCAGCACAGACTCCTCCTCCCCAACCACCCTTGTTAAGGAGCGCATTTCCCGGGGCCACAGTGAAAAGGTGCAGCTTTGCATTCCACTGGGCTGCAGCAGCAAGGCGGAGTATTCCAAGGACACTGCACTAGGCCAGTTTTCCAGGGAGTGATGCAATTTATAGGGAAGCAGGGAGCAGGCAGTTCAGCAGGAGGAAGTGGGTTGCGCTCCCACAGTCTATAAGGTTAGCATTTAGCTGACTTCCGCAGCTGGGCAGGGCTGTGAGGAAAGAGAGGAAGAAAAGCATGGGTAGGAAGTTGCCATCACCAGACCACAGCTGGGCTATCTCTTGGCTCGCTGGAAAGAGGGAGAAAGCTGTGTGCTGGGGAGGAGGGGGTGAAGAAAATCAAGGCCAGGCCTAGTGCTCAACTTACGTGCGCACATGCTCCTGCAAGGAGGGGACATACTTGTAGAGCCCTTACACGGAACATCAAATACTTTACTCTTGCCCCACTTACGGCATTATTTGATTCTTACAGCCTCACCAGGTAAAATGAACTGGTATTATTAAAAATGATTCTAGAAAGAGGAAAAATGGGGTCCACAAAAGTCAGCATGCCTGTACTCTGAATGAAGAAACAAGAGTTAAACCCATGGGTGATGACTTAGGGGTCATTTGCGTTTGCCCACATTTTGATTCTGTTTCTGCCTGCTGCTTTGGCGTTGACATCAGGCCTCTGGATTGGCATCCCTCTATGCAGGCCCCCAGACAGACTCACTGTGTGAGCTCCTTGTGGCTTGGCTCCTATGGTGAGCCTGAGTTCTGGCTCCTGCTTTTGCTCTGCACCTTGTGTATATTTAATCATGTTGACAGAATTTACTTTTGTCCAAGTTCAGGCTCTTAGCTTTTTTTCTTCTCTGTGATTCTTTCCTATTTATGCAAACCCAGTCCAAGGGCTTTGTCTGTTTCCAGTCTTTGCGCACAGCCCCCTTCTCCTTGTAAGCTCTATAGCCACAGGAGTTGAAAAACTTCCCCTTCCTTTTGGGAGTTCTCTCAAATGTCGAGTTCCTTTCCTTCTTTACGCTGCACATTTGCTTGAGCCCCCTGTTCTCTGCTTCCAGTTTTTCCAAGGTTCACTGCTGGCCTCATTGGAGACTTACCCTGTTCATGCTGTCTGAAGATTTCCTGCTGCTGGAAAACTGTCCTCGTTTAATTATTTCAGCCAGAACTTATGATAACCTTTTTTTTTTTTTTCTGGATACAAAAGAGAACCAAGGACAAGAATTCATAAGGTTCAGACCCCTTTGGGGTCAAAGCTAGGCAGGGCTCACTGCTCAATAAAACACTCACATTTCAGGTCGCTGCCATATCTGTGGGGCGTCTTTTGGCATGTAAGAGTGAGGACTTTCCTCCATCATAGAGATGTGGAAACACAAGATCATGAGTTTCACATTTGTCCTTGAGCAGTGATTCCGAATTTTTTTCATTAAAAAATAATCTCCATTAGGTTAGAGTCTCTGATAAAAGTTCAAATTAGAGCTGCAATTGACCTTGAATCTGGCTCCTAGCACAGTTTACATCTTAATGAATTCACTATGGTCCAAGAGCTGATTAGTCCTTGGATCTGAAGGCTCACAGGCTTACCCTTGTCTGTGCTCCAGGTGTGATCAGATGTTGTTGGCTGTACATTCCCTACCTAAACTCCTAAACCGTGTATTTTACGGATTTACTTCTATTGTATTTATGTGTATGTGTGCTGTGTGAGTGTGGGTACCCAAAGAGGCCAGAAGAGGGCGCTGGATCCTCTGGAGCTGGAAATATAGGTAGATGTGAGCCTCTGGATTGACCTGGATGCTGGGAACTGAACTCAGTCCTTCAGAAGAGTAGCAAGCATTCATTACTACCTAGCCATCTCTCCAGGCCCCTAAATCGTGTATTTTGAACGATACCAGATTTCAGTCAAATTGTCTAGGGCTGAGAGATAGCAGCTTTCTGTGTCTTCAATCTCATGCTTTATGTCTTGGGTTACTCTCAGAGGGAACACCTACTTTTGTTCTTATGGGACACCTCAGTATCATTTCCCTACACCAGTTACAGGGCTAAAGGAGGCCCGTTCATTCTTAGTGAAGCTTTATTCCCCATCTGTCCCCTCTTCCCCTCTTTGGTCCAGTCAGACTCCTGCTGTGGAACTCTCTTGCATCAGTGAGAAGGCAGATTCTGCACCTTACCTTCTGGCTTATGTCAATACAGTGTTCTCCCTTGTTTCTGTGAAAAGTGAGAGACACTATTGTTTATGTTGTAATAGAATAAAGCTGGCTTTCTTGGGGGAGAGGATTCCTAATCAGACAGAAGGAACCTAGCTAGCACAGTGGCAGCTTCCTTCTCTCAAATGTCTCTAGGGGCTGAAGAGAGGGCTCAGTGGTTAAGAGCACTGGCTGCTCTTACAGAGGAGCCTGTGCTAGGTTCCCAGCAGTCTTGTGGCTGTTTACAGCCACTGGTAACTCTTGTTCTAGGACATCTCACATGCCACATTGACCTCCATGGGCTTTTACATGTAGTGTGCATACACACACCCAGCTCCATGCACATACAAGCAAATTAATATTTAAAAAATATCTCCACAAAGCTTACCTGAAACACCACACTTTTCTTATGTTCAAATGAATTGACTTCAGAGTCTATATAACAAAATGTAAAAGTGATTTTAAATTATCTTAAAAATCAATTCAGAAGGGCCTGGAGAGATGGGTTGGTGGTTAAGATCACTGACTTCTCTTCCAGAGGTCCAGATTCAATTCCCAGCAACCACAGGGTGGCTCACAACCATCTGTAATGGGATCTAATTTTCTCTTCTAGTGTGTGTGAAGACAGAGCAATCATATAATGAATGAATAAATAAACAAACAAATGAACAAATAAATAAATATTATTTAAAAAATCAGTTCAGCAGCCATGTGCTGAACACCGTCTGTGCCAGACACCGTGTGTGCGCATTAGAATGGTAAGGGAGGGAAAGCCTTTGATCATGTGGAAGTCATACAAGAGAATCGACTGTTAAACAGGGTGAGAATCTCAGAACAGAACATGAGACAAGGTGGAAAGGATACAGGGTATAGGTGGGCAGCCTGGTCGTGGAGTAGCTACTTCCCAACAGCAATTGTTAATGGTGGGTCTTCCTGTCCATGAGACCAGCCCTTCTGTTGTCAGGATGATCTCCCTCTGTTTCTTCAGCCTGTGGTGGTAATCACTTCCCATAATTTCTTGTCTATATCTGCCCTTATTTTTTCTTCCCCTCATTCAGTGCTTCTCATGCGTTTGCGTGTATGTTTGGCTATGTTTTACTGCTGTTATTGGTACAAGCACCAAAGCAAGGAGGTAGGGGGTTACACATTGGAAAACTAAGTTTAGTTTAATAGGCCCCAGCTAGTATAAGGTGTAAGGTTGGAGGAGGGCTGACAAATAGCAAGGGATTGGGCCAACGGATTCCAGCTCATGAATGTTGAAGACTTGGTGGTTTTATTCTGAAAGCCCTGATTAGCCGCTGAAGAATTTTATGAAGAACAGAGATTAAACTGGATTTCTATTTGATAAAAAGAGATTACTAGCTGCTGTATTTAGATTGAATTACTAAAATGACAAGGTGTCTTGGGCAGAGATTGAGACCAATTACTTATGAGGTACATAGTGTCGTGTCATAGGCTATTTGGAGCTGAATCTGTTAATGCTGCTCCTTAGGTCTCCTACTTCTGTAAGCCCCTATTTCCTGTCTTTCCAAAAGAGCTGCCTGTGTGCTTTTTGAACTTTCTCTCTCTCTCTCTCTCTCAAATATTGAGTTTTTGTTTACAACCAAAAAACTCTAATCACATAAGAAACAAATCAGGCTCATAAAATGGATGCATTCCTTAGATACTTGGGAATCAGTACAACTGGTTGACCTGGGTGGCTGAAAGAACACATGTGGCTAAAGAAAAGAGAAGAATGAAGGGCTCTTAGTCTTCCTTAGAAACCTTATGGAGATGATTCACTCTTTTGAAGGACATTGGAGGAAGATCACATTTCCCACTCCTACTGTGGGGGACTTGATGAGTAAATCAGTTTTGACAAGCTGAGTTTCAAGCACTTTCTGGGATGCCCAGTAGACAGTTATATGGCTATGGAATTTACAGAGACTTTTTGTGTGGAGACAAATGTTCAAAAAGCATCTGTTTATCAGCAGCAGTTAGAATGTGGGAGTAGATGAGGTCCCTCAGGGAGAAGATGTATGTAAAGACAGAAAGAGGAAGAGCTGAGAGAAAGAAAAGTGGGGTGGGAGGAAGAATAGGTGGAAATGGGTTACAAGAAAGCAGGCAAGAAGGAAAGGACTAGTTGATTGAGCAGAGTCTGGGATGGACAATAACAGCAAAGGAACACAAACTAGTTTTGATGGGCTAGGGGAGTAGGTGTGAGCCAGCTGAGGTAGCAGTGTGATTAGATGACAATGGGAACAGGTAGGATCCAGCTGGAGGTAGTAGTCTGATTAGATGACATTGGGGGAACAGGTGGGATCCAGCTGGGGGTAGAAGTCTGATTGGGTGGCATTGGGAACAGGTGGAATCCAGTTGGAGGTAGCAGTCTGATTGGGTGATACCTGTATTGGCATCTGGAGGAGTAGGATGTGGGGTTGAGTACTGGAATATAGAATTTCAGAGGCAGAGTAATTCAGGGAAGTAATTAATTCAACTCAGCATGTGGTCAGGAGAGGTCAAGGCACTGTGACAAAGGTGTATGATGTGGAAAGATTAAAGTCCTCTAGGGGTGTAGTGACCCAGATGGCTGAGTTCACAGTGGATTTGTAGTGAGGTCAGAGGTGAGAATGACAGTGAGGGACTAAAGGGAGGGTAAGTTGGAAGTGGAGACTGGAAAATTCTGTCTTCCTTAACAACAACCCTTCAAAATACAGAACAGTCTGCCCTAGAGGACTTCAGGAAAGCTGTGTGCTTAGAAGAGTGAAGTGTCCTACTGCACAGAGAGAAAAGACTGCAAGGGTTCTCCGCAACCACTATGGCCAGCAAAGTAACCATCTGTGGGGGCAAGAAGACAGTTTGGTTCAGTTCAACAGTACTCAGTAGCTACCGTTGGTTCAAACTTCGGGAGTCTAAGTAGTTTATTTTAGGCATATATAAGCACAACACAATTTTGTGAAAACTTGCCTGTTGATGATTAATTCAAGCCCATGTGCACAATAAAGCACAAAGTAAGCTAAATAAAGATTGGGCGTGACTACATCAAAACTTTTGTAAAGTCCATTTGACAGCTTCCATAAAGACAAAGGTGGGTTCTATAGCTTGACTGTGACACCTTCCATAAAGATGGGTTCTACAGATTGACTGAGAAAAACAAGCTTACAATAAGGGTCCAGGGGAGGATCCGGTGTGCTCTGGCCACACCGACAGCACAAACATCAGCAGGTTGTCAATTACATCTGTTCCCAGCCTCCTGGACAATGAAGGTTATACATCCCTTCCTTTGAAGGAACAACCCTTCACTCCAGTTTCCCCAGCTTATCTGTGACCACAAAGACCTCCATGTCTCTAACCATGGAGGGTAAGGACTTCCTTTTACTAGGCTGAGAATAATATATTGTTTGCGATCTTGAAGAATCCAGTGGCAGTGAGATATAGGAAAGAGGATACAGGAAGTTATGTCTTTGGAATAGACTGTGGAAGGGGTTAGATGAAGGGTCTGGAAGTTGCTAGGCTGAGAGCAATTGCTGGAACACTGATGGGAGTTGGGATCTTGCTAGTCTTCATGGCTGTGCATTACCATAATGATGGCTTCTGTTTTTGCATATCCTTCCACAGGGTAAAACTGAAGCCAATTGGGTCAGAGAAAACTCTGAATCATCTCAAAGAAACCAAAACCCAAACCAAACAAAACCATAAAAACTCTGAGACATTTGTTTGTCCCTTAAGGAGGTAATTTTAACTCCCATCCAAAGAAATAACTCTTTCTAATAGGAATATCTTCTGAGAATGTTGGAGAAGATATTACTTTGTAAATTTAATACAGTAAAGCATTTGTGTGTGTATGTGTATATGTGTGTGCATATTTGTATGTGTGTGTATGCATGTGCATGTGTGTGTATGTATGTGTGTGTGTATGTGCTTGTGTGCATACATGGAAGGGAGCAAGCTGTTCTGTGTGACACATGTGGAGGCCATAAGTTAACTTGTAAAACTCTCCACCTTATTTTTTGAGACAGGCTCTCACTGAGCCTGAAGGTAACTCTTCCAGCTAGGCTGACTGGCCACCAAAACCCCGGGCTGCACCTGTGTCTCGTGCCCGCCGTGCCGGGACTGCAGGTGTGAGCTACCACAGCTTGCACTGTTTTCATGGCCTGAACTCGGTCTTCATGCTTCGCAGCAAGCCCTTTCCCTGCTGAGCCATTCCCAGCACCTACCATACAGCAAGAATTAGCTCTTCTTATTACTATTTATCATTTTGCCCTTCATAATAATCTACAGCTGAGTCTGATACAAGCATACTTCTGTAAAAAAAAAAGGTTTTCTGAGAAACAATTTTTAAATAAAAATAATGATTTATTTCTATAGAGATACATATTAGCATTATGAATACAGAATCTATTTAGTCTAAGCTAGAATATCAGCAAAAATCTTTCTTGCTACAGTATTAGGAAGGGTTTTAAATAGATGTCAAAACCGTTAAGTCAATAACACGTTCCTGCCATGTACAAAAGGCTTTATGGCTGGATCACAAGAAGTTGGCGTTACCATTGCGTTTTGCCACCCAGAGCCATCCTTACATCACCAGGTGAGGAGAAGTATCTGAGGAAAAGCTGAATTTTCTCCTAGGTGGGAAGAGGTTGCTCTCCAGAGAAACAGAGCTGAGGGTTCAGGACCTGGGTGCCTGCCCTCAGGAGCCGCTTCCAGTTTGTTAACTCTGACCCCTGGGGGTTGATTTCTGCAAATGCAGCTGCTGAAACCCACAAAGGCACTCCACAGGCCTTGATGAAGGAGGCCAACAGAGAGGGTGCACGTCATTAAAAAGACACCCAAAAAGTGAAAAAGTAAAGAAATATTTTAACCATCTTCTTAAAAGATTAAAAAAAGGCACCCAAAACAGAGAACCCATTAAAATAATAAATTCAAACAAAGAACTTTGTAATTTAATGGTAATTATAATGACCCAGTTAAGGACACATTATTGACAAAATCATATATATGTTTGTTGATTTTGTTCATAAAACAAACATTTACTGGTGCATAGCAGTTCTTAAGAACACTAAAGACTGCCAGGTGGGCGTGATGGTGCCAGGTTGTGTGGTGGCGCACCCTAACCCCAGCACTTGGGAGGCAGAGGCAGGCAGATCTCTGAATTTGAGGCCAGTGTGGTCTACAGAGAGAGTTTCAGAGTAGTCAGGGATAAATAGAGAAGCCTTGTCTTGAAACAAACAAAAACACGAACACTAAGGACTTACCCAGCTTTGACAGTGTGCCTGACGCAGGCAAACATATTGCCATAGGGTCCATGTACCATGGCGTGAGGACTCTGGAGACACTTGTATTGACAATACATAGAACGAGTAGAAGTAAAAACATTAACTTTAATATTACTTTAAATATTAATATTAAAAACATTAACCTTAATATTACTTTAAAAAGGTAAAATAAGTGTAAGAATGTAAAAGCTCAAAACATGGGAGCAGGCTGGAGTGACTCAGGGTACAGCAGAGGATAATTCCCTCGACTTGTGAAGGCTGAAGGCGAATTACTTCCGGTGCCATGTCTTCATCAGGTGAAGTGACTGACGTCCTTCCCATCAGATTCAAGTACAGATCACATGAGGAGGGTCCTTACTTGAGAGCATCTAGAAACCCTCAAAGAAAATTTCCCCAGCTAGTTCAGTTATTTAGCCACTGTCGACTGGATGAACCTGGCTACCCACAGAACTACCCCTGGGCTGGGGTGTTTGGTGAACAGTCTCAGTTTGGGGAAGGGAGGGCTGGAAAGACTCCAGTGTCAATACAGACACGCTGTGACTGCTGCTGGGGAATTTTTCACTTAGTTTGATCCCCCGAAATTAAATAATGGACAATCAAATAGAACCTAATCAAAACTGCAAAGCCTTCCAGAACATTCTTTCAACATTTAACAAAAATGTGTATCTATTGTATTAGGCATGGTGGCTAAGATACTGACTGACTTGAATGAAACCAGTACTGTATTGCAGGAACAAAACAAATGACTGTAAACATCGATGAACATGATGACTGAAACAAGGAGAGAGAAGAGTGGAAATGCTGAACAAACGAGAACAAAATAGAACTTGAGCTGGGAAAGATCTTAGCGGGTTCAAGATGTAGAAACAAGGCTTCTCAACATTAGAAGGAAAGAAAGTAAGGTTTGGTTAGAAGGAAGCAAGACTGGACCTACCTGCCATAGCCCAAGCACAGTGTGGCTGACTCTTCACCTAAGGCTTTCTACAGGTTGGCTCTAGTCTAGACTCAGAATAGGAACCCATCACACAGAGCTTTAGCTCATGGGGGAAGTGGGGGGAGGAATCACACATTCCAGGGCATTGTCAGAACTGGGACACTGATTGATTCTTGCTCTTTACAGTGGAAAGAGCATTCTACATTCGTGCTCATTGAGGAAGCTAGGTGGGTGGATGGAAGCGCAGGTAGGATGGAGTTGGGGAAATGAGAGGAAGTATTGACTCAGGGTAGCTGGGGAAGCCTCCAACTATGGGAGGGAGGACAGAGAGAGAGAAAGAGAGGAGAGTTTCGGTCACCAGGCTCGGCTTCCTTTTTAAAGTTTCCTCTTCACATTTATCTCCACATTGTCCTCTCTGTCAGAGGACATCCCACCCCTGGAAAGCAGATTGAATACTGGAGCGGTAGAGACTTTGGGTGTTCTTCACCGAGACAGGAAACTGGAGGAAATAATGCTGACAGTGAGTGGCTGAAGGCTTCAGTATTTGCATTTTATTCAAATTCTTAGGAGTTAGGGTGACTCCTAAACAGGGAAGGCAAGCTTTGGGAAATAAATCATCATCTAACTACGGAAGCTGATGGATGCTACTCATATCCAAATAACTTGTAGCTAAGTTATTTGTGGCCTATCTCATTAGTGTCTCAGAACCTTGGGTGCTGTATCTGAGTCATCGCCCGCCCTAACCCCCGCAGCACTTCACAGGGTGTTCAGTAATCGCTGTGCTGGAATGGAATTTCCTTTAAAGAAAAAGAATGTCACTATCTTAGGAAAAGTAAGATCCTATCAACCCAGAAATATGAAAGAAGCACAAAGCAGAACAGTCTAGAGAAAAGCCTCTCAATGTAACAAGCTCTTATTGAATTAAAATAATGTGAAATAGCCCCGTTATCTACTATTGAATCTTTCTAAATGCAGAGCTAGCCCAGCTGGAACTTTCTAGAAGAGCTTTCTGAGGCCATCTGATTTAAAGTATAACCTAGGGAAAGACCACCATCTAAATGTGGTAGGTAGAAGACAGGAAAAGGGATAGAATCCTTTTAGGGTCTGAATCTTAACATACCTCCCACAGGCTCCTGTTTTGAACGCTTGGCTTGGCTTATTCTGAAACCTGCGGAGCTTTTAGAAGGCAGTACCTGGCTGGTGGAAGTAGATCTTTAGGGGCTAGCCTCGGAAGTTTCTACTGCCTTTGGTTATGGCTTTTTTTCATTGCTTTCTGGTATATTTGTCGTATGGGGGACTTGACAAGATGCTCTGTCACCTTGTATTGAACTATCCTGTTGCCATGACTTCACCTCTATGATGGATGAAAATCTCCATAAAAGCCTTAGTGTAAAACAATCCCATCTTCACTTAAACTTCTTTTTATCAGGTATTTGGTCACAGTGACACAAAAGTTACCTGTACAGACCCCAACTAAAAAAAGATATACAACTGTTCTTGTTTGTTTTTGGCTTTCGAAAAATGTATTTTTGAGATGAGGTCCCATGTAGCAGGGCAGACCACCAACTCACTATACAGAGGAAGATGGCACTGAACTTTCGATCCCCCTGATTTTACCGCCCAAGGGCTGGGACTATAGCCAAGCACCACCATGCCCAAGCTGTCCTCAAACTCATAATCTTTCTGCCTTCACCTCCTATGTATAAACTACCACACTTAACTCCACAGAGAGGCCTTTGCCTTCCAGTCTTCTTTTCTTCTACAGAACCCCCATCCCACCCCCAGATCTGCCCCTTACAGTCTCTTCCCTCCACACTTCAGTCATCTGCTTCAGATCTTCAGAAGGCTCTGGTATTTTAAAATCTGCTAATAAAAATTTTACAAGGAGTCAGGCACAGAGAAGTTAGTAACTTTCATATGACCCTTAGAAGCAGGCATGAAAAAGAAAGAAGGAGCTTCAGTGTGTGGAAATACTGTAAAATAGAAATTCATTTACCATTTGTATGTATGTATGTATGTATGTATGTATGTATGTATGTTGAGTGTGCATGAAGGTGTATGTGCATGTGTGTGCATATGTATGCATTTGTGTGTAGGTCAGAGGATGATGGTTATATTCCTCAATTACTTTCCACTTCATTTAAAAAATATGCTTGCTTTTATTCTTTTTATTATTTTTCATTTTTAAATATTTTTATAATTTATTCATTATATATCCTGATTGAAGCTCCTTCCCTCAACTCCTCCCAGTCCCACCCTTCCTCCCCCTTCCCCCATTCCCTTCCCCTAGCCCACTGAAAGGGGAGTTCTGCTCCTCTGCCATCTGCCCATAGCTTATCAAGTCTCTTCAGGCCGGCCTGGATCCTCTTCCTCAGTGGCCTGGCAAGGTTGCATAGCCAGGGGCAAGTGATCAAAGAGCAGGCAATCGAGGTCATGACAGAGGAAGACCTGCTCCCCTTACTTGGAACCCACATGGAGACTGAGCTGCCAGCCGACTACATCTGAGCAGGGGGTCTAGGTCCATGTGTATGGATGCTTCCCTTGTCTGTATTTCTATGTGCCACATATGTCAGGACCTGCTGAGGCCAGTGGAGGGTTCTAAGTTTCCTGGAACTGGACTTAACTGATGGTCGTTGCAGCAGTGTGGGCGCTGAGAAGCAAACCTGGGTCCTCTAAAAGAGCAACAAGTATTCTTAAACTGCTGAGCAAGCTCCCCAGCCCCTCCACTGATTTTTTTTTTTGAGACAGGGTCTCTTCCTGAGCCTGAAGCTCACCAACTTGGTTAAACGAAGCTGGCCGGGAAACCCCAAGGAGCTTCCTGTCTCTACTTTCTCAGCACTGGGCTCACAGACATCCACTGTGTGGCTTTTCACATGGGTGCTAGGGTTCTGAACTCATAATCTTATGCTTGCAGGCAAGCATTTTACTCAGTGAACCCTCTCTCCAGACCTATATCAAATCATTTTGAAATCAATACTATTGCTGTTGATAATTTTTCTTTGGAATATTATCTCATTTATTACATGAAGTCTTATTAAATCAACAAAATCATTTAGAAATAATGGTAGAAATGAAAGCAGAGGGAAATTAACTCATGTTGTTACTATATCATTCTTGCCTTAAATGACTTGTATTTAATATCAATTAAAAAAAAACAAACAAACCTGAAATGAAGTCAGGAGAGCCAAGGTACCATATGTTAGTACCAAAGTCTATTTGAGACCAGAAGTACACTGAGAACAATAACAAACACCATAATTACTACATTAAACTTTATTCTTTACTCTTAGCCTAAAATTGAACAAGAAGCTAGTTCTAGGGAAGACTGTTGATTTGCAAATTATGAGCATTGCAATAGTTTGTTGAAGTACCTGATGGATGTATCTTATTGAAAGGGCCCCACTTAAGTTTTTGATCTTAGCCATTCTGATGTGTGTAAGGTGAAATCTCAGGGTCATTTTGATCCATTTCTCTGATGACTAAGGAGCATTTCTTTAAGTATTTCTCTGCTATTCGATATATCTCTGTTAGAACTTTGTTTAGCTCTGTACCCCACTTTTTAGACTGGATTATTTGGTTTGTGGGTATTTAACTTCTTGAGTTCTTTATATATTCTGGATATTAGCCCTCTGTCAGATGTAGGGTTGGTGAAGATCCTTTCCCAGTCTGTAGGCTGTTGTTTTGTTCTGATGACAGTGTTCTTTGCTTTACAGAAGCTTTTCAGTTTCATGAGGTCCCATTTATTTATTGTTGATCTTAGAGCATGTGCTATTGGTGTTCTGTTCAGGAAGTTGTCTCCTGTGCCAGTGAGTTCAAGGCTCTTCCCCACTTTTTCTTCTAACAGGTTTAGTGTGTCTGGTTTTATGTTGAGGTCTTTGATCCACTAGGACTTCAGTTTTGTGCAGGGTGATAAGTATGGATCTATTTGCATTTTTCTACATGTAGACATTCTGTTAAACCAGCATCATTTGTTAATGTTGCTATCTTTTTTTCTTTTATATGGTTTTGGCTCCTTTGTCAAAAATCAAATATCCGTAGGTATGTGGGTTTATTTCAGGGTATTCTATTCGATTTCATTGATCCACTAGTCTGTTTCTATGCCAGTACTATGCAGTTTTTATTACCGTTGCTTTATAGTACAGCTTGAGATTAGGGATGGAGATATCTCCAGAAAATCTGTTATTATACAGGGTTGTTTCAGCTATTCTGTTTTTTTTTGTTCTTCCATGTAAAATTAAAAATTTTTCTTTCAAGATCTGTAAGGAATTGTGCTGGTATTTTGATGGGAATTGCATTGAACCTGTAGATTGCTTTTTTTAGGATGGCCATTTTCCTATGTTAATCCAACCTCCCATGAGCACGGGAGATCTTTCCATCTTTTGATATCTTCTTCAATGTCTTTCTTCAGAGACTTGAAATTTTTGATGTGGAGAAAGGGGAACACTCCTCCATTGCTGGTGGTAATGTAAACTTGTACAACCACTTTGGAAATCAATCTGGTGCTTTCTCCAACAATTAGGAATAGTGCTACCTCGGGATCCAGCTATACCACTCCTAGGCCTATATCTGAAAAGTGGCTCAACCATGCAAGAAGGACATTTGTTCAACTATGTTCATAGCAGCTTTAATCATAATATCCAGAATCTGAAAACAACCTCGATGTCCCTCAACCAAGGAATGGATACAGAAATTGTGGTACATTTATACAATGGAATACTACTCAGCAATTAAAAACAAGGAAATCATGATATTTGCAGGCAAGTGGAAGGAACTAGAAAAGATCATCCTGACTGAGGTAACGCAGAAGCAGAAAGACATACATAATATATACTCACTTAGAAGTGGTTACTAGCCATATAATATAGGATAAACATACTAAAGTCTGTAGTCCTAAGAAGCTAAACAACAAGGAGGGCCTTAGGAAAGATGCTTAATCCTCATTCAGAAGGGTAAACAAGATAAACATCAGAAGCTGGAGAAGACAGGGAACAGGACAGGAGCCTACCACAGAGGGCCTCAGAAAGACTCTTCCCAGCAGGATATCAAAGCAGATGCTGAGACTCATAGCCAAACTTTGGGCAGAGTGCAGGGAATCTTATGGAAGAAAGGAGAGATAGAAAGACCTAAAGGGAACAGGAGCTCCACAAGGAGACTAACAGAGCCAAAAAATCTGGGCTCAGGAGGGCCTGCAGAGACTGATGAATCAAGAAAGGACCATGCATGGAGAGGACCTAGACCCCTTGCTCAGATGTAGCCCCCAGGCAGCTCAGTCTCCATGTGGGTTCCTTAGTAAGGGGAGCAAAGGCAGTCTCTGGCATGAACTTGGTGGCCTGCTGTTTGATCTCCTTCCTCTTGTGGGATGGCCGTATTAGACCATAGAGAAAGAGGATCCAGACAGTCCTGATGAGACCTAATAGGCTAGCATCAGATAGTTGGGGAGGTGGATCTCCCCTATCAGTGGACTAGGGGAGAGGGATGGGAGGAAGAGGGAAGGAGGATGGGACCAGGAGGAGATGAGGGAGGGGGCTACAGCTGAGATACAAAGTGAAAAAATTCTAAATAATAATAATAATAATAATAATAATAATAATAATAATAATAATAATAATGGAAAGGGCCCCAAAGAACAGATTTTCAACTAGTGTCATTACGGAGAGATGGAATATGAAAGCAAGATGGATTGATCAACTGGAATCCAAGAATTCAAATATATGAGCTTATGGGCCATTCTTGGTCATACCATCGAACTCTTCCTTTCTGTATATCCACCAAGAACAAGTGCTAGATCATAAGATAACTTGATATTAAAATTTTAAGGGCCAGCTAGACTCTTCCAGGGCAGACATGGGTTTTATTTTCTACCGGAAGTATATAAAGTCTTAGCGCTGTCACATCTTCATTAGAACAATAATCCTCGAGCATATTATCCTTTCAGTTACAGTGTCCTGGTAGGTGTGGAGTGGTGTGCCCTTAGGGTGTGAGTGACATTTCTCCGACGGCCAATTATGTTGCACTTCTCCTATTTTACTTGACATCTTAATAATTTTTTTTGAGAAATACATATTCCATTCCATTTTAACAGTAAAAATTTCCTTTTATTATTTCTAAGAGAGATCCTTATATGTCTTAGATACAAGATTTAAAAAAATAAGATAAACTATTTGAAAATATTTACTTTCTGGGGCTGGAGATATGGCTCATTGGTAAAGAGCACTTGTCCTTCTAGAGGACACAGGTTTGATTCCCAGCACCCACATGATTGTTCACAACCATCAATAACTCTAGTTTTAGGAGATTCAGTACTCTCTTCTGACCCCCACAGATGCCAAACATGCATGTGGTGCACATACACATATGCACTGTACATACATGCTTGCAGGCGAATACACATGAAGTGAAATGAATAAATCTTACAGCCTAAAGCAGTTACTCTCCTCTGTGTTGTCCTTTAGGTTCTTGATGGTGTCATTTGACTCAAAATGTTCTTATTTTGGATAAATTTGTTGCTTTCTCTTTTGATGTTAAAAGCCCATGCTAGATGTAAGGTCATAAGGTCGTAATTAAGTTTCCTCCCATGAATTTTATGGTTTTATTTCTTTTATGTGGAGGTTTGATGCTTTTGAGCTAATTTTGGTGTGTTTTTGAGGGACAGAGCTAATCATCATTTTCATGTGGATATCCAGTTGAGGAGAATTTTGAGAGCACTATTGTTTCCTCAAAGAACTGTCTTACCATCCTTCCTGGGGAATCACTTAGACTCTTGCTCCTAACCCATTGATTTATCTACCCATCATTATTTCAGTACCACAAAGGTATGATTTACCTTTGCAGTATGTTTTAATTAAGAAGATGGATCCTCCACATTTCCTTCTTCACAAATTATTGAAGTTACTCTCCATCCAGGCTTCTCTGTGTTAGGATCAGACTGCAATTTTTTATGAGGTTTGTGTTGAACCCACATAATTATTTCAGGACCACCAACAACTAACCAATGAGTGAACAATCTATGAACATGTATATCTTTTCACTTACTCAGTTCTTTTTAAATTTTTTTCTTTCAACACTGCTATGAAGCTTCAAGAGTTCAAGTTTCACACTTTTTGAACTTACTACACTGTTTTATTCTTTGGGGTATTATTAGAAATTGAATTGTTTTCTTTATTTCATTTTCAAATTGTTCATTGCAGCTATGTACACCTAAAACTGATTTTGTTACCCAACATAGTTTTATCTTGAGGTAACTCTTAAGATGGTAACAGAAAGCAGCTAGCTACAGGAAATATTGTTCTAAATAGATTATACTAATATAGACAATATATTATAGCTCAGACAGTAACTTCATTTTCTTCTGAAGATTGAAACTTCTCATTAGGAAGCAGATTCAGAAATCAGAGATTTAAACACATCAGATCTATCCTACAGGCATTTCCTAATGCTCATTCTCCCAGGTTAAGTGGTTAACACCATCTCTTTCTGTATGCATTTCATTTTCCCTAGCAACAAACAGATTGTTGTCTGAGAATATTCTTCTTCAGTTCCAAATGCAGCACTTGATTCCTGGAAAATTCATTCCGCCCTCGTTTGTTGTGCTTGTCCTGTTTAATTGCTAACAGATCACTATTTATTTCCTTAATCATACTTCTTAAAATTGTAGTATACCTGAGTGACCCCAAAAATTCTACCAGGAAACTCCTACAGCTGATAAATACCTTCAGCAAAGTGGCTGGGTACAAAATTAACTAAAAAAAAAATCAGTAGCCCTTCTGTATACAAAAGACAAAGGGCTGAGAAAGAAATTAGGGAACCAACACCCTTCACAATTGCCACAGAAGACATAAAGTACCTCGGTGTGACCCTAACCAAGCAAGTCAAAGACTTGTTTGAAAAAAATTTCAAGTCTCTGAAGAAAGAATTAGAAGATTTCAGAAGATGGAAAGATCTCCCATGCTCATGCTTGGCAGGATTAATATAGTAAAAATGGCCATCTTACCAAAAGCAATCTACAGATTCAATGCAATTCCCATCAAATTACCAACACAATTCTTTACAGACCTTGAAAGAAAAATTCTCAACTTCGTATGGAATAACAAGAAACCCAGAATTGCTAAAATAATCCTCTACAATAAAAGATCTTCTGGAGGTATCTCCATCCCTGATCTCAAGCTGTACTATAGAGCAACAGTAAAAAAAAACTGCATGGTATTGGCATAGAAACAGAATGGTGGATCAATGGAACCGAATAGGTGACCCAGAAATAAACCTGCACACTTATGGACAGCTGATTTTTGACCAAGATGCCAAAACCATACAATGGAAAAAAGACAGCATCTTCAACAAATGGTGCTGGTCTAACTGGATGTCTACATGTAGAAAAATGCAAATAGATCCATACTTATCAGCCTGCACAAAACTAAAGTCCAAGTGGATCAAAGACCTCAATATAAAGCCAGACACATCAAATTTATTAGAAGAAAAAGTGGGGAAGAGCCTAGAACTCATTGGCACAGGAGACAACTTCCTGAACAGAACACCAACAGCACAGGCTCTAAGAGCAACAATCAATAAATGGGACCTCATGAAACTATCTTGTAATTTTATTGTTATCACCATCAGAGTAAAAGAACAGAATGGAAACCTTTTCTATTCACTATTTGCCCAGTGACTGGTACACAATGACTACTTACAGTAAATTTTGTGTGCAAGTGAATACATAGATTTCCAACTACAAAAAAAAAAATTGTGATGAAGCAATAAACAAATACACTGACACCACATTTGTGCATGCTTTGGGTGGAGAGACCTCCATCAAGATTTACAGGTTGTGGGCCAGAATGATGGTTCAATGGTTCAATGGTTCAATGGGTTGAAGCGCTTGCTACCAAACCTGATGGTCTGAGTTCAGTTCCCAGGGCCACTGATGCAAGAGGAGGACTGACTCTTGTCTTCAGAACACCACACACATGTACCCTCACTCATACACAGACACTAAAACATGAATACATGTAAAAAACAAACAAACCTTATAGGCTGTCACAAAAGTGTTTTGTAACAGCTTCTGGAGAAGTCAATTGTGTTTAAAAACAATGTGGCCAAGCCCCGTGTGGTGACACACGCCTGTGATCCCAGTGCTCGGGGAGGCAGAGGCAGGAAGGTCTCTGAATTTGAGGCCAGTCTGGTCTACAAAGCGAGTTCAGGACAGCCAGGGCTACACAGAGAAAGTCTGTCTCGAAAAAACAAAACAAATGTGGCCAAATAGTTATCATGGCCGAGGCCCACATATTACTTGAGTAGTAGATTTTCTGGAAGAAAGTAACCCATCAATCTCAGGGAGAGCTGCATCTGGACGTCTCTAAGACACACCACTTCACAAGCGCAGCCCTGGGCCTGTCTAGATGTGAGAGGTGGAACACTGACTATGACCATGGACCTATCACATATTTGAAAACGGTGGGTTTAATATTTAAATACAATTTTAGCTGTGAACCTCAATTATATAAGACCTCTGTAGCCCCGACAGCCAGCTTTGGCATTTGACCTTCTTTAGGTGGATGTTTTATTCATTAAAAGTTTAAATTAAAAAAAAATAATTTTTGAGGAGTGATGCACACTAAAAAAATTGTGGAAATATGATCATGATGGTTGGTCAGGAAGACTCACTCGTGGTCACCATACCAGCCTCAAAGTCAAAGTCATAGCTCGTTTCCTACAAAAACTTGATCAGTTTATATTAATCTTGGACCTAAGGAGTTGCTGTCAATAATTGAACTCTTAGATGTCAGACATCAAATCTGTATGTGTCCTTATAAGTGTCTGTTTCTGAATGGATTTTTAAAAAGATTTATTTATTATTTATGCAGTATTCTGTCTGCATGTATGCATGCCTGCAGGCCAGAAGAGGGCACCAGATCTCATTATAGATGGTTGTGAGTCACCATGTCCCTGATGGTTGCTGGGAATTGAACTCAGGACCTTTGGAAGAACAGCCAGTGCTCTTAACCACTGAGCCATCTCTCCACTGCTCTGAATGGATTTTTAAGATATATACATTTAGATTCTAGTACTTCTAGTCCAGAAATAATATGAACTATTTGATTGTATTCTTCAATTAATCAAACATTCTGAAATCGTTCTGTCTACTAAGAACTTTAAAAAACAATTTTTAAAAAAATATTTATTTTTATGAGTCTGCTTGCTTATCATGCAGGTACCTACGGTACCTACGGTGACCAAATGGGAACACCAGATTCCCTTGAAATTGGAGTTGCAGGCAATTGTCAGCCTCCTGGATGTGGGTGCTGGGAAGTGAGCATGGGTCCTCTCAGTTCCCTACTCTGTCCTTTCTGCACTTGGATTCATGCAACTTCAAATTATCCTCGTCAGTTAATAAAGTCGGTTAAGAAAAGATATGACATGTACTTGAGATACACACCACTACTAAGCTAAAAGACAAGATGTGAGAGCGTTCTGAGAGTTTCAAGAAAAAGGAAACACAGGTTTTCACTATGAGCCCAGTGCATGCTTTATCTGTGATTTACAGGACAGGGGATTGACTTCAGAAGGTCGGGCCACTGTGTGAAAGAGAAGCTCTGGATTTTAACTTTGCAGGAGGGCCGATGAGATTTCTTGTTCACACAGATCCTGGATCTACAGATTAATTTTGTTGCTGAGAAGAGCACAGGTCAGGAAGGGCAAGTATAGCCTAGTCATCAGTGACAAACATGTGAGCGCCTTGAGATCTTATGTCTTTAGCAAGGCCAACTGATTTGAAAATGTTAACACTAATCAGGCCTGGTGGAACGTGCCTTTAGTCCCAGCACTTGGGAGGCAGAGGCAGGTGGATCTCTGAGTTTGAGGTCAGCCTGGTCTACAGAGTGAATTCCAGAACAGCTAGGGCTACACAGTGAAACACTGTCTTAAACAAACAAACAAACAAACAAAAATAAAGAGAGAGAGAAAGAGAGGAAGAGGGAGAGAGAGTTAATATTAAATATCTTACCCAGGTTAATTGGGGGACTAGGACTGAATTTCCCTAAAAGTGAGCCATGAAAGTGTATAGTACAGAGAGCTACTCCAAATCTAGAGGAATTGGACATTGCATGTTTCAAGTAGACACGAGCATGCTGTTTTGGGGGACTCAGGTAATCAGGGAGTCAGGACTGCGCGGTGGTTGGGCTGATGCTGATTTCCATTCCTGTGTAAGACATACCAGTGTTCTAGCTGCATTGTTGGTCCTGAGTTAGTGTCAGGCAGTCTCTTTCATACCTGAGAACAAAGTCCCCCTTTCCCTGTGTGACTCGCCTGATTTTTCAGCTGCTCTACTGATGTTGGATATGAGGAGATTAATGCCAAGACCTACAGCTGACACCTGAAAATGCCAGTGTTTCATGAAATAAAAACCCGAGATAAGGCTCCAGAGTGAAGAGACACACATAGCTCACAGAGGCAGGCTGCTTTCTTCCTGATCAAAACCCTAGCTGTTACGAAGAGGGAAGTAACACAAAGAGCCACCATCTTCGCAGAATTTAGACTATTGATTCCTAAAGCGCCAAGGGTGTTAGAAGGAAGGAAATGGGAAGAGAATAATGGAGGTGGTGGGAGGAGAGGTGCTTATTGCTGTCTTCTGACATCTGTGTCCTAACGTTCACATAACAGAATTTTGAGTGATGGCAGTCAGAGAAAAGGCATGAATGGTGATTAGATCACCAAGGCAGAGCCCTCCTGAATAACATGTTAGTGGACTTAAAAGGAGGGCCCGAAGAGACCCTTCACCTCTTTAACCATGTGAGGATGCTTTGCCAGGAACCATTTATCAAATTCAGAATGAATCCTCGTCAGATTCTGAGTCTAAGGTTCACTCAGCCTTGGGCTTCCCAGGCTCCAGAAGTGTGAGCAGTGACTTTCTGTTGTATATAAGCTACTCTGCCTGTGTACCGCAGTATCCTAAATGGATCTGTAAGCACACTCTCTTGTAATCCAGGTGAATACGATTCTTCCTTTTCCCTGAGATAGTCTTACTATGTAACTGTGGCTGGCCTGTAACTCTCTATGTAGACAGGCTAATCTCACATTCACTCACCACTGCCTCCAAAATGATGGGATTAAATTGGTGGGGGATTGAGAGATAGCTTAGTTAAAAGCACTGTCTGCTCTTCCAGAGGATCAGAATTTGGTGCGGAGTGGCCCACAACTGTCTGTAACTCTAGTTCCAGGGGATCCAGTGTCCTCTCCCAGCCTCCGTGGGTACCAGGCAAACATATGGTGCACACACATACAAGCAGACAAAAAAGTCATACATATAAAATAAAATATTTTAAAGAAGAAACAGATATTCAGACTGACAGCTACAGGTAGGGCCCCATTCAAGGTCATCTTTGTTCTGATCTGCGATACAGTCTGAATATTGCTGCAGTAGAATTTAGGTTAAAAATTTTTTTCCAGGCCTGATGGTGCACACCTTTAATCCCAGCACCCAGGAGGCAGAGGCAAGCAGATCTCTGTGAGTTCAAGGTCAGCCTGGTCTACATAGTAAGTTCCAGGACAGCCAGGGCTGCATAGAAAGACCCTGTCTCAAAATAAAACAACAACAACAAAAACACAAAATAATCTTTATAATCAGTGAGCTATTGAATTCTGTGTTCCGAGGAATCCCCTCCCCTACTGACTTACACAAATGACTTTCTTCATTTCTCTTTTATGTGTCAGGGCTCACAAATGCTTCAGAAGGTGCTAAAAGAAAGCTGAACACATTTTCCTCATTAAACCCACTGGTATAGAGAGACTTGATATTAAATAACCTTGAGCAAAATAAATTCAATTATTGTTTCTGCGGAGACAGTGGACGGGACATTGCCTTGACCCCTTGATGAGGGGCTCAGGGCCCAGAGCCTCCCTAGGCTGTCTCACCTGCTTCTTGAGAGAGTACATGTGCAAGCCCTGTGGAAAACGTTTCCAGGGAAACCATGTAACTTCTATTCTTTCCCCCGCCCTGATTATTATTAAGCACTAAACGTGCCGGTGTGTGCCTGGGGTTCTCATTTGAAGTCAGAAGCTGCTGGGGAAAAGTGTTTGCCTGAAACACACCCACACACCCAGAGATCGTTTCTTCTCCTCCCCCCACTAAATGTCAGCTGCATACTCAGCAGGGAAGAACTAGATGACCTGGGTTCATTTGTGGGAAGACAGAGAGGGAGAACGAACTTCTGCCAGTGAATCTCTTTTTTTTTTTTCCTTGCTATTATGGTGGCTAGGATGAATGCTAGTCATGCTCCAATCCAGAGTTGTGTCTTTCCAGTGAGATGCTAGATGGTAGAAAATGGGACTATCAGAGAACACCTTCATTTCTAATTTCTTAAAATTGTTTTGAAGCAGGGTTTCTCTGTGTAGCCATGGCTGTTTTGGAACTCCCTTTGTAGACCTGGTTGATCTTGAACTCACATAGATCTGCCTGCCTTTGCCTCCTGGAGCTCAAGGTGTGACCACCGTGCATAGCTCCTTACATCCAAATTTAACATGCAGTGAAACCCTGATATCCCAATAGCATAGGGATGTAAGTATACATGCATACTATCACAGAAAACTTGACCGAAATATTTCTCTGTATGTCCATGAATATGTATTTTTTAGATACCTGGCCTGTCTCTCTGTGTTTTCAGTGTATAGGGGGTATAGTTCTTGGTAGCCATGTTTCTACCCAGGGAGCCCATGCTCAGATCATAATGGAGTGGCCTTGAGGTGGATTCCTGACCAAATGGAGTCAAAGTGATTTGTAAAACGGTGATGGAGGTATAATCAAGGATTAACAAGCCAGAGAGGAGCTGAGAGGTAGCCACACTGAACTACCTGCTCATCCTCATCCTCACCCTCAAAGAGGAAAGCCATTGTGCAGGGAAAAAAGATGAAAGCACACCTAGACAAAGAGCAGGTAATGTGGGGGAGGGGCAAGGAGAGCGGGACAAAGTTTGGGAGGGGTTTTGATGGATTCTGGTTTCCATTTTTCCACATGATGGTTTTGTGAGTCAGATCTACACGGTAAAGGAAATCCCACTGTGTTCTTCATTAGAAAGATTTTCCAGCACTTCTAGCCAAAAGGCCCCTCAGAAAAGCCCCTAGCTTTTTTCAGAATCATCGTTAGTTTATTTATTTCCAGCTTGCCCAGGATTGTGAATCAATACTGCCACTTCTGGTTCAAACTGGTACTGTGTTCGATGCCCATTTTATGGTTATAAGGATGTCCTCTACAGTGGTCAAGCTCTTCACACAGGTGTGGGTAGGTTTTTATAGAACTGATATACAGCAGGCAGACCAGGCTTGGAAGCAGTGGAGAGCCAAAGCCTCTCCAGGGAGAGTCTCCCACACTTTTGTGGTCTCTGGGGTCACTAGAGAGGGACTCTTTTGCAGAATCTACCTCCATCTATTTTTAATCTAGATGAAAATCATGAAGCAGAGGGGGAGGCAGATGGGCTTCTCCTGGGCAGGAGCCTGACTCCCTGTGTTCTTTTCCCCAACCACACTCTGCTTCGAATATTTTCTTAATGAGAAGAGGCTTAGAGTCCCAGCTTCTGCTCTGGGCTATTGCTGCAATATACAAAATGTAGGTAGGCCATGGTCTTAAATATCAGGAATAAATGTCTTGTGACACTTCGAGGCTTTAGATTTCACAAGAGGAAATGAGGAAGTATTTATTTTTAAGGTAGCTGAGGAAAAATATGAGTCCACAGTGGAAGAGCTTTCTTTTCTTCCAGCAGTCCTGGTGTAGGGTGTTTAACTTACCGTTTACCGTAAGCTGTGTCTCTTCCGATACCGCGAAAACCCTCCTTACACACGAATGCCACCTAAACCGTGTCGGTGTGGGCAGAACATGATCTGATCTCTTACCACATGCCCTTCCTCCCCCAACCAGTTATATTTCTTGTATAAACAATGCCCACGTGCATCTTGGCCAAATGCTTCTTCAAGCTTGTCCTACCTAAGTAAACCACTGCATTAACTTTTGTGTAAGCCGTTTCGGATTGAGCGCCAGTCTTTATCAGCCTACAGTATACGGTTACGGTTTGAACGAGTCATCTCCCCGCATCTCACGTGCTGAATGCTTGGTTCTCAGCTGGTTGTGCCATTTGAGGAGGTGGCTTATCTGGAGGGAAGGGAGTGGGCGTTCGACGTTACACCTGCCCAGTGGTTGCCTTTTAAAATTTTTTTCTGCTTTCTGGTCACCGCGAGGCAAACAGCCTTCGCTACACCCTTCTGTGGCCACAAGGCAGAACCCTCGCGGGAACAAAGAACCAAGTGAGTGCAGATGGAACCCTCTGACATTGGGGTCACCTTTGAGTCACTTCAGTCAGGTGCTCAGTGAAAACGATGCGAAGGTAGCTAACGGCAGGTACTCAGGCACAGCTGTATGGCTGTTGGCCTTAAAATATGGTATATACTCACTTATATAGACCTATAGGATAGGAAGGTCATGCTGAAATCTACACACCTAGAGAATATGTACAAGAAGGAGGACCCAGGGTGGTATGATCAATGCTCATTTGGATGGACTAATGGGAGGGACAT
>CM053755.1:10309951-10393309 GCA_028658305.1 Pachyuromys duprasi | reverse complement strand
CAGATGGAAGGGGAGGAGATCCTCCCCCGTTGGTGGACTTGGAGGGGGAGGGGAGGAGAAGAGGGAGGGTTGGGGAGGGGGGGAGGGAGTGAGGGAGGGGGCTACGCATGGGATGCAAAAAACCTAACCTGTGATTGATATAAAAATAAATAAATTTATTTAAAAAATTCCTTGTGATTTTTTTTCTTTTTGATCTTAGGCAGGAGTATGCTTGTTCACTGAGAGGGGACATCGTTTTCATCTACGTGTGTAGATGTGTGGATGGCCAAAATTTCTCATGCTTTTCAGTTACCTCTCAAATAAATCCAATTTCCTCTGTTTAGCCAAGAGGCCCAGAATTTCTCCATTGCCCCACTTGCCTGCTCTTCAGTTGATACTCCTGAGATGGCTCCCCATTGATATTTCTTGACTCTGTTGACCCTAATTACTCGCCACCTTCGCCATCACTTCTTCTGGATGTTGAGATCCCATAGTATCTGAAGAGCTATTTCAAATGTCACGTCCTCTATAAAATCTTTCCTGGTCCCTTAGTCAGAATGAGCTCTTGCCATCATTGTACTTTCTCGACCCTTTATTTAAACTCTGCTGTAATGCATCACACCCTCTCTTGTCTTCCTAGTCTAGAGACCTGTCCGTGCAGCCCTGGCCCCATTCCAAAGCTCCATTAGGGGACGTCAGAGCACACTGACTTGTTACAAGTTTCCCTCCTGTGGTCAGGGGTGACTGCGTCTGGTCCCTCTACCAGATGGTGCCTGCCTTATGCTTCCCAGAATCTTCTGTTACAGCTGAGTGTCATGCACATAGTAGATAATGAATTACGGCCCTCTGAGGAGAGTGATTTTGATCTCAGGAGCTAGTTCCACATAGGTTTTGGTGATGGTGAACCACTTTCAGCTATTGGTCTCATTGTTCCTGTGACTTTGAGCTCCACCCCTTCAAGCACTGCCTCTAAGACGGGCTCACAGCCTGTTCTAGCTGCCTTTGGGGGATCTGTGGTGGGCCAAAATAAAAAAAAAAGGAAGGCAAAAGCAAAGACATAGCCAGCAATTCTTCACGAGTGCGATCTGCACACTGCTCAGGTTACCTTTGCTTCTGTCTAGTTGAGGGTAAAGGGCTGACACCTGTGAAGAGCAGTGCTGTGAGCTCAGGACTGGGCGCCCTTAAACGTTGCTTGCTACCTTACATTTCTTTCATCCTTGCCAGAGAACTTGTTTCTGACAAAACTGAAGGACAGAAGTGTTGTTGTAATGAAAATGGTGTTGGGCTAAATAATGTTATTATTAGCCTTATAATTATTGCAGCAGTATTATTTAACCTGCTATCACAATTAATAAGACACAGACACCTGTTAAGTTTTATTATTGTCTTATTTACCTTGGGCGGGGCAGATATTTCACTTACAATGTCTTAACCTTCCAGACCCCATCCAATGCTATCTGCCTTAACCATCCTTATCTGGGCTACCTTCCATTCACAATCTTATGAATACTTGCTTATATTTTTTGTTGGTGTTTTCTCCATCCACGCCATCCTTGGAGTCCTTCCTCCCAGCCCATTTCGTTCTTTCTCCACAATAACCCATTATTGCATCCTTCTTCTTCCTCTCTGTTCATCTGTTTGTCTGTTTCCCAGTGAATTTCCTGTTCCCAGGAACCTTAGCCACATGTACCCATTCTGCCCTGCCCAAGTTTTAGGCCTTTTAATCAACCAATCAGGTACAATGTCTTAAACAGCTTTATATCACAAGGATAGTTATATGAAGATCTTGAGAGCCAATAATTAACATCAAAATATAAACATCAAACAACCCCCAACAGAGCAGGGAGTATGATGGTGGGATAATCACTCTATAAACACGGCTCACTGTGCGTGCCAGCTCAACAGGCCACAGCCCTATGTGACTCTGATGTCTCTAGATCTGAGTGACATCACCAGGCAAGGAGTCTGCTAGGCACTGTGCTGAGTTCACATTCTTTATTTACTTTCTCTTCTTTTTTAAAAAAAAAAAAACCTTCAAATCAACTCTTAAATATATTAGCTATTTATTGACACATAGCAGATTATCTCCAAACTTAATAGTTTGAAAGATCAACATTATCTCAGCATTTTTTAAATTTAACCTATTCAAATGATTTCTTTATCTATTTGTGGGGCTGCAGAGGGAACCCAGGACCTCGGACTGAGCCTTGCTGGCAACCTTCATTGTTTCCATGGGTCAGGACTCCAGGCAGGGATCCGATGTGCCCTGTGGCTCTGGATCTCTTAAGGCTTCTACTTGAAGATGTCCGTATCCTTACTCTCTGATGCATCTGCTGACGGAGCTCAGCCAGTGGCTAGAGATGTCTTTGGATTCCTTGTCACCCAGACCTTTCCACAGAGAACTCATGATGTGGAGGGCAAATCTGTCACCACGTAAGAATGACAGAGCTAGAGAATACCCCTCAGATGAAAGGTTCTTAGAACCTAATTTGGAAACGACCTCACGTTCCTTTTTACTATAGTTTATTTGCCAGAAACATATTGCAAAACCTCGTTTGTATTCAAGGCAAGGGGTGCCCGGAGGCAGAGATCACCAAGGTCTATACTACTCGTCACTGAGGCAGATTAAGATCTACTCTATGTACTGCGAGGGACCATGGGGTTGACTGAGGTCTGTATTCTTCATGTGTGTTGAAAACCATGTCTCTGAGTAGTGTTTCTTAAGCACGGATTGGATAGATCTTCAACCTTCTCGTTTGACTTTCTTCCTTTGCAGAATCTGTTAGACATCTGTTGAATGTTGTTGTGCTAAGTGTTAGCAAGCATTAGCGTTGGCTTCACCTGGGAGCCTGTGGGAAGCCAGACTCTTAGAACTTTCTTAGTCCTAATCTCTGATGTCCTAGTTTGCTGTGATAAACACTGACCAAGACCAACCTAGGGGAAGAGAGTTTACTTAGGTTAAAATAGTAACAACAGTTATTTCTCACCAAAGAAACTAAGACTCTGGTAGCTGCTTGGTGCTGGAAGCTGGGTTTCTCAGCAACCCCACAGTGGTCACCTCACACTAGAGAGGCCAGCAACATCGTAGTTGCTCAGTCCACAAGGCTGGGTATGTCAGCTATACTGATCTGGGACTGAAAACCTGGAACGTTCCTGGAGAGCTGCTGGAAGTCTGGAAACACTGGATCTGATACCAGTGAAGGAACTGTTATCAGAAGCAACAGAAAAATCAACTGGACATTGAGGGAAAGCCTCAGAGAGCAAAAGGGCAACAATTTTCCTCCCAGCATGCACTCTTCAAAATCTGGGCTATGACAGGTACAGTCACGCACACACCTTTAATTGCAGTACCCACGAGGCAAGAGGCAGGTGGCTCAGTTCAATGCCAGCCTGGTCTACAGAGTGAGTTCCAGGATAGCCAGGGCTTCACAGAGAAAACCTGTCTCCAAACCAAACCAAACCAAACCACCAACAAAAACCAAAAACCTGCTACCACTAGGTGTTGCTCACACTTGGCTTGGTTTTCCAATGGCGATTTAGGCGACCAGGGCAGTTCTTCAGACAAGGTACCCTATCTACGTGGTTCTAATTTGTGGCAAGTTGAGAGTAAAACAAACCATCACACCTGACCTGGGGGACCCATATGTGCAGTGCAGGCTCATGAGCATGGTCTATGCTGTATAAACAGTAACAAAGTAAAAGTAACAATGAGTTCCTCCTTAATAATCTTAGATGGCAAGCCATTGGCATGGCTTATCCCAAACAGCAGGCAATTAAACTTGAAGGCTGGTGTTTGGCTCTAGAGAAAAGCTATGGGAAAGTAGGCTTTTCTAAAAAATATTTTGTTTGCGAAACATAGACACCTCTTCTTTCATCACACTGTGTGAAAGACGTTGGTCACTAAAGACAATTGTGTTATAGGAGAATGTTGATATGAAACACTGGACAAAGCAAAACTACTGATAGAGCATTTCAGTGGTTGGTTCTTAAGTGTTGAGAGGTGTGGGAAGATGGGGTTGGAGAAATGGCTCAGCAGAGATGAGTACCAGCGGCTCTTCCAGAGGACCTGGGTTCTGTTCCCAGAACCTACATGGTGGCTCACAACTGGTAGGTTATCTCTGCCCACAAAATGAGCCAATTCAAGCCAAATTAAAGTATAAAGGCAGGATTATTGGGGCAGGTTCACAGGTCCCAAGAAGGAGGCCAGGGAAGTTGTCATGCAGAGGGAGAAAGAGGAGAGGGAGAGAGAGATAGAGAGAAAGTGCATGTAGAGACAGAGAGAATGAGAGCTAGAGGGAGGGAGGAAACAAGCAGGGACAGAGGGAGGGAGGGAGGGAGAGAGAGAGAGAGAACACCAAAATGTCTGGATCATATAGAAGAGCCCCTGGGTGAGAGGAAGTCCAGTCCTTGGGCTGGAAAGTTCAGCGTAGAGGGTGAGGTGTGCCAGCCATGCACTGTAAACAGGTAGGGATTGAGGGGTACTGGGGGAACCTGGGCCAGGTCACTTTCGTATGTTTAAATGGTACTCAGCTGCTTGTCCTGGGTCTGAAACCTAACAACAAACACCTATAACTCCAGCTCAGGTGATCCAATGCCCACTTCTGGCTCTGACTGGTTTTGTATGCACATGTGTGCTCAGATATACATGTAGTTAAGACATCCATACAATAAAATAAAAGTAATGTCTTTAAAAGGAAAAAGAGATATGGGAGAGGGTCAACTGAAAAGAGGTATGAGAGAACATAGGTCTATTAACACTCCTCAAATTATACATTAAAAAATTAGTGAATTTCACACAGATGAGTCTTCCATCAAGCTGATAAAATAAAATGAATGAAAGTAGCACTTAAAATTGATTGCAGTGTCTCTGTTTAATCTGTCTTAGGCCTGGAAACAGGAGCTAATTTGCATCGATTAGAATAGTTCCTCAGAGAAGCTTGATGCTACTTCAAAGGTTCCTTATTATCTGATATTGAATGGAAATTATTCTTCCTCTGAAGCCTTGTTGGGGAGACATCTGTAAAGAACCCCTGGAAGTCACATGCCAAGGATGGAGCCACCGAATCCTTTGATTCCCAAGATTCTTCTGTCTTTCTTGGAAAAGCCATTTGTTGAGCGCTCCCTCCAGGCCAGACTGCAGGCCTGCCATTGCTTCCCATCGGCTCTTTTGTTTAATTGGTACAGCAAATCTGTGGAGTCAATACTGCTGTCTCGGTGCCTTACCCCAGTGTAAGCACGAGAGTAAACACTGAGTAGATTGGATAGCTTATTCAAGCAAAATTTGGCACTTGAGGCCTCCATAGTAATGGGGACAGGGACTGTCTCTGACATGAACTGATTGGCCTGCTCTTTGATCAGCAACCCCTGAGGCGGGGCAGCCTTGCCAGGCCACAGAAGAAGACAATGCAGCCACTCCTGATGAGACCTGATAGGCTAGGGTCAGAGGGAAGGGGAGGAGGACCTCCCCTATCAGTGGACTGGGAGAGGGACACAGGTAGGGGAGAGGGAGGGTGGGATTGGGAGGGGAGGAGGGAGGGAGGTACGGAGGGGGTACAAAGTGAATAAACTGTAATTACTAAAAATAAAAATAATTATAAAAAAGTTGGCACTTGGTTTTGAATGACCTAACACCAAAGCCCTGTACCCACTCTTTTTTTGTCCCATCTATTCTAAAATGCTACTGCCTCACTCGCTCTGACTCGAAAATGAATTGTTCCTAAATCACTGGCTGAGGATCTATACTGTGTCCACGACCTTACATGCATACTCTATCCCCTTTAGGACCTTGTGACTCTCAGAATCTCTTAAATTTCTGGAGATTTAGAGGGCCAAACCCATCTGCTTAGTGAACCCCTGAAAGTGCTTCCATTTGTGGTTGAGCAATTAGTGCCTGAGGAAGGAGTGGCTTTTCTCTGGGTTTCAGAACAGTGAAACAGTGGATTGAGCAGAGCAGTGGTTGGGAGCTTGTGGGAGGACTCAAGGACTTGGCACTCTGTGACTATGAGACTCCCCCAGGGGGAAGCCCTGAGTAGCCACAGGACTGTTGGCTTATAGGAGCAAGTGCTTAGGAAAGGAAAGTGCAAAGGAGAGGTGGTGTTTGTGTGTGTGTGTGTCCTGGGAATTAGTGTAGACTTGGACACCAAGTCTGGTTGCAGAAAGCACTGTTCAGCAGTAAACCTTGCAGTGGCTGGAAATGGTGGGTGGCTTTCTGCTAGACAATAGGAAGCTATTTTAATTCTAAAGTATAACCAGAAGATTCTGGGCTTGATTGTCAGGTGACGGCTCCTCTGCTGAGAGAGGCACTCGAAGTGATCTGTACTGAAGCAAAGAGACCTTGCATTCCTTGGTAGGCCCCTAACCCCCACACCCCCCAGCACATCCTCCAAGTGCCTGACTCAGAACCACACTGAGCAGAAGGGATAGTTCTTACCAAAGCAGCAGGCAGAAAGATTTGCTCACTCATGTTAATGAGCAAATGCTTAGAAAAGAACCTGACATTCATAAGAAGTGAAAATGAGGCTGTTTGCACCTCCTGGGGGGGACTTCAGATGTGAGCTAGGGAGCTCAGCAGGACCCCACAGGAGGCCTCAGGTTTGTAGCCTGGAATAACTGCAGCGAGGAGGCACCTGGCAGCCCACCTTCTTCAAAGCTGCTACAGTTGGAGAGAAATGGAGGCCAGGCTTAGCGGTAACTGACCACCACCAGTTAGGGATAAGGCTGGAGAAGTTAGCGTGGCCCTTTTCATGCCCCCAATTTCCAGTAATAGCTTTGATGCCACATCTTGATGATATTGAGTTCAAATTTAGTTTTCTTTGGAGAATGTTTTTTTTTTTTTCCTGAGCTTTTAGTGAGCAAGATCTAAGTTAAAGGAGATGATTGTCATGCAGGATGCATTCTTTTTTTTTTTTTCCAAACTGAACACATTAATGCTACCTCCTGGTTAAGAAATTCAAATTCCCCTAAATCTGAACAAAAAAAGTAAATGCACAGAAAAAAAATTCACTCTAAACTATAGCACCCAGACACTCAGGAGGCCGGGAAGGAGGGTCACCAGCCTGAGCTGCAGCACGAGTTCCACGCAAGTTCCACGCAAGCCTGTGTAACTTAGAGAGGTTACATTTTGAAACAAAAGTTTTCGCAAAAAATGACTGCAGATACACCTTCTTCATAGTTTCTCTTCTCTGCATAAGGCCTTAGATTCAATTACCTAGGACCCTCCCACAAAAACCATGGAGGCGTGTGTAGATCCTCCCAAACTTCCTATGTATGCAATTGCTACCATCTAAAATTTTCAGTCAATTTGTTTTTGAGACAGGGTATCTAGCACAGGCTGGCCTCAAACTCTGAGAGTAGCTGAGAATGACCTTGAGTGTCCGATCCTCCTGCCTTTAACTTTCACATTGGGGGTATAGGCATGCACCGTCATGTTCAATTTATTACGTGCTATGGGTTGTATCCACACCTGTGTGCATGCTGTCAACGGAGCTACAGTCCCAGCTCAGAAGTCAATGGCACTTAGCTAATTGATCTCCTGTAGAGAGACATTAAAGCTGTTTGCAAATTTTTGTTATTATAAAGATTTATGGTAACTACTTTTATTCTGTTTTCCCATTAATTAATTTATTCACTTTACATCCTGATCCTAACCCCCCTTCCTCCCCTCCCAGTCCCCTTCTCACACACAGCTCCCCCATTCTTCCTCCTTCCTCGGAGAAGAGGGAGTTCCCCCATGGGCACCGACCTGCCTTGGCACATTGAGTTGCTGCAGGAGTAGAAGAATCCTCTCCCACTGAGGCCAGACAAGGCAGCCCAGTTAGGGGAAAGGGATTTAAAGACAGGCAACAGAGTCAGAGAGGGCCTGCTCCAAATTTTGGATTGAAGGTTTTGTGGGTGTGTTGGCGTTCTCCTCCCTACACTGGAAGTCCCTACAGGAGGGTGGCCACTTCAGGCTCCATATCCCCTGCTGCTAGGAGTCTCAGCTAAGGTGACCCCATAGACTTCCTGGGGCCTCCCCTATCCCAGGTCTTTGGCATGTACCAGAGATGCCCCCTCACCTCTGATTTCCATTCTCTCACTGGGTCCTCCCTCTCCTGCTTTCACTATTCCTAAGCCCTACCCCTGCTCCTCATCCCTCTCCTACCCAGTTTCCTCCCTCCATCCACCTCCAATGCCTATTTTATTTCCCCTCTGAATGAAAGTCAAGCATCCTCCCTTGGGCCTATCTTGTTACTTAGTTTCTTTGGGTCTGTGGATTGTAGCATGAATATCCTGCACTATATGGCTAAAATCCACTTATAGGTGAGTACATACCATGTGTGTCTTTTTGGGAAATATCACTCAGGATGATATTTTCTAGTTCCATCCATTTTCCTGCAAAATTCATGATATCTTTATTTTTAACAGCTGAGTAGTATTCCATTGTGTAAATGTACCACATTTTCTTTATCCATTCTTTGGTTGAGTTTGTTGTTGTTGTTTCAGTTTCTGGCTATTACAAATAAAGTGGCTATGAACATAGTTGAGCAGGTGTCCGTGTTGTATGGTGGAACATCTTTTGGATACATGCAGGAGTGGTATAGCTGGGTCTTGAGGTAGAGCTACGCCCAATTTTCTGAGAAACTGTTTATTCTCTATTATTATTATTTTACTTATTTGTGAGTGTATGTGTGTGTGCACATGTGTAGGCTAGGTCAACATCAGTTATCCTTCCTTACTACTCTTCATCTTAATTTTCTGAGGTAGGACCTTTTGCAATCTGGAGCTTTCACATATGCAGAAGGCAAAAAGACCTTGTGCACACAGAGAAGCACTGGAGAAGCCAGGAAAGTTGAAGACTCAGTTTACCTCTTCAGTGGAATGAGGCACACAGCTGCTCTTCCTGGAAGGCCAGGATTGTGTAGTTTTACAGCCTGGTGATCCTTTACTGTCTGATGAGACAGGCTCTGCCCATATCTCCAGAATTTACTTATCCCAGACCCTTTCCCTCTAAGTCTTGAGCAGTGCTTTTAGACCAGAAAACCCATTTTTTTATGAGTAATGTCACTTTACAGTGATGTGCTTTACCGCAGCCTGAATGCATTCTATGCTATCTTAGGGCCGGGCCAATCCTGACACTACAGACATTATGTTTCTCTCAGTTACCCTCCTCAGAACCTTATCTTGAATATTGTCCTAAGTCAACAAGAAATCATCTTACAGATGAAGACATGTGCACTTTGTAAAGAGCTTCAATGTAAAGAAGTCTTAAATTGTTGTACACTTGGGACTGTACACTTGTTACCTGAATACTTTTCCCCCAAAATGTTGCTGTGCTTAAATATGGCTAAAGTAAAATGATCTACAAGTCCTGGCCCAGTGCCACTTACAATAAAATCTCGCTGAACTGAGTTTCATTCTTATCTCTGATCATTTTCCCTGCCTGCTGCAAAGCCTGTGAGGGAACCCCCACAAGTTCTGCTAAACTAGCTGGCTAGCCAGCCACTGAGATCTGTCTCCACCCCTCTGCCCCTCAGCACTGGGCCTATAAACACCCCAACTGTGGTGCCCGACCCTTTTTTGGGTGTTGGGGGCCTGAACTCAGGTCCTTATGTGTGTGCAGCATACACTTTATCCATGGAGCCATCTTTCCAGCTCAGGAGAACTATCTCTGACCATCAGTCTTCACATACTTCATCCTTTCTGATGGACAGATTCTTGGATGGGGACTGGCTGAAGCAGAGAATAGGTACAGTAAGTTTGATGCGTTGTTTTAGAATGGCATTATATTGATTTTTGAACACCCACTGCTTTTGGTGTGTGACTGAGTATCTGTTTCCTCAAGACACTGCCAGATGTGGGCAGTAACCAATCATTTCTGACAAGGAAAATGAACTTAAAGTTATTTTGATTTTACATGTTTAATAAACAATGTGTTGCGTTTGTCATCATGGTTACTGCACACATGCAGTTTTTTCTTTGAAAATTCAGTATTTTCAGAAGTATTTATATTTTTACCCACTGAATGATTAGCGTTTCTCATCATTACTACCATCATCACCTTTTATCTTTAAATCTTTCTAGTAACAGCAGGAAACAGCAGTCAAGTTGCTGTGTAATTTCTGTGACTTTCCCCCCTATCCCCCGTATACTTCCATGGACTACTGTTACACACTTGGCATCAGCACTCCAGAACCAAGTTATCACAGGCTGGGCGACTTAAATAATAGATCCTGCTGCAGTTCTGGAGACCAGGGTTCGAAATCAATGTGGCAGGGCCGTACTTCCTGGGAAGGGTCTAAGGGAGGATCCTTTTCTATCTTTTCCAGCTTCTGTTGCCTCCACATGTCCCCTGGCCTACAGAAGGTTCACCCCAATACTGTGCCTGTCACATCTCTGCATTTAAGGATAACTGTCATTGGACTTCATCTTAATTTGCATCTGTACATGCATATGTATATATGCATACATATATACATATATACATATATATCTGTACATACATATATATGTACACACACACATATTTCCAAATAACATTATAGCCACAGACACTAGAGCTAGGATTTCAATGTACATTTTGGGGGTGGGATACAATTCAACTCACAGGAAACCTATTCAACTGTCTCTTGCTCCCTGGGATTATTGCTTGGCCATTGAGAGCTTGCCTCGTGTGTGTGAACTCCGGCGCTGCCCGCCACCAGAGAAAGCCATTGACTGGAAACTTGTTGACAACACTACCTGCGAGCAGGGAGATGGTTTAGTCAGTACAGTGCTTGCCACACAAGCATGAAGAGCAGAACGAGCAGGGTGAGGTGACTACCACGGGTAACCCCAGCATGGGATGGGGGGGAGGGGGCAGAATGGGTCACAGTTACAGAGGTCCTCTGGGGCTTGCTGGCCAGCTATTATAGTCAATCAGTGAGCTACAGCTTCAGTGAGGGAGCCTGCCTTTAGAAATTGGGCTGAGGAGATAGCTCAGTGGCTCAGAGCACTGTCTGCTCTTCCAAAGGACTTGGGTTCGATTCCCAGCACCCACATGGCAGTTCACAACTGTCTGTAACTCCAGTTCCAAGGGATCCAACACCTTCATACTAATGCACATAAAATAAAAATAAATTAATTTAAAAAAAGAAATTAAGATGGAGAGAAATTGAAGAAAGCACCTAGTGTTGACTGTGCCTCTGGCCTGCACACACATGTGCACATATGCACATGCACCAGAATATACATGTGCATGCACAGGCAGGAACCCATAAGCATGCACAAATATCACACACACACACACACTCACACACACTCACACATACATGGAGTATGTGCATCACTGGCATAGGTGATAAACACTATAAGAACTGGGACTCGTCCCTCTTGTGGCATACTCAGTTCCCCTGGCACACTGCACAGTTTCCTGTAGGCCACGAGCATTCAATAATGATTTCTTAAAATAAAGAATTGGAGCTTCAGAAACAGTTGGAAGTTTAAACATTAGAAAATACACAAGATGTCAAACTCTTATTTTATTTAAATTAACATTTGTAATTTAAATACAGGACACCATCTTAGCTCTCAGAGAGGGCTAGCCACACATGGGCTTTAGAATTCCCTGGCACCTGTCCTGAAATGAGCCTTTGAAAACATGTGAACAAGCACTAGGGCTAGAATCGAATGGGTTCACCAGAGTTATTAGGTTGGATAAATTTAGAAATAAGCCAACAGAATCTTTATAGAAACCCCAGCTTATTTTCTTTGTATTGCCAACATAACTGCTAGTAATTTCAGAAATGTATTTCCTAATTTTGTATTTAAAAATTCAATCAGCCATCATCACTGTAGGAATAACGAATTCCGAATCATGCTCCAGAATTCCCGTATCCGACCCTTACTGTTTTACACATAGATTCGCGTATCCCTCGGCCCACATGAGAGACGTGTCTAGCCGCAGGAGAGGACAATCACAACTGGCTGTGGGACAGAGGGAGAGGCTGTAGAACGCTCAGCCCCACCCGAACATCTGCTCTGCACCCTCTCCTCCCGAGGAGGCTCGAGGCTAGGTGAACGTTGGAAGAGGGATGGAAGGGACCGTAAGAGACAAAGGTTCAGCGCAGGGCAGCCGCACTACGAATTCAGCAGTTGGAACTCAGCAGTTGCGTCAAAGCCCGTGAAAGCCTCAACCACACCAAATCCCAGCATGGAGAGGAGAGGTGGATATGTAGTCTGCCTCTAGCCAAGAACTGCTGGCAATGGATAGTTGCTGGGAGAACAAGTTTTCTTTAAGAGTGCCATTCATGAGTGGAAAAAAGAAAAAAGAGGACACAGTTGGGTGGGCAAAGAAGCGGGGTGTGACTCTGGGAGAAGTCGAGGGAGGTGCACCTGGTCAAAACTCATTGTACCCAACTCTCTAAGAACTAATAAAACTGAAACAACCCATCTCCTGAAAAAGATATACTTAATGCTTAACTTATTTGCAAATCAAGACTTTTTTTCTAGTGGATCTATTTCACCCATAAAGTCTTTCTGCATTTTTCAGACCATCACTAAAGCCAGTGAAGTGCAGTCATAGTAAACCAAGTCTACAACAGCTCCTTTGTGTCATTTTTTGACTAGACTTAGATACACACAGAAGTTGCTTTGACCAGACTCATCTGACCTGTGAGCTGTGTTTACTTCACTTAGCACTGAAGGTAGAGAGATATTGGCATTTACCCAGTGGCAGGCTAAAATACTCTCAAAGGTAGAAATCACCGAGATACAGCATTCACTGGAACCATGTGAAGGCAGCAAGCATGTGAAGGTGATTTTTTGCTTACATAAAATTTTAAGGAGTTGAAATTGCATTCTTTGGAAAATGGAAGAATGAAACCCCGTCTGTGGGGCCATATATTTCAACTCATTTATAAAGAACCAATATGTATGCATGTGGTGCCAAAAGCTAAATATGGATATTCTCTGTAATTGTTTTATCATCAAGATCACCATTTCAGCAATTCAAATGAAACACAAAGTCTGTGCATGGTTCTTTGGAAGCGTAGGAACACTTCCTGTTTAAAGTTAGAATGCACCACTTTCACTTTGCTTAGATTAGTGGGAAACATGGTCCAGAAGAGCCATGAAATATCTAACTTCCAGTCATAGAGAGAAATACAATTTCAGCACAGGGCATGGCTCTCTGTAACAGGAGACAGCATGACTTTAAAACAGCTAGTTGCTAGGGATGTGGAGGGTTTTTGCAGAGAGCTCTGAGCCAGGGAAGGCCCAGTGAGCAAGGAGGCAGGGTTGCCTACACCTTCAAGGCTGTGTAAGGCTCTGTCCACTGTGTCTATATTAGGACTCCACTAGAGTCCTTAGAAAACTGTGCCCACTGATGAAACTATAATCTGAAAGTGAGGCAATTTAAAAAGGCAAGGTCACTCTGAAAGTGTCCCTGATGATTCTTATCTGCAGCAAGAATGAGGTGCTATCTGGCTTCTGCACACATAAAAGGAAGGCTGAACTCCAGCTAATTGGAATGTCTGTTTTGAAAATTTAAGAATCAGAAAAAGTTACCTCTGATTATATTTAAATATGGATATTATTGACATAGTTCTTTCTATGGAATTAACGATAGGCATTTGATTAAATAATTTACCAATTTCTCTCGAAGGTAGATCAACACTGATAACAAACAGCATACTATCTGAGAAATGAGAAAATACTTTAAAGGAACCCTCTTTATGAACTCTGGAATGCTTCAAAAGTTGAAAGTCCTTTAAGCTAAAAAAAAATGAGTATGTAAGTAAGTATTGTTATAAGCTTAGAATACATTTGATAGCCGGTATCTCTCTCCATTAAAATAAAGAAAAAAAACTGTTCAGATTCAAAAGGTAAAATTAAAGCATTTAGAAACTCATATTTCCCGGGATCCATCTTTTAATAATATACTTTAAAAAATCATGGAGCAGCTCCACAAACAAGTAGCTATCATTCTCCTAAGCCTAGAGTAGACGTTCTTTTTCAAGTCATTTTGAGCTGCCTACGAAGATTCCAGAAGTCCAGGAGGAGGTGTGGGAGGTGATGGGGCAGGAAGAAGGGAGGCAAAGGGGAAAGATGACATCCGCAGGCATCAGAGGGTCTGGTTAGTAACCTCCTGTGTGTGTGCTAGAGAAGATGATGCTGGCAGCACTAGGTTTCTCACCCTTAGCAAAAGATCTTACCTCCATTTATCATACCCATTACCCTACAGCCACAGCAGCAGGTAAGGGTCAAGGCTCAGGCTCCGAGTTTGCACTCAGCGTCTGTGTGTCTCCGCTGCACACTGTGTGAGACTAATAGCTGAAGGCACCCTAAAAGCTGACCTGCACCGACATCTGTGGGCACAGAGGAGACACTTAGAAACATCCTTTAAAGAATGCGGCAGAGCTTAGCAATGCTTGCACCCTTTTCTGCCGAGAGCTTAAAGAACACAAGGAGAGCCAAAATGCATGGTGAACACATCTGACAACAGGTATCAGCAATTATTCTACTAAGGAACCTTCAGAGATACGCAATACAAGATCGTCAGGCATAATAAGCAAGAATACTCTAAGCTATTTAAACTTAGAATATTCTTCAACAACGTGGAGACTGGGGTGAGGCGGAGGGAAGCAGCAAAGAAGTCTCACACTGAATATTAGCCGAACCATCAGTAATGCCAACGTTTTGTTTTTTCCAGTGAAGAGTTCAGCTGGGGAAAGAGCTATATTTCTGAAGTACAGCGTTCAGAGAGTCCTATTGCATTTTAAATCTAAGTCTGATGACTGACATGCTGATTTAAAAGCTTTAGAACACGAAATTGCTTTTGGCCCTAGCACCAAATACTAAGCAGAGTGTTTCTCTCCTTGTTTGATGCCAAGAACAAGATGTAGGAACCAGTTAAACTGCACGGTCCATCCTTTGTCTCTGCAGACTTCAATCTGATCAAGGAAATACTTCTTAGCATCCTCCTCGTTCTTCCCCACTGTGAGGGCATCCCGGATATACTCAATGTCTTCTTTGCTGGTCAGCTGGGGCATTCCTGTCATCAGCATCATGGAGAACAGGATGATCAGCAGGTTTGTGTGGTGGCGCAGAGCTAGATAAGCCTTAACACAGACATCCTGGAGAAAGGAGATGAGAACGCTGTTATCAGTGTTGCGCGCTGGTGCTCCAGGGTGACGGAGGAACACTAGGCTGCGCTGGAATTTACACAGCGCTGCTCATGCAAGTCTCTGCTGCAGGTAAAGAAGTGTGATGAGAGCATAAACTATTTTTATAACCTTGTAAACACATCAGTGTGTTCCGGCCAGTGAGTGCAAGGAAAAGCCAGTAGACTCAGACAAGGCTCATGCTGTTTGTGAGTCTCCCTTTCAGATTCAAGTTCTTTCCTGGGAAATTGGAGGTACAAACACCTGTCCTATGGAAAGAGGTCTGAGACACTTTTGAACACCATCTTGAAATCAATAAACTTTACGTTAGTGAAAGCAATGTTTGCCAGGAGCAAATGAAATCCGAAGAAATGCAGGAAATGTGTTGGATTTAGCCCTCATATTTATTTGTTTATTTATTTATTTACTTACAATGTTTTTATTTTAGGTAACAGATTAATTTGCCTTTCACCATCTGATTTTCTAAATTGTTGAATGAACTTAGGAATTTTAACACAAATTCCCAATATTGAGCAAAAAAATGTTTTAAAAACTGACGACTAGCCAAGCATGGTGACTTGCCTGTCATCCCAGCACTCTAAAGGCTGAGGCAGGAGGATCACTGTGAGTTCAAGGCAAGCTTAGGATACAGAGTAAGTTCCAGATAAGCCTGGCCTAGAGTGAGATCCTGCCTCAAGAAACCAAGAGAAATGAAGGAAAGGAAAAAGGAAGGAAGGACAGAAGGAAGAAAAGAAGGAAGGCAGAAAGAATCAAAGGCTGCTGCCTTTATAAACGCCTTTGCAGCAGGAGACAAGTCATGCCTGCCTGCTAAGCAGCAGGCTCATCTGTGGCATTAACTTGTTTGAAAGCATAGGAAAAGGTAGAAGATACTTAGTTTCATAAAATTAGAACTCAACCTAAACATCATGACATGGAAGAGAACATGTGCAGAAAACAAACTGTAATGATCACAGACATAGATAGTTCATATAAGATACTGAAAAAATAAAACAACAATAAAACCCTCCTATGCAATACTAAATTGGATTTATGCCCAAAGTGTGAGATTTTCCTCTCAGGATACTTATTATTCATGGGTTAATCTATAAACAGTGATATTTCAGTAAAGTTTCTCACTAATTAAATTCAGGTTCGGGTTTTAGTTCATCCAGCATAGTCATGGTCTGGGAAGACATTCTGAGAGATTACAGTAATCTGTGCTTGTTACAACAAATATTAAAACATTTTACGGCTCTGGAAAGATGGCTCAGTGGTTAGAAGCACAGGCTGCTCTTGCAGAGTTCCGGTCCTAGCACTCACATGGTGGTTCACAGCCATCCCTGGTTCCAATTCTAAGAGGAAATCAAAACAAAACGAACAAGCAAACAAACAACCCATACAAAACATTATATGAAGCCATAACACAAAAGAAGAGTGAAATAGCATCTATTGTTTAAAAAAAAAGGCAAGAAATGTTGTGGAGTAGAACAAAAGTATAGAAACATAATGAAGAGAATAACAAATACAAGATGTAATTAAGGCAAGTTCTGAAACCAGTGAGGAAAAGATCTATTCTTTGAAAAATGGGGTCTGAAGAACTGATTCATTATTTGGGGAAAATAAAGTTGAAATTTCACTCCCTGAGACATGCCAAAAGAAATCCCAGACGAATCAAAGGTTTATACATAAAAAGGGCAAATATTGAACTAATAAGGATTAGGAAGGTAGAAAAAATGGAGAAGTTATAAAAATGTAAAGAGTGATTATTAGGAGGAAATAATAAAGAAAGCATTTATGCAAAGTGCCACATGATTCTCCTATCCTGAAGTGCAAGCAAGGATATGTGAAAATACACAACTATCAGGCCGGAGAGCAGACTATAAACCTTGAAGAATGTGAATGTGTACTCAGCCAGTGAATGAAACATTAACAGGGCAGAAACATTCACATCCACCATGGATACATTTTGTTCCCTTAGTTTCTTATAGATAGAACCTGTTCACCTGTCATGGCTGACAGGAGGGCACAGGTGTGACTTGACCAGCAGACCACTTCATAACATAGCTGCTGTGTTATGGACTCAGCTGTGGTGGGTACACATCGCATTTGTCAAAACTCACAGCTGTACACCTAACACAGGTGAAAAACCTCTGGCTCAAATATGCTTTGAAAACTCGACTCTTGAAAGGATCTGTGTGCTTTCCCCTGATATGTCCATGCTAGGAATTGAACTTCTAAAATGTTGGGTACTTTTCCTATTAATTTACATATAAGAGAAAGTTCTTGAGAACATGGCACAGAAGGCAGCAGCCTTGATGTCTTGTGAAAGGAGGTGGGTAAGAAGGCTGAAGAAAACTGCCTCAACCACAAGAATGGTGCTGCAGGAGAACCATTAAGCACGGAAGAGTGTGTTATAAAGCAGGGACAAGAGAACATATGTAGTCTCTTCCCATTTTGTCAGTTAGCACAAGTGTGTGTATCTGCTAGTCACTCTGTTCTTATTTCCGTGACACAATGGCTGCAACCTTTCTGGCTTGTGGCTTCAGACGGTGACACTATGACAGCACAGCAGGCAGGTGGCTGCCTGGTCACATTGCAGTAGACAGGAATCTGAGAACTCAGGTTGGGATCAGAAACAGGCATAACGTTCAAATAGCCTGTGACATGTCCTCCAGCTGTACCCTGTGTCCCAAGCTTCTACAACTTCCCCGCATAACGCCATCAGCCCAGGACTAAGTGTTCAGACACGTTGCAGGTGGAGAACTTTTCAGTCTCAAGTGCATCATTTGCATGTGGCACTGTAGCCACAGTGATAAGAGAAGTCAGGCCTGTTCCCACTGGACGGTGGAGGGTGGGCTTAGGTAGATCACTTTTTACAAGTGAGGCAATTTATATTGCCAGACATGCAGCCCCTTCCTTCCCAACCAGGACTCAGAATTTTCTGCTCCCCATGGAGGAAGGGGCTACAGCAGACCCCTAAGCCTGTCTGGGCTTTTCCAGCTGCAGCCCAGATTTTAGCTGTCTCCTGGCGGCAGACCCAGTACATTAGTTCTCTTGCATTCTAAATGATGCCCTTGATGTCCGGAAATCATTTTCTTTGCTCATCCAGCCCACTGAGGCATCCTGAGTTTCTTAGTAATTACAGAAGCTAAGTGCAGACTTCACCTCAGGCCACAGACTCATTAATTTGCCAACTCTTGTGATTTTCACACAGACGCAGGGGGATGTCTTTTGATTGGGAACCAGAGTACATTTTAATTTTTAATTATTTTCTACCCTTCTACGCATTAGGGGCTTCAGGCAAACTTCCTGCTATGTGAGCCCACTATGGGTCAGTCTTTTCTAACGGAAAATTTTCAAGGGGGGGGGGAATTAAGCCTAGGCAAAGTTATTGTCACACCAATTCCTAGGAGCTCAGCAAATACTTTCAGGTGATGGTATGTAGATTCAACAATCCCTGTGCCCAAAGAGGTTCACAAAGGGAAAGGAGCAGTGGTCCCATCTCCTTGGAAGGCCACCCCACCTTTATGAGCTGACATTTTCTGGTGGATGTTGAGGAGGGAACTCAGAACTTACTGAGCCTCCCTGGCCTACATGACTGGATTTTGTTGGTTTTAGCTTGTTTGATGAGCTCTGACTTTTACAAGTAGGCTCTTCTATGAGAAAGCAATGTCTTCCCCCAAATTTAACTATATGTTCCATACTTGGCAGACATATTGTCCAAGTTCCAACTGGCTGCATAGTCAGAGAACTTGAATGTAGATGTTACTGTCCTCTGTTGAAGGTAGAGTGGAATGGTGGCTAACAGCAGGCTCACACCTAGCTGCATGAAATAAAATTTTGCCTTTCTTATTGACTCACTGTCTCGTTGACACTCAGAGAGGTCACTTAACTTCTCTGGACCTCAGTGTTTCCATCTGCAGGACAAGTACACTAGTAACAGCAATACCTATTTCATAACGGCTGTGGTGAGATTTAAGTGCTATGTAACTGGCTGACTTATGAAATACTGTGAAGAGCTGAATCATTGAACACACTTCTCAATGCTAAAGGGCATCAGTTTCCTATGCAGACCATTTGCCAGAAAGATTCCTTAGACAGTTCAGTTAGCAGGTATGGGAGTAGGTGATTAGTTGTTTTTTTTTTTTTTTTATAGCATGTATGAAGGGGCTGTCTTCACACACTGGCTCACTGAGGAAGATTACATAGGATGTCACACATGGGGTACCTACAAGTGCTTCTTTTCCTTTGGGGATCATGGTTAGATTCTGCTCCAACCCCTCAAGCCGTGAAAGTTTCATCTCAGTCCTTTAAACTCAGTGACAAGGCTTGTGAGCACGTCCTGGTCACACTCCTTCAGCCCAGAGGACTGTGGTTTGAGTGGCTACAAGGACGTGGCTGGGGACCTCAGGGGAAAACCCAGAACACAGAAGTTACTGGCTTTTGAAAGTGGATTTTTTTTCTTCCTGGGCTCAAACATTGTTTTTCTCAACTGCCTGTGATAGGCTGTGTGCTATTGAGTGAAGAAGAGAGTCTGATTTGGGGGACTTGGTTTCACGTACTGCTACTTAACGTGGAAAACATTCCATCACCAGTGAGGGCATTAGCTGCAGCACTCTTCGTTAGCTGCTAATAAATAGGTTGAGCCTGCACAGTAATCTGTTCTGACTTCATTGTTGTCTAAATGCCTTAATTGTAGGATCTAAGCCCCCAAAGAAAGAAATGTTTTTATAGGCTACCACCTCCATACATCTTGGAAACAAAGGAATTCATTGGCATTGCAGGCCCCAAACCTTGATTTGATTTATTAACCACCCTGGCTGCGGATTTACTAAGCATGCCAGTCACTAACCCAACTTATTTTCTACATTTCTAGAATGTTCAGGGTTTTTATCTTACCCAAAACCTTCCATTTAAACTCCCCTAGAGATGAACTGTACAGAGTCACTGAAGTAAAGATGTGACCTCAGAACATGAAGCGGAAACTCTAGGAAGAGATTCTGAAGCTGGGGGCTGGGAGAGAAAAATTGTCAAATATTCATCACTGAACAACAACAACAACAATGTTGCTTTTGCCTGCCAAAGGGACACGGTGGAGAAAATAATTGTCTAGCTAACGTCAGACATTCTATATATCTTAAAATAAAAGTCAGTGTGTTGGCCAGCCAACAGTCTTAGTATTTATCTTGACAAACCAGAAAAGGCTGTTGATTCGTATCTAACAAGGCAGGAAGAAGCACTCTGTAGAAGTCTGAACAGAGACAGTGTCTGACCATTGGCTAGTCATTTATTGAGATAGAATTAGTCTCAAAGTAGCTGTTTTCCAGGGAAAGGGATAGAGCATCATCTCTCAAATATGTAGATAAGAATGCATTAGGGGTACAGAGGTTATAATTAAATTGTTTTATTTTAGTCTGTATTAAAATGGTCTCTTTGTCTTGTGTGTGTATCTTTCAGCTTTGTAAACTAGATTTGAGACAATCTATTTGAACATATAAAAGCAAAAATACTGTAACTTAAAGATAGATAAGAAAGAAAGGAAGATATTCACAATAGGCCACAGAAAGCAAGCAAGCAAGCAAGCAAAAACCCTGTAGATCGTATATATTTACAGAGAGTGATCTTCAGCTATATTTCTAGCTAAAGGAACTATCTAATCCATTTCTCCATTTAACTTTGAGAAGTTAAAAACCAAACCAAACCTCATTTATGAGAAGCAGTGCTTTTATAGAAACTGAGACCAATGGAAATTTCCCAAGAGCACTGTTGTGGAGAGCACACTTGAGAGATGGAAAATACACCCCCTAGTATTGCTACAGTAGACACAGGAATCCTTCAAAAGAAGCTGGTCACCAAGAGGATGACTTTGTTGACATATTGAACAGTGTTTAAAAGTACCAGGTCTCTAATATCTTGGGTGTGGCAGACCTTTCCATGTTTGTGGATTGACCCATACATGAATATATTGATGTTCCAAAGCCATTCCTCCAGTCTTAGATTTGTATGTCTTCCAGATTAAATTTAACAGATAAAGTCCTAAGAATCTGAAAACTCCATGAGAGTCTTCATCTGAGAGAAATACCTTATCAACCTTTTCAAACTCTTCCTCTCTTTTGCATGCATCTACTTATGGGTGACATGGAGAGATGGGAAAGTGCTCAGTCTTCATGCTGGGGTGGAGGAGGCTGGGCCTGACCTTGTTAATTGGCCAGAGTGAAAATCCCAAGGGGGACCCCATTGCCATCGCTGTACATCTAATGTAAGGGGTACACTTGGCATCTCCGACTTGACCTATATTAGGCATTAATTAGGGTAATTTGTGCTTAACTAATTGTGCTCTGAATGACTACTCTCCTCCACTCTTTCCCTCTCCATCCAGCCTGGATCCCTATTTCAGTGGAAGCACATTTCCTCTCCAGACTCAGATTCCAAGACACCCCACAGGAACAAATGGTACACCCTGACTGGGCAGCTGTACCTTTTGTTCTTAAATTCTTATGAGTGTACTTTTACACCTTATGTGCTTGCTCGTGATGCTTTTTCTGCTTGGATGTTCCTTCCCCTCCCTGAGTCTGTCCGCTAAGATGAAACTGAATCTGTCCCTAGAGGCTTCCTTCTAGGAATTGCCCTCCTCTAACTTCCAGGCAGGATTAACTGTTCCCTCTGCAGGCCGCTCTCAGTAATTCTTCACACAGAGTTTTTGTTTTGTTTTGTTTTGTTTTTAGCATGGAGTGTGACAGCTGGATGTCTGAGCCTGCTGTTCCTCTGCTTTGGGTCACCTGTGCCCAGCCCAGTGCCCAGTTCACTGCAGATAATCTGCCCCCCATGAGATGGCTGCAAGCTTTCTGTACAGAAGCCAAGTGAGGTCCTGGGCAAGGTTCACCACTTTAAAACGACAAGAAATTGGAGAATCTTTGATATCTAAAGGGGATTAAACTGGGTACATCCCCTAGCCTTTTCAAGAACAGCACTGGAGTCTGTGACCTGGCCTGGTGCCAGTACCCTGTCTTACACGTGGTGAGCACAGCTTGATGACAACAGCAGGAAGGAACAGGAGGCTGGGAAGTGCAGTCAGCAGGTAATAGACACACACGGGCATGAGACCTCCCATACACAGGAAAGGAAGCCCAGGAGGGAAAATAGGGAATAACAGTGTGATGATGCCACAGGAGGTGGTCAGACGGTAGAGTGTCTTTTATGCTGTGGCTGGGCTTAGGGAGAACAGTTGTGTCTCAGTGAATCAAAGCAAGGAGAAGTCAGCATTGCACTCCTAGAGGGAGGCTGAGGCAGATGCTTCTTGTGGGAATGCTGAGGCAGAAGCAGTTAGAAGAACCCAGGAGCCAGGGGCTCAGCCTGACTCTAGCGGACATGGACTCCAGTTGAGAACCTTCGGGTTCTTAGCAACTTTCTGAGTCAGGACTTTGTCCTTGGACATGTGCTTGGACCTGTAGGGTGAAGGCCTGGTGCACCCTGATATGGGGACAAGGTAGTGGCTATGGGGAAAAGAGCAGACTGGTAACACTGGCAAGAAAACTTTAACCAGGGCAGGTCAGGGCTTCCAGGGAAATGCTTCTTAACAGTGACATCTAGGGGCAAGCACCTTAAGGGACACCCCTCAAACTGTCTTCTCTGCACAAATGAATGCCATGTGGCTCTCTAGTTGATCAGTGATAGCTGACACATTTGCTCAGTGCCTGCAGCATGCAAAGATCATCTTCCTTTACAAAGATCTGGTCTTGGGAGATCAAGTCCTTCACATTCCATGACATGAACTTGTATTGAACATATCTTAGAGGAATGTAAAGCAAATTCTGACTTGCCTGCAACTTTTGAAAAGAAAATACGAATGATGGGAAAACCTTGAAATGCTGGCTACATTGTCTTTGGAAGGTGGGATAATGAGACTTACTTGTCTTCTAGTTATAAGAAAATTGCTTTTGGGTTGGCATGGTGGCACATGACAGCGCTGGGAAACAGAGGCAGGCATACATCTGTGATAGGAGGACAGCCTGGCCTACCTAGTGAGACATTGTCTCAAAAAAGCAAAACAAATATTTTTTTGTTTATTAAAAAAATTACTGCATAGAAAAAAAGCTAATGATAACAATTCTTATTAAATAAATAGGAATCCAAAATTCATTTGGCCTTGATTTAAATAGTTTTTTGTGTTCTATATGTTTATAGCTATTCACTGAAATTTAAAATATAGTGCTATTAAGGCAGGATAGAAAGAGAAAAAATTATGGGGACTTGGGAACAAAAAAAGAACTCATCCCAGAGTGTGACGCTTCTTCCTAGATGACAGCAAGAACTGCAACGCAATTAACATTTTCTCTGAAGGTTGCTAGCTTACAGGCAGTATTCCTGTCATATGCAGGGATTTTTATTTTATTTATTTTTTAAGCAGTGAACCAGGTTGGAGACCCAGTTGTAAGATGTTTAGTCTCATTGCTATCCCGACATTTTCTGGGAATCGTAAACAATACTGTTGACTGTGTTTACAGTGAAGATGCCCTACCTTCCTGCATTCCATGATCTAGACTTCCATTTTATCCATTATTACACACAACTCAGGAACAAAACAGCTTCAAGAATTACAGATCCTGTCTGTATTTATGAAGACAGTGGAGATCAGCTCTCAGAGAGCCTCATGCCTTTGCTCAAGGACATGTCTTACTTTCTCCAAAGCATAGCTGGTCTTTGCTCTTTTGTGGGTTCTTCTTTTTCACACCTTTTTTATATGCCCTAACACTAGAAATAAGAGAAACAAGGACAGAGGAGAGAGAGGAATTAGGAAAATCCCTCGATCTAATTTCTTTTCTTTTGTTTCCTCTTTGACCATGGCTACTAGCAAACTGCACCCAAACTCCCTAAAAGACCAACAACCACCGACCTCCTATGGGGCTCTAGCATTTACACACCCTCTAAAAAGTTCCCAGAATTTCAAACGTCACACAATTGCAGAAATTATCTCCAGTTGGCAAAACCAAGCTTCTGCTAGAGCAAGAGACAAATCATAGTCAGCTGCTGTGGACAGTCAGAAGCAGCCCCGCATCCCTATGCCTGGGATTAAAGTGAAAGCATGTTTCTACAATATTTCTGTGTTCTCAAAGAAACCCAAATTCTAGAATTGTCACTACACTTCATGCCTTTCTTTTTCTTAACGCCCATGCTTAAAATACACATGAAAATACAATTAATAAACTTCAACTCTGTTTCATCCTTTGTTGTCCTCAAAATATTTTTCTACAGTGAAGCCGACGACCTGTTTTTGTCTGAGTTACAACCCCTAAAAGATGAGAGCAATGCTGGAGAGGTGGATGAGTAGGTGAAGGTGCTGTCCCTGGTAGCGAGGCAACCTGAGTTCAGTCCCAAAACCCACATGAAGGTGGAAGAGGAGCACTGGCTCCCGGAAGTTGTCCTCTGACCTCTATACCCTGTTTACTTTGTTTTAAAATAATATCTCCTAAGTCAAAGAGAGATGGAAATTGTCATCGCTAAAATATACTTAAGCCCTGCCTTACGTGGAAGGCTGCCCTGAATGCAGCCCAGATGTCCATAGATTCAAAAGGCTGAGCTTCAGTTTCGTGTCAGCTTGTTCCCAGTGTTTCCCCCGACTCTAGAAGTAACTGATGAATATGATCTCAGGCCAGCTTCCTTGGACAGGAGAGAGTTCCCCATTGCGATCCCCAGTCCCATGGCCTCCCATGTTTGTATTGTTTGTGGAGAAGGCTCACCTCACTCTCAACAAAATGTGGACCAGCTTTTCTCTACCATGCCTAACAGGTTGTTCATACATGTGTTCATTAACACCATGAGGTCAAAACTAGCAAAGGGTGCTTTTATTGCAAAGTGCAAATGTGTGCATTTCTGAGTTTGCCTAAATGCGATGACTTCATTACACCAGACTCTGAGACGTTGCTCAGAGACCATGTGCATGTGGTTACTGGGACAGAATAATCTGGCCAAGTCCAGAGCTGAATGATGAAGCTTGGCTACCCTTCTTTGTCAAGCATCGGGAATTCTGCATGTGGGTAATTTCCTCCTTCAGTGGTATAGCTTTATTGGGGGTGGGGGATGGGTTAGTGTGGGAACAGGTAGAGGCAGGAAGAATTCAGCTATGTCTTTAACCAGAAAAGACTATTTTGTTTTATATGAAAAATGTTGGAAGACTTGCCTGATGTCTAAACTGGTGTTAACGGAGTCTCTGCTGAGGTCCAAGACAGGCATTATTCTGCAGATTTCACTACAATCGTGCCGAGCAGCTGGCCCCATGTCCTCCCGCCACCCCTCCATCCACAGTGTTCTCTATAGGTCTAGGGCTGTGCTTGTCAACCCTCCTGGTAAACCCCAACAATAAAATTACTTTCATTGCTACAAGTGTAATTTTGCTACTGTTATGAATCATAATGTACACATCTGATATGCAGGATATCTGATGTGCAAGCCCTGTGAAAGGGTTGTTCAACCCCAAAGGCATTGCAGTGAGAACCACTGGTCTAGAGTCATGGGGCGAATGGTCTTGGTCTGGAACCTTCAGAACTGTGAGCTAAATAAAAGCATCCTCTTTATAATACTACCTAAATAAATAGCATCTAGAAAAACCATAAGTAGGTCATATTCCTTCTTTACAGATGAAGGAAGTAAGGTTCTGAAAGGATGAGTGACTGTTATTGGGGACACAGCCGTTAAGCAAACTCAAGTCTGTCTGCTACAAAGGCCACCCCCATTTCCCCCTGTGCTATGGTCAGTGTGTAGGCAATGCTCAAACGTGTGTAAAATGCTGGCCAGTCTTCTAAAACACAGATGTGTAAAGTACAACACAATTCGCAAAGATGTGCTTTGGGTGGTGCATAGTATATAGATATCACATATCTGAGGGAGGTTTTAATGGCTTTGGTCACAAAAGATGGAAAGATGTTCTTGGACCAAAGAGCACAGACTGTGAGAAATTCACACACAGGTGTTGCTCTGAGTCGATGTTGCTGAGTCGAGCAGGAATCCTTTACTGGCCTCCTCATTATACAGATCTTTTCAAAATTACAAATGTTTTTAAGCTGAAAAACCATGGGGGAGCAACAAAGCTTTAAAGCTAAAGGAGAGAGCTGCTGGAGTTTGGTGGAGTGGCATGAAACTCTGTGTGGGTCCATACGAACATCACCAGACAAACAGACAGACTCCTCGGGAATATCACCCACTGAGACCCTTTATCTTTAGGAAAGAAGAGACCCCATGGCTAAGGCAAGATTCTATGACCTTGTCTGATGCCTGGAGCCATTGTTTGCTGTTGTCATGTTCTATCTGAAGCTAGTCAAATCAACTCCACTTTCAAGACAGTAAAGCTGAGTGCTTTTTCTTCTTTAAGTAGTGAAATTCTCTGTCCCTGCCCCTGGAAATGTGTCCAGTTTCTGGAAATTGTCTGAAACCCAACTGAGTGCATGCAGAAAAGCACATATCCAAACTCCTAAAACCATCTGACCTGGGAGGGCAAGTCTCCTCATTACCAACTAGACAACCAACCAGTAGGTCAAAAACACTAATTACAAAATAGCACATGGGAGCAGCTGTTCCCCTGCAGTTTCAGGCTCCTGTCATCTCCGCAGAGTCATGCCCAACTCAAAGGAAACCCTAGAAAAAGCCTTGTCTCTGAGATGTGGCATACAAACCAAACCACGATGAAGGCACTCTGAGGGAAGGTGGCTATGTTTAGACAAACCAAGGCAAAGGGACTTCGTAAGTACTCACTGTTGTTTTCTGTTGTTATAAAATAGGTATACTTAAAAATTTTCTGAATTGTATTCATTCTCAACTCTTAACTTTGCAATAAAATGCTTTCATTGTATGTTTGAATCTAAACACTCTCAGTAGACTCCTGGGGGCTTGTTTGCTGGCAAGTGAAACCAGAGCTCACTACAGAACTTGTAGTTAACCTGATAAGACTGCCAACAAAAAAAGGAGCACCCTTTATAGAAAACCAGTATGTGCAATAAGATTTTCCTGTTGGTAATCTGGTAAGTGCTCACACAGCAGCACAAACCGAGTGAAGTTCACAATTGTTTGCAAGTCCTGAAACATACTTGAAGTTTGAGTCTTCTAGTTAAAGTCTTGAGCAGATCTGTCTCCATTGCTGTCCTTCCTTGAGACTGTCCTCAGCAACAGCATCACCTCTGGGGTCTGTGTTCCCCAGGGACATACCTTATGGGACATACCTTGTCCTGTTTGATTTTTGTAAGCAGTTCCCTGAAAGCATCCCTTTGCATGTGCTTGGCGGAATGAACAGAGGTGAAGAGGAGGAGGACAAGGAGAAGGAGAGGAGGAGAAGGAGGAGAGAAGGAGGAGGAAGAGAAGGAGAAGGCGTAGGAGGGTGACCATGTCATAACAGGAGGAAGAGGTGACTGATAGAGTGTGTTGGTTGATATTGGCATAGGTGAGGAAGACAGAAATGACATACCTGAAATTTCTGGAAGTGTGGGCTTGACTTTTTTCCAGAAGTTCCCATCACAAACAAGAAGTCTGGGGTTAGGACAAATGGCACTCTCTCCTTGTTAATGCCCAGGAAGCTCTTGTAATTCCCAAGAATGTGTCCAAAGTCTATATGAAATAGGTTTCCTTAAGAGAAGAAAGTGCCTGATATCATTACATGGCATAAGGTCTTACAAACATTTTGGGTTTTTTTTTTTTGAAAAAAAATTTTTTTCAGTTGCCTAAAAATGAACTATTTTGAGTGAGAGCATTTTTATACCCTTTTATTAATCTTTGATATTTTTAGTCTTAACAGGTGTGTGAAAGTAGTAGCCATAAAGCATTCTTTGAACCAAGTGTGTTTTTGATAGGTTTGTTCTTTAGATAATACCAAAATGTCATTAAAAATACAACAACAACAAAATTTGTCTCCAAAGTATTCTTAGACAGGTAAATAAAGACTCACTGATATATGACCACCCTGCCTAAGAGACTCTGGCTTCACGTAAGCAAAAGACCAGTGTTGTATTTTGTCTGGGAGGAGGGGTATGGCGGCCATTGCAGGCCACTGTCCGAGTAGCATAAGCCAGTAGGGCTCAGAGGGTGAGGGACTCGGGTGTTTCAGCCTGGAGGGCAGCCTGTGTGTTTCATTACTCGCTCTAGTTGCTCTCTGCAACACTTGACATGTTGCTCCCTCCTGTCCTTACCTTCCAGGAAACAGTCCTGATTCTCTCCTTTTACTTCTCTCTGTAACTCTTTTTCTCCCTTTTAGTCTCATTTCCTGCCTCCTTCCCTCACCCATCAATCCTCAAGAAGGATGGTTTGTTTAAAGTGACCAGTGTCCAGCTTAGACTCTTACGCTATGCCAGGAGGGGGTGCTGGGGAGGCAAGGCTGAATGAGCAGTGGTGATGGCTGCAGCATAGTGGGGATGCAGTTAATGTCACCAACTGCACACTCAGGAGTGATGAAAGCAGATTTTTTTGTTATAAATATTTTACTGCAATAAAACTTTTATTTTACAGTGGGCTCTCTCACCTGTCTCTGAGATCATAATGTTGTCGTTGTGCCTGTCACCTATTCCAAGAACAAACGTGGCCACACAGTAGCCTGCACAGGAGTAAACAAACCTCTCCACCGCAGCCTGAAACTGATGAGAAGTCATGAGTGTTAATTCAACTAGAGAGAGCCGTCCCTGTCAATTCCAGAAAGAGCGCATCCTAGGAACCATTCCAGATGTTAAGAAGGTTTGAGCCCCATCTCATTAGTTATATATCAGAAAAGTGCCAACTGTCATGTTGTTCTGCTTGTATTTTCAGTGCAGAGTCATCCAAACACCATAGCATGAGGAAGACCCAGGAAGGAAAGGGCCACAGTAATTTATTCGTTGCGTCACTTGCCCACAATTGTACAGAACTCAGAGCAATTTCTGCAACTACGCTTTGCTTGTGACCACTTAAGCGTATGGATGGTTTCACAAAGCTTTGTGTATATCGGATTACTAAAGGGTAGTGATTATATTCCCTCCGCCAAAGGCTGCTAGCCAGGCAAACGTGCAGTGCTTTTCCTGTGTGGTAGAACTTTAAACAACACCCAGACAGCACAACAAAACAGTTTGTGAAGGATCAATGTGTGCACTTCAGCAAGGTGGACATTTTCAACATCCACAATTTACCACTTAGATCCACAGTAACAAACTGTAAATTATTTTGTCTGGTATGAAAGAATGTATGTATAGTAGCTAAATCTTTGGGTTGAACCACAACAACAAAAATAGCCTTAAGAAGTGCTAACAGATTATTTCAGAGAACCAAATTCTATGCAAAGCCTGACTGGTAATCAGAAGCAAACGGTTTCCTGGTCTAGAAGGAGTCATTCTGTCTCAGAGATAAGCAGTGTCACCAGGGGAAACCCCTCAAACCCCCCCAGTGTATCAAGAGCAAAAGCATGCTGGGAAATAGAGCCATCCATTAGAAGAGCCTGACCAGAGCAGAAATCACTGCCAACTGACAGAAGACAAGCTTATGGAGGAGCGCGCCTGGGGTGAGGAGAGGAGAGCAAGAACTCACTTTTTCTTCAATAGGGCATTTTTCCTTGAGCCAGTGATTCAGGACCTCGTCTTTGAATGCCCCTGTGTTGCCCACTGTGCTTTGCTGAATCTGAGCGATTGTTGTGGCATCCTTCACAATCTCAATCATTCCTGTGTGAAGAGACACAGGACTCAACGGAGTCTGATGCTGAAAAGCCTTGTCCGAGTGAGAAGTAAAAGTTTTTTTTTTTAAATTTATTTATTTTATTTGATGCTTTCTTAATCCCAAGGTCTGGTTTCCATGTCTGAGTTGTTCTGTTGCTGTTTGTTTTTAGAAAAGGTAATAACAGCCAAGCTCCAGAAGCTATAAGGAATAAGTTCTCAATATCCCTGATGAAAGGGCACTTTTGGGGAGTAACAAATAAAGACACTTATGTGCCAAACTTAGCCTTCCTTGCTTGGTGATTGGTACCTTCCCCTTTATAGGTAACAAGGCCAAATGTTTTGTGCAGTTTTCACATCAGAACCTTGAGTAAAAATAAGTGTGATTAAAACTAAAATGTTAACTGTCTATAAAAGTACCTGAGTGGAGTGTGGAATAGCTTCAGTAATGTGAATTCTGGAATTTAAAAAGAAGTGACAGTTCTTTCTGTCTAATTTTAAATGTTATTTGCGAGAGAAAAGCTTAATGTGCAAAGGCATGAGTTGCAGTTTAGAGCTGGAGAAAGAGCATGGGAGGGAACAAGTTCTTGGGAAGATTATTCCCATGTAGGGGCACAGGCCTGAGTCAGGTCTCCACGTATCCTTAACATGTCATTACTGAACCGAGAGTCACTTTCATCAGCTTGGGAACATTGCCACCTCTTTGATGATAACTTTCTGGTTATGGACTGCTTTCACTGAGGGGTTGGGGGTTGGGGGTGGATGATGTTCTTTTAAAACCAGCAGAGCGGTGTGCTCATCTGCAGATGTAGCTACGTACCTATTTTGTCACCAGTTGAGATGCACCCATATGGCAGGAGGCACAGGTCCAGAGATTCTGTCTCCCAAATGGACTCCATGATGCGTAGAATCTGGGAACCAAAGCACAGACATTTCTACTATACATAGACATTGGCCCATACATTTTTCTTCTCTCTTAAAAAGCCAGTGATCTTATCTGTTTACACACAATCTATGAGCAAACGCAAAATACATAATAGCTCAAAGTTCATTGATCAGTCTGATACTCAGAATTCTCCTGTCATTGCAAATCTGTTGATTTCAGCTCCTGGGGTATATGTTGAAGAAAAGTAAAAAGAGTTTTCACTTGGAGGAGGCTTTTTGTCATGTTTCATAATCTATCTTATCAAAACATTCCACTTTGTTATGTGTGTTTCCCCACGATGGCTGTAATGTCCTTATACATATTTACTACTGCAATATCCACAAAGTCCATGCTGCTGCCAAAGCAGTGAAATCAATGATGGCAATGCTAGTACCAAGCATTAACTGGTTGCTCTTTTATGTTTGATTCTTGTATTGACCTTTTATTGGGAATATAATTACTGTTTCCATTCAGTGGGTAAAGGAACAAAAGGTTAGAGAGTTTTAGTAAACAGTGAGCTTCAACGATAAAACAAACAGAAACTCTAAGTACAAACTGTCTCTCAGAATTAAAGAAACAGCAGAGAGATTGTTCTGTGGCTTTCTTTCTTTTAAAAACATCTTTTGGACAAAACCCAAAAGAATAACAACAACAATAAAACAACCCATCCTGGAAAAGAAAGCTGAGTACTATATTACAAATAAGCCAAAACAGAATCTTAAGACAAATTGAAAATATAATGTTTTTAAATAGGCTGCCTTTAACTTAGTAGGCTTTGCCTATTCTAAATAAAGTGTGTTAGGTTTTAGAGACTTTTACCTCTTCCCTGACGAGGCACTAGAAGCTGGAGAACATAGCTTTATAGATTTGTGAGGCTAAGACCATTTGAAAATTGTGGGTGTTGGTATCTTAACCATTCATCTCCTCTCCTCATCATCCATCTGTGTGGTCACCTACCTGCTGCTCATCCTTTTTCTCCTTTGCATCAAGTCACTACTTGAGCCTATGTATGAATTAACTGGGTCCTGTAGACAAATAATCCCACAGGCTATGCTACCATGCATGGAATGCAGGCCAGGCAAGGCAAGTGTACCTTCAGGGAATGTTGAATACCCATCCTGAAAGGACAGACAGAACTATGGTGCTCATTAGAAGGCATGTCTAATGAGCCGTGGCAGCTACAGTCACCAAGTAAAACCTGCCTGTGAAGTACCCTTTGCTTGTTGTTTATCATATGAAAAAAAAAGAAAAGAAAAAGAAAGGAAGGCATGCTTTAGACCAACACAGAATTCTTTCTTCAGATAATTGCAGAGAACCACACTTTCTTCACCTCAGCCTACCTGTAAGATCAGCATGTCCTGGCGCAGATCGTCGCCGTGTTTGAAGATGATCCCAATGGTCTCATTAGATAGCACTGTAGGGTCGGCACACTTAAACTCAAGCCACAGCGGCTTCTTCTTGGAGGCCATCACTTTACACTTTTCGATCTGTGAGGAGGTGGTCACACTGTCACATACAATGGATACACCCCGAGGAGGCCTCAGTGTTCTTGTAGAGCATTGCTTTACACAGGAGCAAGGAGCTGGTTGGAAAATGATCTTCCATGTTTGTATAAGATCATAGACAGTGTTCTCAACCTAAACTGCAACTACTATGTATGTGTGCAAAATTTCACAACCCTTCAAACAACGGCTCTCAGACTGTACTCCAAGGAACTCGCAGGGCCAGTGGAGGGGCCATGGGTGCAGGGGTATTCTCTTGCCTGCCCTGCTCCCATGGGATGCTGGTACTTTCACTAAAGTGCTTAGTTCAGGGCACTTACGCTAGAATCTGTTTTTATGCATTACCTTCTTACGATTTAATTTGAAAAAGGAGTTCCAGCGCTACCACAGTGCCTGAAATGTTCTTACTCCGGAATCAGATGCAGGCCATATCTAACTCAGGGAAGTCTAACAGGAGCGCAGGACTTTTAGGTCCCTCCCCCACATCTAAACAAAGCCTGGTGACAATGGTCATAAAAACAAACCCAAACCTTTTATGGCTTTTAAACAAAAGCGAATGTACTATGAATTAAAAAATGTAACGTAGAGATGGAGAGATGGCTCAGCAGTTAAGGTCACTACTCTCTGATGACGATCTGGGATCAGTTCCCATCACTCACATAAGGCCTGCAATGCCAGTTCCAAGGGATCAACCATCCTTTTTGGTCTTCTCAGGCATTGCATGCACATGGCAGGCAGGGAAAACATTCATTCTCATAACATAAAAATAAATAAATAAAAATATGATGCCATTTTTTAAAGAAAAGCAAACAGTTTGAAGGCTGTCTTTTTTACTGATATCTAAATGATGACAGTGAGTTGTATATGCTTTTTTTTTTTTTTTTCAAGACAAGCTGTTTGGAACTCACTCTGTAGACCAGGCTGGCCTTGAAGTCACAGTGATCTGCCTCTGCCTTCCGAGTGCTGGGATTAAAAGCTTAGTAATTGTTTATAAAATTAGACACATGAAGGAGGTGTCTCCCCCTTCTCTTCATGGGGTTTAACTGATACAAGCATATTTGTCCTTCTGTAAGCAACTAAAACACATGGACCACTTCAGTCAGACAGGAGGTGACAGACGGTGGAAATCTGTAACCCCTCAGCACAGAAGACAGTGAAGGCAATCCTGTCTGTCTCAGCTTACTGATGGAGTCCTGCCTGTCACTGTCTCGGCTTACTGATGGAGGCTGTTTCCTGGTTAAAGCATGGAGAAAAGGCACCTGCGCAGAGCTTCTGGCCTAGCAGTCTATAGCATAGTAACTGGGGTCTCCAAAATAAAGGCCAGAAGAGAACGACAGAAAATAATAATAGTCAAACAGTTTCCAAACTTGGTAGAACAGATGCCCACAAGCCCAAGGAGCAACATAGCTCGGTACTTAATGCGGGAAACCTGTGCCAATTCATGTTGTCCTCAACATACTGAAATCCAGGGAGGAAAAGAAGCCGAGAAGAAACAGGGGGAAAAGGATGTGTTATAAATAGACCATCAAAGACAAAGCCAGAGTGTTACAATCAGGACATAGACAAGCCAGGAGAAAATGGTACTGCAAAGGAGAAAATGGTAAGGTAGGATTCTCTGTCTAGTGAAAATATTGGTCAAAATATATGCATAGTAAAACATTCCACTTAAGTAAACTCTGAAGGAATATATTGCCAACAGCTAGCAGGACAACATGTTAAAGATCAAAGGAAAGTGATATTAGGGCACATCCAGCATAATAATGGGTAAATGTTTAAAATGGCTTACTCTATTTAGTATACATATATTTTGTTTAAAGCAAAAGAAAAATACTGTGGGGGCTTAAAATACGTGCAGAAGAGGTGCATTAGTGGAGGTATACCTTTGCAAGATTCTTACATGCATGCAAAATGGTTTGTTATAGTGTGTGGGACTGACACAGAAGAGAGCAGAGAGCCAAGGCATAGACCCACCTATACTACGGCCAGCTGATATTCACTTGAGGAATTTCTGTTATATTTCCAAAAGAATGTTCATCGTCTTGATTTTGCTGGTTGTTGTATAGAAGCACTTACTGATAAAAAACTCAATGAACTTCATACTGTTGACAACTGCTTATGTAAAGAATAAATCAATAAGCTGATTTAAAACACAATGGAAGGGTAACTACCCTTCCATTGGGCTGTTATTTTGGGTATTGGAACTTTGGGGAAGAGTGGCTAGAGAGGGTCTTGACAGAAGCCCCTCTGGAGATGCTCTAGCTTCCTGTGTCTACTGAAGATCCATTGTGAAGACCTAGCTCTATAAAGCATGCAAGACATAAGGAACACATAGAGATACCCCTGTTGATACTTACCACCAGGGTACCTGCTTTCAGTCCAGGATCATAGGGAACTCTAAAGCTCTTGGGGAGATTGGAATTCTGCAGGTTTTCAAGCTTTTGCTTAAGCTGTGAGATGACTGCAATTATCAAAAGCATACAGGAGTGATGTGAGCACAAGACATTATCAGTACTATTTACTACCTCACAATTCCTGAGGCCACATTTCCTTAGTATTCCACATATTTGATTTGGGAAATTAGTAGTAGGAAAAGTGATACAGTGCTCTGCCTTTGGGATCTAACCATTTTGAGTAGGCGAAGTAAGTCAGGATTACTGTGAGCAACTTAATTGTAAATGTTCCCTCACAGGCAGAACACATGTGTAACACATGTGGGAAAACCTCTCGTCACAAGGATGAGCTGAGAGTGAGTCTAAGTATTAGCACTGCCACAGTCCTTCCAGCCTGTGAGACTCCCAGCGACCATCTGGTTTGTGGCACAGACATTTGAGCACACTCTTAAACAGAGCGGGGTTAGAGTTCTGCAAATTCTCAAAAGAGGAAGTTAGTGTGTGTGCAAAAGATGTGGCAACCTCAAAATTCTCAAGGCAAACACACAGAGTACAGATTGCTGCTTGGATAACAGGCAGGGACCTGTCCCAACGTAAGATTGTTATTACTACCATTAACAGTTTTGGGGGTAGCATGGTCAATGAACTAGAAAGCAGTCAAAAGGGAAGGTTAGAAATTTAAAATATTTAAAAGCTGAAATCACGGGACAGAGGCGTTAGTGTATCTGTTTTAGGCTGCAATGGTAGGTCTAGGTTTACAAAGTGAGTAAAAGATATTCTCTAAGTTCAACCTTCATACATTTTTTTCATGCCAGAAAGATGTGTCAATGACCACAACTTAAAGTAGTACCAACCCAAACCTTATAGGAGTGATTAATTTTCCAAGAGTGTGGGGAAAAGAGGTTAAAAATGGCTACAGAGAAGAGGTGTGCATGTGTGTGTATATAGATGAAGGTGACATACATTTACGTATTTGTATTATTCTGAGATGCAAATGAATGTATGTAATAAATTTTAAAATCAACCTACCCTCTCAATAGTACCTTAAATTTCTGACAATTTGAAATCAGTAGAAAGATATTCAAAGATGGGGGAAAGGAGAAGATTTGGAAATCACTTCTTGTGAGTGGAAATGTTATTAAAAATTACACTTCCCATCCACACATGGTTCTTTAATTTCTCCAGGTTCCATATGCACAATATCATTTTTAAGGCCATACATGTTTATGGTCATAAAACATCATGTCTTGTAGAAGGAGACCTTTAAATCCATTTACTTCAATGCAGACCTTTAAATCCATTTACTTGAATAAAACGTTTTATTGGCTCCCTTTAGCAAAACACAACCTGAATTCCAGAAAGAAGAATCCCAATGATTATGGCATTTGGAAAGAGAACTGAGAAAGTGCAGCCACTGTACCTTGGGAACTGACGTCATACTTCTCAGCAGAGAGTGACTTAATATCAATGGTGACTTTCTGGAACATCTCAATCACTTGGACCTGCTGCGTGAAGTCCTGCAGCATGGCTGTGCCGCAGCCCCGTAGGTACGCCTCCAAGATCACTGCGAACCTCTGCTGATAGTGTCGGGACTGGGCTATCTCACTTCGCAAGAACCAGAACAAGAAGTGGCCAATCCTTTTGTTCTGAGATGGGTACAAGATGGTTAAGATCATGATGACTAATTCTGTAGGTTTACTGGGCAATCCCTGGTGGCCTAAACTGTTATGTTGCTATCAGAGTAGAAGTACTTACTCTCAAGGCACGCTTCAGCAGGAATCTGGCCAGAGCACTGTCATGGTATGGTTCGAATTTCACAGCCTAAGGGAGGAGAACATTGGCATTTGAGGATTGCCCTCTGTGGCAGTCAGTCAGGAGCAAGGAAATGGGGAAAAACCATGGTTCTGTGTGTGTGTGTGTTGGGGGGGGGTGGTCATTTTGGCTAAGGTGGTTAAGAATCTCCCTAACTGCTGAAATCCAGTTCCCTGTTTATTGGACACCGAGGACAAGGGGGGGCACTTAGCATCCTAGGTCCTAGATGAGGACAAAACTAGCGCTGTGGCCAGAACTCTGATGCACAGTGCTGTGATCCGAGAATGGCAGAGATGAAGGCACAAAGGCTTTTGCTCTAAGTTAGAATGACTTGGGTTATCGGAAGTGGAGAGGGGAGAGATAGACCTGGCTGTAATAATTCTTTAAAGTGGAATGTAAGAGTGGTTGTTACAAGGCAAATGGATAGTGGGAACACAGTAGTTATCAGAAGAACATTAATGCAAAGGAGGGGCAAGTGTGAAGACCCTAAAACTCTGCAACCTCTCTTTGGGCCAACCCACCTTCTGACTATAGGTAAGCAGCAGCCCCACCCTGCCCCTCTGCAGAGCTGTGGGCCAGAACATCCCTGGTTCTTTATGCTTCCACAGACAGAACTTGATCTTCGTAGTCAGGGTTTGATCACTTTCACACTGTTGGGCCTGGGTTGGATATTGACTTAAGTGAAATGACAGCTCTATTATTGAAGAAAGATAATCAATAAAACGGAAAAAAATGAACTAAATCTTGGTGGGTGCCTGTGCATTTTTCATCTTTTAGTTTTCGATAAGCTCAAAATAGCTAATAGTTTTGAAAGCAACAAATACTATTTAATTACCAATGCATATATTAAGCTAGAAGGTTGGTAGTGTATATAAGTTTAAAATTCACTATCTTAGACCAGTTCCTTTATAAATAGGAATGGCCTTTTCCTTCAAAGAACAGAGGAAATTTCCAGCCTAGCACATATTTTGGAGCCTGAGGTCTTCTTGGGATGTTCACAGCTCTCACTCTGGGCTTCCAGTTTGATCTGATCAGCACTGAGCTTAATGTTTCAATTTTAGCCCTCCTTTCTAAAGTGCTTCTCTTGGGTGTGGTCAAGTAGGTGCCATAGAACTGTCTCTAAGCCAAGTTCTGAGTATGTGGTTACCTAGTCAACGGAGCTCACTTTAAGTGTGTTTTAAGTTTCTAGCCTTAGAACTGGTCTTTCTTCATGTTTCACTTCTACAACAATGACGCAGATCGCAACCGAGAGACCATTTTAACCAACCCTGAGTCATTTAGTTGGAGCTGAAAACGTTTCAAATCGCTGCACAAATGAATACTACTCTTCAAATTTAAGCCCACAGTCCAATATTAATAAGACTGATTGACCTCTTTCAACTAAAAAAGTTTTCAAGAAAAACATCATTCATCTTTGAATTCTGCAAAGAATTCTGTTGCTTTTACTTTGGAAAACAGCAATGAAAACATTGTCAGATAAAATATTGTCTACTCAAAACGTTCCCTAAACGCATTAATCAAAGTTAACTGTCACCTGACCCCTATTTGCTCATAGTATTCTATGAGCACTTTTCCCAGAAGCCTTTGTCATAATTTCATCATTTGCTACTAAACATAGTGTGTGTGTACACAGCAGCAAATCCGAAGCTTTGTCTTTTTACTGAAGAAGCTGTTGAACTAAGGAATGAGCACATCTGTGCTGTACAATGCCATTTCCACCTCATTTTGCTTGTTTGTTTTTGCATTCCTTTCCCTTGTCAAGCAACACAATGTAAGCTAAGAACTATTAAAGTGAGCAGAACTGTCACTCATTAACAACCCAGGCAAATCTCAGACATATCACTGATCTCTCGGGGCAGCAGGGTGTATCATGGGAACTGAGTGGAGCACAGTCTCGTGCCTGTTTAAAGAGGGCGGCCGTCAAGATTCTGCTCATCACAACCATTTAGCAAAAATAACAATAGCCCATTCTACCCAAGGGTGTATGACCTCCCCAGCCCCAGGCGCCTGACCAGGTCAGGGTGGGTTACAGCACCAAGCATGACATTTCCTCCTGTGGAACAGGCCTCAAAGCCATCCCAGCAACTGTGGTCACCACACACAGCCTGTGCAGTCTCAAAGCAGCCAAAGTTCTGCCATAGATGTGTGTGTGTGTGTGTGTGTGTGTGTGTGTGTGTGTGATCTCCAGGCCCTACCTCTTGCTGAGAAGCTATTGGCAGTGGATGGTTGCAAGGAGAGGAAAAATCATTCTCTTCAGAAGATGTGGCCACTGGCAGGACCCCCATGCTCTCATGGATGGTCCTACACCCAGGAACACATGGACAATGCTAATTGGACTTAGGGGAATTAGGGGAAAAGGTGACAGACATTAACTTGAAAGACAGACATATTAATAAGGCCAAGAAGAGAATTTGAAGGGGGAATAGGGAGTATATATGATCATGTTTCAATGTATACCTGTACAAAACTCTCAAGAACAATAAAAAAGAAACTCATTTAAAAGACATAACCTGCTGTTCTATGAATTGTAATAAGCACAGGCAGAGATTAAAAAAATTCTCTAACCTGCATTATCTTGCTGCTAGATCCATGCAGGATAATTTGGAGGCTGAAAAAGGATAAAGCCTGGTGTTAGTCAGCCCTTTAATTCTGGTCCATTTCTCTTTTAAGATATGTGCTCTTGGACAGCTAACTTGTCTCCTTGTATCTCAATTTCCATATGTATAAAATGCAAATCCCAATTCTGGTTTGACCACCCTCATAGTTATTAGTGGAATGACACAATACACAAAAAACATGTAAATCACCGGGGCCTTGGCACAAGGAAGCTTGCAACTAGTTCAATCTATCATTAAAATAATCGTTGAGGACAATGTAATTTCCACTGGGCCAGTTCTCCTAAAATGTGAAGGACAGCACTGGTGTCTTTCGAATGCTGGCAAATGCTTGCTGGCAAACCCGAAAAAAAAAAAAAGTCAATGGAAGCGTTTACTACTTTTTGACTGTGGCCTTACCAGCACTGGGCTGACTGATCATGAAACTGAACAAAGGATATGGCATGACTCCTGAATGGGGTAGCCGAGCACATGCAAATTAATTCTCTGAGAGAGCACTTCCTGCTACCGCCCCCAGCCCTACCTGCACCAGCTGGAGAAGGTAATGTAGAACGTCATCATCCTCCAAGCTCTCCAGTTTCTGAACTGCAATGGCTCTTACGTTTTCATCTGAAAAGTTGCAGTCCAGGAGCTGCATGGTTAAACCAACGTCCAAAGCACTTTGATCCCAGATCTCCCTCCTGGCTAACAGCTGGTATGTTTTGGCAACAATTTCTTGCTGTCCCCATTTCACTGAGCTGAACAGCTTAGGGTATGCCTTCGGATGCTTCAGGCTTTCATATCTAAAATGCCAGAGCAATTCTTTGTCCTCTGCCGTGAGCGGGTTAAGTGGGTCTGTGGCTATGATTGCCTCCAATTGCTTTCGGAGCTGATTGGGCATTTCAGCTCGAACCCTATCTCCTTCTGGGTCAGGGGTGGGCTGATGCTTAGGCAGGGCTATGGGGTGACAGTAGTTGTCCAGCAGGATAGAGATGGACATCGAGCTCTCCTTGTCAGGATTGGTTGCAGATGTGAGCTTGTCGGCATTGAAGCTGCCCTGCTCTTCTGCCTTCCCGGATATCTGCCACATGTGGAGCACATAGTCCCCGTGGCGGAGGAGGAACCGGTGGTCTATTAACAGCAAGTTCACATAGTAGAGAAGCTGGGCTTTGCCCTTGGACTCGGAGCCTGGCGACTCGGCAGAAGCCTTGCTGGACAGTGCCGGAGTTTTGCAGCAGTAGATCTGGAGGTTCAGTAGGGCCCCTCTGGGCAAGTCTTTGATCTTGATGCCGAACTCCAGCCACACATTCCAGAGCACCTCTTCCGTGAAGGGCTTGGGGCTGGTTCTCCGCTGACAAAGGACTTGTTGGCCATGCTGGATGTTTGCTTCCACAAAAACAGTGAGGTCGGTGTTTCGAGGCAGGACAGGGATATCGATGCCTCTGATCTTGACCCTGAACTTTCGGTCACAGTCCCACAAAGACACTGTGAACACGCTCTCGTGGTCCTTGCCGTGGATGGTCAGCTGCTCATGGTAGCCGGTGACGCCAGTGCAGTCATCCACCAGCGGCCATTCCTCCTTCCTCACCTCGTCCAGGGCTGGGTCCGGAGGTGCGTCGAGCACCACGTGTATTTCATCCCCGTTCTTGAGGCACTGCCTCACCCACTGGAAGTTTTTGAAGGGTGTTTCCCCCACCAGGTACTCGTCGCGGCCGCAGACCCGCAGCACAAAGTCCTGCTCTCCCTGGCTTTCTGGGATATTCATCAGGGACTTCTTCTTGGCCATCTTGGTGAAGAAGCTCTGGAGAATGGTCCCGGGAGTATCATCTGCCGAGACCTTGATGGTTTGACTGGTGGTGCCGCGGTGGATGACGATGAAGATGCAATTGTTGGCAATCTTCTTTGACAGGTAGTCAGGGAGAGGTTTGGACGTCACCCAAGGGTGCATGGCATAGAGTTTGGCATCCCGGCTAGCCACCTCAGCCATGCGGGGTGTGACCAGACGGCGGCGAGTAAACTCCAGCTCATCATCATGAACGTTGCTGACGTCAGTGACGTCGTAGCCGATCAGGGAGGTGAGCTGCTTCTGGAAAGCAAGGGTCTCCTCGGAAGGGGCATGTCGCTGTACCACATGGATCTGGCCGGGGCTCTTGTGCACCATCTTCCAGTAGTGCAGGCAATCCAGGGTCTGTACCACCTGGTGCCTGTCGTAGATCTCATACCACTGTCCCTTCTTCTGGTAGAGCAGGAGGAAATGGTCCGGGCCCAGGCGGTGGTAGAACTCGGCGACCACGCTGGTCTCCAGCGCGCGCAGCCACACCTGAGCTTTCATCTGCTCCACGTTGCCATGGCCAGCCACGTGCAGCAGCGCCGTTTCTGGCGTGTTGCTGATGCGCTGGCTGGTGGGCAGGACAAACTCGATGGGGATGAGCTCCATGGAAGACAGGCTGCCTGCCGCGCTGCGCGGCTTCATCCTCCGGCGCCGGCGGAAGTTGTCCTCTCTCAGAACCACGGGTTGTTCATGGCTCTCCAGCTCCATGCCCTATGCGACCTGGGAGTGGAGAAACAGCTTTGTCAGGAGACGCCGTTCCCTGCACGTTCCTGCACAGGGTGTAGCGGGTCGGTGTGAGCACTAGGCGTACGTGGGTCTGGGCACGAATCTCGGCCAGCCACTTACTATCGAGGTGATGTGGCCTACTTAAGCTCTGTCCTTATATGTCAGCCTGGTTACTTACACCTAGAGGGTGGCAGCAAGAATTAAATAAGGCAATGTATTTAATTTTTTTGACTGGGAAATGTATACATGCCAGCACATTTTCTCTAGGTTTTGTTTGTATGTTCTTTTTTGGTGTGTGATGTTTTAATTGAAAAATTGCAAAGTACTATGGGGTTGGAGAGATGGGTCCGCGGATAAAAGTGCTTGCTGTACAGACATGAGCGCCTGAGTTCCTACCATCCGCATAAGAGTGCTGCTCACCATGGGCCTGTAACCCCAGTTCTCTGTGTGTGTGTGTCCGTCTCTCTTTGTTTCTCCCTGTCTCCCTGTCTCTCTGTCTCTGTCTGTCTGTCTCTGTCTCTGTTTCTCTGTGTGTGTGTGTGTTGGAAGGGAAGAGAGCAGGGAAGGGAGGAATCACTGAGGCTTGTTGGCCACCAACCTAGCTCTAGGTTCAGTGAGAGACCCTGCCTGAAAGGAATAATGTGGAGTGTGTCTTCTCTGCCCTCTGCAGGTGCACTTGTGCACCTGCACACACACACACACATGCACACATGCATAAAAATATGTAGAACATTCATCTAGCAATATCTGGAATTTACTGGCTCAGAATGGAAGCTGCTTGTTAGTTCCCCGAAAAACACAGCTGCACAGGACACAGTCAAGGACACAATCAAGGACACAGACCAGGTTTCTATGGTACAATGTAACACCCTAGAGGCCACTCTGGAAACAAGCCAGTGTATTTCCTTTGTTCAGTCTCGCACCTCTCTCCCCCAGACATCCAATCTTGCTTCTTGTTCTCTATTTTCAAACTGTCTGAACCCAGAGTCTTCTCCCTACTCAACTTCCTGTCCTTTTTCTTTTCGTTTTTTTTTCTTTCTATATAAGACAGCCAGTCATTTCATTCATAAAACTCAAAAGCAGCAAAATTGGTAAAGGTTGTATTCAAAGCCACTGGAGACACATAGCATTTTGGATCATGGGATGTGGAGCATTCTGGCTGTCATTGCTGTATGGCAGCAGAGGGTGGACCTCTGAACTTTCCCAACATAACTTTTAGGTAATTTAAAATTAGCCGATTGGTTTGACCTGCCTCTGCTTTAGAGGAGACATGGTAGCAGGGATGATTTCTATCCCCCAATCATCTGTTGTTTAGACTGTAAACAAATGTATTTTCTTTTTGTTCTAATATTTTCATCTCCTTACTAGGAATTTACAAACGTGTTCCCATCATATTACCCGTATACAAGTATTTGCCCTTTATAGAGCATTTAAGTGTAACTATGCTTCTTCCACTAAGGAGCCCATCAAATAATGAGTGAAGTGCTCAGAGTGCCAAAACTGAAAAATGATTCATAGAACATTTTGATTTTACTATATAGCATTGCTACATTGGAGCTACATGTAACCACATTCAAATATTTCAAAAAAATATCATTTGCCCTCTAACTGATGTTAATGAGATCCATAATTAGTTCTTTCATAAAGAACAGTGAAGTATTAATTATATACCCAAAGGAGAGTTTAATTAAAAGACAAGTTTCATTGGATCTCAACTTATGTTCAATTCTTGGGTTAACTTATTTTTAAAGTCAATTCTCCCTCCTCTTAAAATATATTGAAGTTATTCTTAGTAAATAAATGAAACCAACTGTCCCAAACAACTGTCACTGAGTAGCTTAAAGTATTCACTTTGGTTTTTTTTTTTTTTTTTTGGTACATTATAGAATAACTAACAAAGAAAAGAACCACAGTTATAGCTATACTGACATAAATTTAAAATAAAACATGCCCAAATTTAAGCATATAAATATAACCCAGTATTTGCCTCAGTGATACCAAAGATTCATTCTATATTGTGATACAAGGTACGCTGACCAAATACTCACTGGTTCTCCTCATGTCTGGGACTAAGCAGCTCTGTCCTCTTACAAAAACACTGTCTGTACAGAATTCCCAAGCATGCACTTGTAAGACTACAGAGCCTGCCGGTCATGGGCTCTGAGGCCACCCCCTTCCTCACAAACAAAAGCAGAAAGAACTAAGGCACCTGCGAGCCCTTGCCGGAACCTTGCGGATACACACAGTCTAGGCTGAGCGAGACAATGAAATTCAGACAGTCCGGGGTTGGCTCATCTCGAACCGGCAATGGTTCCAGACAAAAATATCGTAGCTGAGAAGGAAGTGTCACTGTTCGAGTCAGAAGGAGCAGAGAGCAAACAGAAAGCAGCAGTACCTGAGACAGCCCTGGAGGTGACGCTGCTGAAGGGTCATTTGTTTACTTAACGAAAACAAAACAGATTCAAACCTACCCAGGGCACCTCTCGACTCTTCCGCTTTTCTGGGGGCTCCCTTCATATCCAGATGCAGAGGAAGTGTTGCAGTTACCAGGAAGGAAGTTTTAACCAAGTTGATTATACATGTGATTGCTCATTTTAAAAGTGTCAGAAATGCATTTCCTGCTGAAGCACACGGAGAGCAGAGCAGAGCACGACAGAGAGCCGTGTTTACCTCACTGTTCTAGCACTCTTTAAATTAGTTTTTCAAAGATTGTGAGAGATTCAGACAAATGATAGAGATCCAAACCGAAAATACCCGCAAGGCATGAACAAAAGAAGCATGCGTGTGGCTAGCTATGAGTAGAAGAAAGGGCTGCACAGGCACTCTACGAGATAACTGGCTAAGCAAAACCTGTTACTCTCTGAGAAGTCACATAAACCCTGGTGTGTGTGCTGTAAGTGTGGACTGTCAGGCTCTATGTCTGTGAGCTCACTTCCTTACACTGGTGATCTCTCTCTCTCTGTCTTCCAGACCATTTAGGTCTCCGAATATCACAAGCTCCAACGGACAGTCCGGCAGCGTGTGTGTGTCTATTGCTGCTGTGTTGGGTGTGTGTGCTGTTGTATGCTGAGGACTTACTGTGAGCACTGACTAATCGGATAAAACAGAAGGAGGCTGCTATCCTGAGGACACTGGGGAGCCACAAACTGTCGGCATCAGGCGGGTAGTCACTGAGAGATGGCTTCTAGTTCCCACAGGCGTGGAGAACATGGAGGAGACTGGTTCTTTTTAAAGCAGCCTTACGTTTTCCAAGTAAGCTCAATTCCTTCTAGAGCCCTAAGCTTTGCCAGCTCTTCTGTGCCTCAGGAGTCGCTACACCAGAGCTTATTCTCAACACTAGGCTGTCACAGATTTCAGCTGGGCCCGAGGAACAGCAAAAAGGAATAGGCAGCCTCACGGTGCCCTTCCAAAGCACAGCATTATGGGTTTCAGGACCAACAGTGTCAACTCACCTGGGCCCAAGAGGAGCTCAAGGAGACTGAAGCACCAACCAAGGACCATGCATGGGCTGGACCTAGGCCTTCTATACAAATGTTGGGCAGCTTAGTTTTCATGTGGGTACCCTAGTAAGGGGAGCAGAGGCTGTCTCTGACATGGACCCTGTTGCCTGATTTTTAATCCCTTCCTCCAGGTGGGACTGCCTTGCTCAGCTTAGTGGAAGAGGGTGTGCTCAGTTGGGTTGGTAGGGGGTGAGGGCTCCCGGTTTTTTATTAGAAGGGAAGAGGAATAGGGGAAGAGGGTGGGAGGGTATGACCAGGAGGAAAGGAGGGAAGGGGCTATGATCAGGATGTAAAGTGAATCGATACAATAAATGTATTTTGAAAAGAGCTAAACGGGTCTTTGATCTGCTTTATCACCACTCACATAGTCCTTGTGATGGCTGGTACAGGCTGTTAATTTGGCAGAGTCTAGGCTCTAGAAGACAAACCTCTGGGTATGGCTGTAAGCCAGTCTCTCCATTGCGTTAAGCGAAGTGTGGGAGGACCCGCCCTAAACATGGGTGGAACTGTCTATGCGCTGCGGCTCAGGGTTGGAGAAAGCCAGCGGAGCCCCAGCTAGCTGTCACTCTCTGCTTCCTGACGGTAGGTGTAGGATGAGCCGCTGCAGCATGATCCTGCCACCAAGTCTTTCCTGCCGTGATGACCTGTGTCCTCAAACCGGGAGCCAAAATAATGCCCCTTTCCTGCTTAACTTGCTTCTGTTGGGCATTTTGCCACAGTAACAAGGAAACTAGGACAGGTCCTTTGGGTCTCAGGTTTTAAAATTGTGCCTAAGAGCCAGCGTCAGCAGGCAAGTCTTAACACAAAGACTGCCTTCCAGATATGTAGAGGGGGCAGCTCTGCTTCCCAAAGTATATTTCCTTGTAAGAATACTCCCTAGGGAAGTTGGTGTCTTTACAAGCCTCAAGATAGTCTTGTTTGTCCAGCAGTATGTGTGAGGGCTATGGCAGCAGGTGAAGAGAGTAGGGTTCTTCAGAGGGAGGGCTGACCTGAAGGAATCTTGAGCTGGCCTTGGGTTTCTGGATTTTACACACACATACACGCCCACACACACCCCATTTCAGAAATGCTAAGCTCAGGCTTTTGGGTCCCTTTTCTTCTGAGAGAACTATTCAGCTAATTTCACTTATGCAAATATTGTCAATTCTATGACTAAACTTTCAAATACTTCAGGCTTATTGATGGTTTGAGATTAAAAGTACCCTGATCTTCCTCATTTTCTTACATAACCACTAAAATTTACTATCTGTAGTGAATGTTTTTCAGCAAAGGTAATGAAACATCACCCCATGCTTCCTTCCTCCATGTGGGTACTTCTCCACATAGAGCCTCATTTTCTTAATAAGGAAATTCTATCCCCAGAATTCTTAGGTCCCTAGATCCCCAGGCTTCCTCTCTATTCCGCTGGCATGCTGCCGCTTTGTCAATTTTGTGAGTCCAGTACATCTAGCACTATATTCTAAATGTAGTGATCAAACCAGTCAAAATTGCAGAGAGCCCGTCCTTCTACATATCATCCAGCTACTGCAGGAGTGGCAAGGTGGAATAGATTGTAAACATAAGACACAGTAGGCAGTGTTCATCAAGAAACAGATTAAGGGTTAGTTGTTCGATACAAGGAACACTCTTTGCACTTGGTCCTCAGAGATTGTTTATAGTGTTGTCAGAGAGGCTGAACATCATTCAGATGCACTTTCTTTTTCATCGTGCAGAAGAGAAAGATATTTGCAATGATTAGTCCAGTAGTCCAGTCACCAACCTGGTCGCATAGAGGCACTGTTTTTTTGTGGCATATAGGTAGGTTTATTCTTGCTCATTTGCAGGGGAGGGGGACAAACATATATCAATTCCTCTGTCTTAACTTTCTAATCTGCTCAAAATGTCACACATACCCCCATTTATGTTTTAAGAAGTTGCTAGTCATCATTAATTTTCAATAGAACAAAATTTAATCTAACTATACCTATGTAATATCTTACAAATTTTGGTTATGATAAAGGACACATGATTCTGGGAGTCATAATATAGAGAGAAAGAAAAAAAATCATGGTCTCATGCATTTTTTGTTTTTAGAGAGAAACATGTTTCTAGAGACCTCCTTTGTTCCTTCATGTCTCTCGTGGCATGTTCTTCCATGGCAAGCACCCATCCTTACTGCAGCATATCAATGGGTAGAATTATTAAAATGGTTTGAGAGGCACTGGAAAAGCAGACAATAATCATGGCATGTAGGTTGCAGGAAGCCGCTTCAAATCCCAACAACTGCAGCAACAAAAATCTCATAGGAAAGCACTAATTGTCAAGCACAACCTAGAGATCTATGGTAGCCAAGGCCATGCGCCTTTGGGGCATCGGTCATGGTCACACCTAAGTTTCCATTCTTATTCGAAGAATCTGACCATGAAATGGACTTTCCTTTGTTTCCTTGTTCAGTTTAATTTTCCTACCCCCTCCCCCGCTTAAAGAGCACTTCAGAAATAATTGTTTTGTAAATGGATTTTTAAAAATGCAAATTCCTTAACATGCCCCATTAGACTATCCTTAAACCTTTGCCTTATCTTCAAAATCACCTCTACAACTAAAGGAAACTGGTTTTCACTTTCTGCTTGCTAGGCCCTTCCACATCCCAGCTGTGTGTGCAACCTCTTTCCCTTCTCTCCTTTGCTCTCCTTTCCCTTCTCCCCACCCCAGGCCCTCTAATCCCCCTAGCCATTTGCCACTGCTCCAATTGAGTAACCTCCTCTGGGAAGGCTTTCTGGTTCTGGCAAAGCACACTGTTAAAGGATATTTTCCTCACTATTGGTCAACGCAGTAACAGAGATGTCAACTCCACAAGCTCAGCCTCTTCTGACTGTACATGACCTGCACAGTTCCCAGCACATTCATTCATGTAACCCTTGCATCATCCCAAGGAGAGGGATGCTACTATGGTTGCCATTTACTGATGATGAAAGCCAGGCACAGAAAGGTCAAGTGGCCACGCCAGGCTCTGCTGTTGACCAATTGCAGTCACCATACTGCTTTTCCCACGGGAAGCCATCTCCTAACTCCACTGCAACCATCTTCCCATCCCCACCAGACACTTGAGCTCTTTAAGATGAATGAGTGCTGTTTTCACCACTGTTTCCCAGGATCCAATACAGAGCAAGCAAGGACCTGGATAAATCTTTGCAGAATGAAAAGCTTGTATTTTTGGAAGGTCACCAGACTTAGCTGTATTTATAAGAATGCTGAAGGTCAGGGAGGGATATTTCCACATCTTTCAGGCGAATCAGAACCCAGATAGTTCCTTCTTTTCTTCCAAGCCCCTTTCCAGTGTCAAAACATAGAACTCAGAAAGCGAGAATGTGGGATCAGGAGAGAACCCAGCTGGACTAACACTATGAGGAGCCACGAGCCCTTCTGAGCCTTTGTGTTGATATTGGCTGACATTTTCCATGCTGTTCTCATGTTAATGTTGACTGAATTTAAAGACCCCAAACTGTAGCCCCCATACCTTGTGGGCAAGAGCTACTTCTGCTTGTAAAGGCTTCCCCATTGATTCCCCTGGGGCCTTGCCTTCAAGATTATCTGCAGTGTGCTAAGGATTTTCTTTTTAACCTGTCTGCTTACATGCCTCTTTAACCCTCCTCCTACCTGTCTCTCTTCCTCTCACACATTCCCTGACAGACAAAACAGGAAGGGACTATAGATTCCAAATCAGCTATGGTTTCTCCACAAGTGGGGTCTCTCCTGCTGTGAGCATTGGCAGAAAGATGACAGGATGAAACCTGCTCTGAGATCTGGAGGCACTGTAATGGCTGCTCAAGTCTACCTGAGCATTGCTCTTTCCGAACCCCTGGGTCCTCGGTTTTGATTTTAGCAGGAGTCACATCCCACTGGAGGAAGCTAGACAGACCTGCAGCCTCTCCAGCTTCAGAGAAGGGGTCCTAGGGAGTGACTGAGGCTGGGGCTGGGATATGGTGGATCCTGTTAGCCAGAGATGCCACTTTCCTAGCCTTGAGAAGGTGACAGCCCTCACCCCAATTCCATTATTCCACAGCCAGCTTGGCCTTTTCCAACACAATTGGTTATGAGACCCACCCTGAAGGAGCCAAGGCCTTCTCTGAACCTGCTTGCTTTTAGCTGTACCTAAAAGAAAACCTCTTATTGTCCAAGAACGTTGTGAAGATCAGGAAATACTCTGTGTGTGTATATGTGTGTGTGCATGTGTGTGTACTTCAGTTCCCCAAAGCTGAACTCCTGCAAGTGCGACCCCTGTCTCTCTTTGTAGTGCCCACCCTCCCCCCTCCTCCCTTTTTGCTTCTTTTCCTTTTCTTTTAAAGCAGTATGTTCTGACCTGAAGGGAAAGGGCCCTGATCACCGGTCCTGTGGTTTCTTGCTGGGATGCTACCTTCTCTGCTGATGGGTGAGTGAGATTCACCTGACCACACACACCATGGTCTCTTTTCTCTGTATTAGATACGAAGTCAATGTACCAGGCCTGTTCACCTGCAGCGGTCTAGTCAGTAGGCCATTCCCAAACTTTCTGAAGTGTCCACACTCCCCTGGTTCTTGCAGATTCCTTTATGAGTACTCTTTCAAGTGGGGGCAATTCTTACCAATTCTGACCTCTACACAGTTGCTCCATTTTTGTATTAGCTGTAGAGCTATGGGGATAAGAAAGGTATCATAAAGGAAGCAGGATTGCTTTTAGGCTCATCTGGAGGGACAGGGGATCCTCCATTCCAGCAGAGGCTGCAGAGCACTCCACCCACTTACCCACTGACATGTGCCTTCATTTCCACTTGTTCATCAACTCTTTTGGCAGTGATTATCGAATACCTTTACTATGTTGGCAAGCTTCTGCAAAGAGCTTGTGAGTCAGCGATGTGCTGGTGTCACTATCATCCAGAGTAGGAGAGGAGATGGCCTTGGAGCTACCCAGAGAAAGGGCTGGGGATGCAGAGCAGGGCACTCTTGCTTCCAGTCAGCTCATCCAGAGGGAACTCCTCAGTAGGGTGGCAAAGAAAGCAGGTAGAATATGAGTAGGCAGAGGTGGTGGGAAGGAATATTCTGGCAGAGTGAATCATGAAAAACAGCCAGTTCTTGAAAGAACAAAGTTCACATGAGAAATCCCTAATCGAAGAGAAGCTAACATTGGACTGTAGCCAAGTTACCAGGTTTTTTTCTTTTTAATTACTGCATTTTAAGGTATGTATGGATGTGTGCACATGAGTGAAGCTGCCTGTGAAGGCCAGAAGAGGGGGTCAGAAGCCCCGGAGCTGGTGACCACCAGTAATGCCTGCAAGCCACCTGACATGGGTCCTTAGAACTAAATTCAGGTTCTCTTGAACAGTATATGCTCTTGGCCAATGAACCATCACTCCAGCCTATGTCACCAGTTCTTGGCAAAGCCATGGCAAGAACTGTGGTCTTCATATTGTAGGATACAAGGATCCACACAATTCCCAAGTTGGCCCATGTCTAGCACATCTATGAATAAAACATGTATTCCAGTGTGCCCAGCTACTAAAATCTTGTGTTGTCCTGAAAGTGTTGTTTACTTTAATATGACACAATAGGTTGTTTCTTCTTGAAGAAATAGGCTGGCATATTTGAGATCAGCTTTTATCAGGCTAATTTTCCTTTGGTGAGATTTAAAGCCTTTTTTGGTGGAGGTTTGTTAAAATTGGCATTAAGGGATAAATAAATGTCTATTCATTAAATACAAATACTTCATTTCAAGTACATAGGAAAGTGCTATACATGTCTTTATTATTTGATATTTACAGCAGAGAAACAAACATTTTGCATGCATTTAAGGCAAATATTTTTATAACAATGATTAGCAAATGCCTTTCACCATCAGCCTTTTAAAAGAGTAAACATTTTCAGCTTTTGGTAGCTTTTAGCAACATTAAGTTACACCAAAATCTTTTTTTTTCCCCATGATATCTGTTCCCCTTTCCTACAAGGATTTTGTGTGTGGCTTTTCTCAGAATCTCCTTCTCCTGTCCTTTCTCTTTTCATTTCCTCAGTTCTGCTTTGAAAAATCCTACTACTGCCTGCAAGTATCGGAGATGGGCAAGATGGCAGCTAAGGAAGCTCCTCTCCCGGAAGCATCAAGTTCAACACCTGCTTACATACTAAATGACCTCCGTAACTGCTGAGGAAACCAGGGCCGCAGTGCCCACTTCTACTATAAAGAAACGAAAGGACATATTGAAGAAGGCTGAAAGGATTGCTTGCATCGTCCCTCCTTCAACCATAGGCAGTCCAGCATGCCACTTAGGGAGAGGAAGGGAGAATTAAGTTCAGGCTTCAGACTTGAAACTCAGTTCCAGTCATAGCTTAACCTGGTGCTGGGAAGACGTGTGGGACTCTACTACCATCAGACCGATACCCCGAGACTGACCCACTGAAGTTGCCTAAGGCCTCCTCTTGTCTTGGTAGAAGAGATGGGGAGGGACACTAAAGTTAGCGTCTGCTTTGTTTTGGAGCCCGGTGCTGGGCCCGTCACACTGGTAGAAACTAAGGACCTATGTGCAGGGTAGACTTCACAGATAGAGTATCTCAGCTACCCTGGCTTCACGCAGAGACTTGTGTGGCAAGAGGACACGCTTGAGTACTGTTCTCATAATTTCTGGCTTTAGAGGAAATCTGGAACAGACCTACTCATGAGATAGGTAGATAGATCTCTGTGACCGTGAAAATACCCAGTATAGTGTCAGCGTTGATGGCTGAGAACTGTCTATACCACCTGTCCCCGAACCTCAAGCAGCCCAGCTATTGACAGATTAGTGGTCTCTAGAACAGCACCAGCATTAGTCAGAAGTCTGTGCCCAGTGCAGTTGACTGGTTTCAGTCTGTTTCACATCCAGCTGCTCTTCAAAAGGCTAACCATAACAAGTGTTGGCAAGGGCAGGAAGAAAAGAGAACCCTAGCACCCCACTGGTAGGAATGCAATTAGTACAGCTGCTAGGGAAAACAGTAAGGAAGTTCCATTAAGATTAAAAACATAACTGTCTTATGATTGAGAAATACTGCCATATATATATATATATATATATATATATATATATATATATATATATATATATATATATTTCCAGAGGAAACGAAACTGTATGTCAGAGGAATATCTGCACGCCCATGTTGAGTGTAGCACCACAGAATAGACCTAGCTGTTTAATAACATACAACAGAAAAAGAAAATGTGGTATAGCTATAAAATGGGACCAATCCCAAATTATGCTAATTTTAAGTAAAACGTCTGAACAAAAGCCACCAATCCTTGAGCAAGAAAAACCACCAATCCCTGAGCTCCCCCAAGCTCAGGACTTGAAATTCCACCAGTCCTCACTCTGGAAATCTCTGCCCTAAAAAGCTCGGCCCCATAAGAAATCCTGTATAAAGGCTGGGTCTGCTCAGTTCCCTACCTCCTTCTCTCTAGAGCAGAGGCAGCCACTCCTGGATTCGTTCCCCCTGGATTCATCCCTCCAATACATCTCTTTTAAGAGATTTTCTGCCTGGTGTGACTTTCCCTTTGAAAGAAGCCAAGAAGCAATGAAGAGAAGAGAGAAGAAATAGAGCGGGACTGAGCTCCTCAGCTCAGCTGGGGATACCCTCCTCTCAGAGCTGTGTGGTTCCTGGGTTCCCCTGTCTCAGGATGTCCTTCCATCGGGATACCTTCTCCCCTCAAAGCTGTGTGGTTCCTGGGCTTCCGAGTCCCAGGATACCCTTCCATCCAGGCAGGAAGGCCAACACAACTCACTTCATTTATCCTCCAACTGATTATATCCATCCTCAGTTGACTCTATTTATCCTCAACTGACTCCATCCATCCCCAACTGCCCCTCCCCACCCTCAACTGAGTCCATCTATCCTCCGACTCCGTTTGTCCTGCAACTGACCCCACTTATCTTCTACTCTTTACACAAGCCAGTGCTTCATACGCTTCTAAGGTTTTTATTCTGGGACCAGAATAAAACTGGTATTTAAAGGATATAACTGAAAATTTAGTCTTCTTAGAAATGGATAATTTTTACTTATACTCCAGAGTATGAAAGACATAACGTTGAAGCATGTAGCAAAGTAGCAAAGTAAACATGTCATATTAAATTCTCATTAAAGAGAATATCTGAGCTAAATAATGAACTTTCTACCTTTGCTTTGATTTCTCTGGAAATAGTGTTAATTAGTTTCAATATGGTTCTTTTTAAATGTATGTAACTTCACACCCAGAATGGCATCAAAAGGTTGGCTAGTTAATTTTAATATAGTTTTACTTCTAAATTAATATTTTATTAGTCAGATTAACTTAAAATAGCCTTAATCTGAATTAATCAGTGAATCTTCAAATATTTATCTCAAAATGCTTTGCCTATATAGATCCCAAGGCTCTTTAGAACAATGTAACTAATATAAAACAATATTCTAACATGATGACTGACTTAATGGCCCAGATGCTTAACAGCACATCATGTGTAAACTTCTGTACATAAGGATGCATTTTAGGAGACAATGACATTTAAGGGTAAGCAGAAAGATCCAGCTGTTCAAAGAAGTAAGTAAAGCTAATAGAGTCAGGACAGCTTTGTCTAATCCATTTGGGGTATCACATAACAAAACATTTTAAGCCAAGAACCTTCAAACATAAATTTATTTATTCTTTTGCTCTTCTGAGTGAGGTTTCAGCCTCTTCCCTACGGTCTTCTTTGTTGTTTAGCTTCCTTAGGACTATAGATTTTAGTATGTTTATCCTATATTATATGGGTAATATCCACTTATAAGTGAGTATAGACCATGTGTGTCTTTCTGCTTCTGGGATACCACACTCAGGATGATCTTTTCTAGTTCCCACCATTTGCCTGCAAATGTCACGATTTCTTTGCTTTTAATTGCTGAGTAGTATTCCATTGTGTAAATGTACCAAAATTTCTGTACCCATTCTTCAGTTGAGGGACATCTAGGTTGTTTCTAGATTCTGGCTATTATGAATAAATTGGTTGTGAACATAGTTCAGCAAATGTCCTTGAATGGTTCAGTATCTTTCAGATATATGCCCATACATTGGCAGTAGGAGAAGACAAGGAACAGGACAGGAGCCTTCCACAGGGGCCCTCTGAAAGACTCTATTCATCAGGGTATCTAAGAAGTTACTGAGATTCATAGCCAAACTTTGGGCAGAGTGCAGGAAATGTTATGAAAGAAGAGGGAGATAGAAAGACCTAGAGGGGACAGGAACATCACAGGAGATCAACAGAGCCAAAAAACCTGGGCCCAGGATGGCTTGCAGAGACTAATACTCCAACCAAGGACTGTGTATGGAGAGGACCTAGCCCCCCTGCTCAGAGGAAGCCCATTGGCTGCTCAGTTTCCAAGTTGGTTCCCTAGTAAGGGGTGCAGGGTTTGTCTCTGACATGAACTCAGTGGCTGACTCTTTGATCACCTCCCCCTGAGGGGTGCAGCCTTGTCAGGCCACAGAGGAAAATGATACAACCAGCCCTGATGAGATCTGATAGGTTAAGGTCAGATAGAGGGGGAGGAGGTCCTCCCCTGTCAGTGAACTAGGGGAGGGGCATAGGGGGAGAAGAGGCAGTGTGGGTAGGACTGGGAGGAGATGAGGGAGGGGGCTACAGCTTTGATAGAAAGTGAATAAATTATAATAAATAAACAAATTAATTTAAAAATCTGGAATTTGAACTCAGGTGATCTCTATATAGTGAGTTTTATGCTCCTAGCTGAGCATGGTTGTACACACTTGTAATCTCATCCCTTGGGTGATGGAAACAGGAGAATAAAAATATTCAAGCTAATTTTTTGCTACATAGTGATTTTAAGGCCAGTCTGGGCTATGTGAAACCCACATCCCATTGTGAAAAACTAAACCAACAACAGCAAATACCCCTAACCTACCTATATTTCTAGCTGCACACTGAACTACTCACCTGAAAGTAACCTAAATATGGGTATGTCCTAAACCAAACACAATTTCTCTCTTGCTTGATGCTTTACTTCCTCCCTAACCTGTTCTACTTCTCTTGGTTGATGACGTCAACACCAACCCAAACAACTGAGCTAGAAACTGGAATGATCTTTTAGGCATTCTCCTTTCTACCACCCACATTCCTCTTCAGGTTGATCCTAATTGGCGTTAGTACTTTCCTACCTTTGCCTCCACATATGTATCTCTACCATCTATCTCAGCAAATCCCATACCTCATAGATGATAGAGATACAAAAGGAAAATATTCTCTATAGATATATGTTCCATTTATATTTTATATCAGTATATAATATCTCATATAGATGTATTTATCATATGTTTTATAAATTTATATATATTTATAAACACATTTTAGAGGCTTTTGTGGTTGCTGAGAACAAAGGACAGTGCAATGCCTCAGTTCTCAACACAGCTGTCTGCCTTCCCTCATCATTCTTAGCAGTGCCCTGGAGATTTGCTGAGGTGTATCACAGGCCTCTCAAAATCAGTGGTCCCAAAGCTGAATGCAGTAAGTCCCACTCTTAGACTCTCTCTTTGTCCCGTGTTTCCCATGTGGTCCCTGGTACCAACGTCTGCCCAGATGGGCATGGCAGAACCTAGGAGCACTTTATTTCTTATTTCTCATGAACTATATCAAACTGACCCCAGGTTTGGTTGGTTCAGACTCCAAAATAATTCTTGAACTATGTCCATTTCATTGTGTCCCATAGTCAAAACCCCAGACCTTAAACCATGTCTCTTAAGTTTCTTCATGGACCAATAGATAGGGATAGTTCTTTTAAGAAGAAACGCAGTTAACCTGTAATTAAATAAAAGCTGAGGAAGGTTATTTGAAACCATTTGCATTACCTGGAGAAGTCTGGGGCTACAATAAGTCTCTGGAAAAATCGTGAACAAAATGTAAGCCATTGTGAGCTGCTAGAAACAACGCAAATCCAGAGAAGACATTTGCAAAGCAAACATGATATTCAGAGATAGTGCAACTTAATCAAAATTAGCTGTGCAAATGTGTACATATCTTTGCTAGTGATGCTCTCACGAATGCAGAGTAAACTTAGTTTACCTACATTTTGACTAAGAAATGAAGGTATCAGCAGGAAGTTGTGAGAAGCAGATTCAAAGCTAACACACTGAAAATGTTCGGTGTTACATAGGTCTATTGGCAAAAGAGCAATGCTTTTCAAACTATAGGTTTAATCTGAAGAAGACTTACTCTTTCCCTCTTCCCACTGGTTTATAATTACTGTTTCTGAAATTACTTATAAAAGTGACCCCTTTCTAAAACATTCCCTTGGTATTTAATTGTAACACATGTTCAGGTGGTAAATCTCAATTTGTTACCACTTTGAATAGAATCAAGAGAAGTGACATGGATGTATCTGTTATTATTGAGATATTTTCCTCTGTGGCCTGGTAAGGCTGCTCCCCCCTCAGAGGGAGGTGATCAAAGAGTAGGTCAATCAGTTCATGTCAGAGGCAGTCCCTGTTACTATTACTATGGAATCCACTTGGACACTGAACTGCCATGGGCTACAACTGTACAGTGGTTCTAGGTTATCGCCATGCAATGTCCTTGTTTGGAGTATCAGTCTCAGAAAAGACCCCTGTGCTCAGATTTTTTGGTTCTGTTGCTCTCTTTGTGGACCTCCTGTCTTCCAGGTCTAATTCTCTCCCACTTCTTTCAAGGGATAATTTGAGTTTGTGTGAAATCTCACAGGCTCCTGGTCTGAGACGCAGGCAGACCTTTTGGGAAAGGGAGTTCTTACATTCCTAAATCAGACATTGTCTGTGGGTGGCCCAGGGGAGTTGTGTGTGCCCTGGCACTATGTGACAGCTGGCAAACAGTTCCAGCAGCTGCGTTACTAAGATGAATTGGATGGGTGGAGGCTTTGCAACCAAATAATGAAGAAAGGGACATGGAGACATAGCAGGGAGAACAAGACATGATACAATCAGGAATGAGGACTGTGGGCATCTGTTGGATTCAATAACCACACAGCTCTCAGTAGCCACGTGTTCTTCAGCCTCAACCAGCCTAAGCCAAAAACACTCACAAAAAGCGGCATCATTACTGAACAAGTGAAGGCTTCTTTCTTGTCAATATTTTCCAGTCATACAGCTATTTACACTGTACTGAGTACAATGAATAAAGCAGAGATGATGTGCGTAAACAGGAGGATGTGTGCAGGTTATAAGTAAATGTCATGCTGTGTTATATAGGCACCTGAGCATCCTGGAATTGTGATACCTGTCTGGGGTCACAGAACTAATCCACCAAGGGGCTAAGGCATGATTGTGTCATGCACCTTCTATATGTTGGTTACTGTTCAAAATTCAGTGGCATGGAAGACTGTGGAGTTTCCATGTTTGTGGGATATGTAAGCAGGTGATATGTAAGCAATTTAATACAGGAATAACACACACTGGATGATCCATGCCAGGGAGACGAGCAATCAGAGGAGGAAAGAAAGAATGATTACAGGTGCTATGCTACGGAGTGATTAGGGAAGGGTGAATAAACAAATTCTATAGAGTGTTTCAGGCTTTCTTAGGACACTTCCATGGGGAAGTAGGGGCATTGTGTGTTGTTCCTCCTGAGCCCTGGGAATGTTTCTCACTAGGGCTGGTGGACGGGAAGTGAACCTTCCATTGAATAAAGCCATCACAATAGGTATTCTTGACACAGAACAACAAATGTGAAATTTATAACACCCACCTTTCACACAAATTTGTTTTTAAACATCTACATACTTGGGAAAGCAATGGAAAAGGAAAACAGGCTTTGTATGTGAAAAAATTCTGAAAATGTACACCAGTAGGTACCTCAATCAATTGTGTTTAAGAACACACAAGCAGTCTGTGGTGTGGAAGGAAATAACATATAGGAAAGAGGAGGAAATGCATTTACCTGTCTTGGAACATAAAAATATCTTTCTGTTTTTTTTGGGGGGAGGAGGAGGGTGGGATAGCCATAGTGGGGATTGGACCCAGGGCATTCGTGTTCTAGGCAAGCACTCTACCGCTGAGCTATGTCCCCAGCTTGTCTTTGATGTTTTTAAATTGAAAATCCATGAGTCTATTTGACAGATCAGACCTTAAGATAGGTATGTTGTAGCGGAGGTGACAGGCAAGTCCAATCATGGATCTTGTTCCATAGGTTACTGGGCTCACTAAAACTCATAGATGACGGCCCCTCTGATTGCTGCTGCACTTACGTTTGTGGGCATTTCGCTGAAAAGTGCCACTTTAGATCTTTTCCCCCTTCAAGTTATTTTGCCGGAAGTCACGCCTGGTAACTTTAGGCAGTGATTCTGTTATCACTCCCTCATTTCTTCCTGGCTGGGTCGGAGAGAGGAGCCGACAGAACCAAGCAGAATTTACTAGCAGGGACAGATACTGGCTTCTTTTTTTCTGCTGCTCCACAGCAAATGTTTCAGGACTCTGCTAGTAGGAAAGAGAGAAGACAACACATAGGCAAATCCCACTGTGTAATTTTTGATAGATAACTGTTCTATCTTTGTTTATTTTTTTTAAACATACATACTGTGTTATAGAATTCTCTGTCTCAACTACTCTGCAACTGAGGCAGGAAAATAGCTATGGCTAATACATGAATGAATATTCATGTCTGTGTTCCAATAATACTTTATTTATAACATAAAACAAAAAATAAAAGCTTAGCCTGGGGAGGAGATACCTCAGTACATTAAAGGGATTTTTAAACCTCATCAATGAAATTCAGTACCACTATCAACATATTAATAATTCATAATTCTAAAATTAAATAGCATCTAATCAATCTAAATAATCAAGCATCAGATCGGGAGAAAATGGCAGGCAATGCATACCTTTCTAAAAATCAAAGTAAGAGGAGGCTGGTGTGTTCAGCAGGACCCAGCTCTGCTCAGCATTGCTCTGACAGAATACTTGAAGCCGAATTGTTGGTGAAAAGCCAAAACTGAAAATTGCTTTCTCACAGTTCAGGAGCCTGAGCAGCCAGGAATAAGGCACCAACAGGTTCGATTGTCTGGTGTGCTTCCTGCTTTCACGGAAAGCAGAGGGTGTGCTAGCCAAATGCAGAGTGATTCTCTTGTGTAGGGGCCTGAATCACCTTCTTGAGAGAAACCTCAAATCTAAGCACCCTTAAAGACCTCGTAAATTGGTAACTTCTGGACTCACGTCCTAACTGTCTACCCACTTTAGTTGGTCTAACTCTTTGGAATTAGAAAATTTCTGGAGGCTTGGCAAGTTAGATTAAGTTGAGTCAGTTATCCCTCAACAAGTATTTATTGATCATTTTGCTGACCAAGGAGGTATGCATGCAGTGGCAAAGACTGCTGATAAAACCGCTAAGTAAATGTGAATGTTGTCAGAGTCGAAAGGGAGTCTCCCTGTCAGCTCCAACCACAACATCCATAAAAGAAAGCAGAGCTGTTAGGAAAGATTGGCCTCCCACGTGACTGCCAGAAGATCATGCTCACAGAAGACTGCTATAGCCAGAGACTGCGTGGAGGCTGCCATAGCCTTACCCAAAAGTACTGTGCAAGGGCTTCTGTTCAACAACTGCCTGTTTAATCTTGGGCTGACACTACTCTTGTTACTAGTCAGTGTCCCCACAGATTATTGTCTCAGATTGTCTGATGAGAGCTTCCTCCTGTCTCTGAAAAGCCCCCTGGCCTCAGCCTTGTTAATAGACCCATGACATATCTTCCTGTTTCATGCCTCCTAATCCCATGGTGCAGCTCTTCCCAGGTGCCACCGTTCTTTGAATGTTATCTTCCAGACAGTTTTCATATTTAAATGGACAAAATTCTACCCTCATGGAGCTTATATTCAAGAGTGTCTATATCCTAGACACTCATGAAAATGTTGGCAAGTGTGATGAAAATGACTGGAGTAATAGGGTAAGGCTTGGCCAGATAGTAAGTCTCAGGGCTTCTGGTCCTACACTCTCCGTTTCAACTACTCAGCAACTGAGGCAGGAGCATAACTATGGACACATGAATGAATGTGTGGAATTTTAATTTAGCTACTATGGCTAGAATACAGACACACCCTTACCACCTTAATCCCAAGCAATTAAGGTAACACTTTACCTTTGGCTGGAGTTTATTCATGAGTTCAAATCAGGTCAGCAAAGGCAAGTGAAGCCAAAGAATGAGAAAGAGTTAGAAAATTAGAACAAATTGCTAGAGTAAATGTAAGGCCAAGCAGAGCAATTCCTCCAGAGGTTGAGAGAAGCCAGACTGAATCAGTCAGCTTGGCGTTTGAATCAGAACAGCTGAGGTGAACCAGCCAGCCAGAGTTCAGAGAAAACTAAAAAGGGTGAGCTTATTTAGTAATAAGTCTCAGAGGCTGAAAGCATCCTAGGTTAGATTGTATTAGATTAGATTGTATGGAGGCTAGAAGCTTCCAGGAGTAGGCTTAAGTTAGCAGACAAGGCATCAAACCTCTTTAATGACAATTAACTCAGGTAGATAAAAGTTTTATATGAATGCTCATGGCTATGTGTCAATAATACTTTTATAATATATTTAAAAAATCATAGCTTGAGGAGATAGCTTAATAGATTAAGTTATTGTCCTATAAGCATGAGGACCTGTGTTTGGCCTCCAAAATTAAAAACAAACAAGATGTGGTAGTACATGCTGTTAATCCTAACCCTGGGGATGGAGAAAGAGACGTATCCCAGGGCTCACAAGCTAGCCTAGTTCAGCCAGCAAGCTCCAGGTCGGTGAAAGACTATGTCTGAGAAGTAAGAGTGGTCAGTCTCGACCTGATGCTGGCCTTTGCATGCATGTGCACACGCACACGAGTTCTAGTACCTGAACACACATGAACACACACACACACACACACACACACACACACACACACACACAACTCCTCAGATTTTACCTGAATGTTGAAATTTCCCGATTTCTGAAGTGGGAGAACATAGGATCTTAAAGTCACCATTCTGCATACACATATTAGCACATGATAAATTCAAATGTAAAGTATGCTTGACTGCTAAGACCACTTCCCTTTCAGTTTGTGATTAAAGCTTTAAGCTAGAAGATTGTCATACTGGTGACACGTGGACATTAGCAAAGACATTAGGCAAGAGTATACGTATTCAGGGATATAAGTTGGCAACACTGCTGGAATTGGAAGGTAAGGCTGACTTTATCTACAGTAAGGTCAGCTTTGGCAAATGGCACAGGACAACTTGCTACATAAAGCCAAGAAGGCAGAGCGGGTTATTGGCCTCCATGGCAGACAGCCAGAAAACATGGCTGCATTTCTGACTTTCCTCCCAAGAGAGCCTTTTCATTGGCACAAGACAACTTCAAGGAGCAATGCATTCATTTAACAGAATAAGATGCAATCAGAGATGATTTCTCGATTAGGTGATGCTGATTACAAGACAGGGCCAAGAGTGAGCGCTTGCTTTGATAACCACAGCGTATTTCTGTGAATTGATTTGACACGAAACCCGCACAAAGCCCTATTTTGAAAACTGCAATTGCTATGATCAGTCACCACACTCCCTTCCATTACCTCTCTTGATTCACACTCCCTTCCAGCAAAACCACATCCCTGGATGGCTTCATGCCCCATGCCTGCTCAGCTTGTGGCGGCAGGGGAATATGACGCCATTGTCAATGGAGCGAATGAACATAACTGCAAGCAGTCCTTCAGTGCACACTTTTCTTCTCACTTGTTCTCCTGAGTGACAATCTCTCCTCCTCAACCTCCCTCTCATAAGGCTTTTCATGTCTTTTGAACTGAGATCCACCTGCCCCTGCCTCCGAGTATGTGCCAGCACCTGGCTGTATTCCATCTTAACGGGAGAATAAATCGACTTCCCTGAACTCCATTTTTTCTACTAGTGCCATTTCGCTGTTCCTTCTTTACAGCAAACTCAAAGCGTTTGCACCCTCAGGCTTTACTCTCGCCTATTTGCTCTGAAGTTCATCCAAGGCAGGCGTTCACTCCCACTGCTCCACGTCGACTGCTCTTCTCAAAGCCACTCAGCAGTCTCTACATTGTTAAATCAATAGCAAAATCATCCATCCTCAGTAGGGTATGAGGTAATTGATCCTCCTATCCTTCCATAAAGTGTTATCATTTGGTCTTAAAGTCCTTGGGTTCAGTCACTGCTCCATCCTTGGTTTTATTTTCCTGTTAGTTCTTCAACTTCCTTAATTCTTGGTGGCTTTGCTTTAGGGCCAGCATTGTCCTACTGTTATCCACGCGTAATGATCCACAGCCATCTCAAAGCTATACACAGCAGCCCTTGGACAATGCTGTGCAAACATCTGTCTCTGGTCCACATCTTGTGTCACCAGTGGGTGAAGGCTGCGGTGTCTCAAAGACAACAGGATGAGGCCTCCATTTATCCAGCGTTTCCAGGTTCTTGTCTGTATGTCACAAATCCACCATTCTGGGTAGTGCTGTCCCTGGGCAGGTGGTCCTCGGTTGTAGAGCGAGCCATGAAGAATAAGCCAGAAAGTAGTCTTCCTCTATGGTCTCTGCTTAGGCTCCTGCTTCCAGGTTCCTGCTTAGGCTCCTGCCCTGGTTTTCCTCAATGAGGACTGTAACCTGTGTCAGTCAAACAAACCCAGGTTGACTTTGGTTGTGGTACTGAGAGCTCTGAAACATTGTTCCATCACAGTAATAGCAAGTACACTAGCCTGCCCCGGTATGACACCAAAGTCACAAGGAATTATCCAATTCCTTCCCATGAGACATCTTAATTGGGTAGTTGTAGACAGCTTGGCTAGAATATGTCCCAAACAACTCCTGGTCATCTATTATAAATGACAGCACTTGGGTAGTAGCTTTCTGAATGGTTTGATGCAGTGTCATCCTCGGGCTTGGCTTGCTCAGACTCAAATCCTTAAATACACGTATTTTTGTTACATCAACTTTCCAAAACAAAATGTCCAATAGACAGACAGACATATTAAAAAATAAGTATGAAAGATCATGTTACACTTTTCTAGTTAAACAGGAGTCTAGCAAGGATCACAAGGAAAAGATAGAATGGGGTGAAGAGGGACTCAGAGCCCATCTAGACCTTGGGGAATGTGGTATGGGAGGATGATTAGGAAACAGGAGGAAGAGGCACATTGTTCTGAGAACCTCTGATCACTTGAAAGAGTAAAAATAAAATCAGAGCACCAACAAGAGTCTCAGCTGATCGCCAAATACCTGGGCACCTGTGAAATGCAAATGGCCATTAGATACTGGAAGTTTAGCTCTGACTAAGAGGATGCACCCCTCCCCCTGTCACATGCAAGTCACAGGGGAAGCTAGCCCTTACAGTGAGTGGGTAATTATTTTTGAGACAGGATTTCTTTTTTTAGCCCTGGGTGTCCTAGGGCTTGTTCTGTAGACCAGGTTATCCTTGAATGCACAGAGATCTGCCTGTCTTTGCCTCCCTGAATGCTGAAATTACAGGCCTATCCCACCACCATCGGGCAGTGTGTTATTTAAAAAAAATAAGGTTGTGCATTTTGAATAATACAATTACACCATTTCCCTCTTCCCCTTTCTGCCTCCAAACCCTTTCATGTACCCTGCCTTGCTCTCCTTCAAATTCATGGCCTATATTTATTATTATAAAAAACACATACACACACCATATTCCTAAATATATAAGCACAACCTACTCAGTTCCTCTATCTATCTATCTATCTATCTATCTATCTATCTATCTATCTATCTATCTATCTATCTCAGGGCTGATCACTTGGCATTGGACAATTATAATTTCCAATTTCTAAGAGGGAGTTCTCTGAGGAAGACCATTTCTCCTGCTCTCAACATTCCTTTGATGTCTGTAGCTCTTTGTCTAGGGTTGAGGCACCATACGATTTCCCCCCTTCCATGTTAGCATGTTTATTGGTGTCTTGGTGTTATCCATGTGGAAATCTTGTTTAGGTAGTCATGTTGATGAGATTCCATGGGCATAGCTTCTCTGACATCTGAAATGTCAGAGAAAGCGGAATCTCACAGCAAACTCCCTGACCCTCTGGCTCTTATACACTCCCCTCTTCTGCAATGATCCCTGAGTCTTAGGTGTAGGGGTTGTTTTACTGTTGTAGGGCTGGGCTCCACAACTCTGCCTGTAACAAAGAGAAATTTTTTTGTTGAAGGGTGAGGACTAAATTTGCATATAGTTATAAGGACAACGTTTTATAATGTAGTTAGGGGTTATGCTGGCTTTAAAAAGTCATAGTTGTAGGTTCTCCTTCAAGATCCATGAATTTACTAGCCCAGAGTAGTTGGCTAGGTTTCCAGCACCAGGCACAATTTCCTTTTTGTTGATTGGGTATTAAGTCCAATTAGGAAGCTGTTGGTTACTTCCAAATTATGCATACCACTATTGCCTCTTTAGGGTTATTGCTCCATGCTTGTCATTGTTATTCATAGACATCACAGCTGCATAGGACTGTTGATTGCTTCCCTCTTTGGAAGCCTGCGTGGTGCCTTTTGGTACCATGAATGCTAGTCCTCAGAAAGGAGGCTTCAGGTCAGATCCTCCTGGGGTTCGGGAGGAACTCTGGCCCCTGTTTCTAAAGTGTATAGTGTCTTCAGGAACTTACCTTCCACTTCTGGGGACAACAAAGGGTAGTAGCAGTATCTTGTAGTGTTTGGAGAGTGTCTTAGACAACATTGACCAACAACTCAAAACAAAACTTCTCACATCTTGTGTTGAGGTTTTGTTAAATAGTCTACAGCTCTAGAAGGGAGCATTGTCTGGGCAGATGAGAAATTTATACATATATACATAATATATACATATTTATATATAAAAATCACATATAGTTATATATGTGTACATGTATGGCCGTGTAGATTGATTTAAGGATACAGTAAGCATTTTTAGAGAGATAATTAATAGCATGCTTCCTTGTGACATTTTCAGACATCTTTACTTTCTCCTTATTTCTTTTTATCTTTCTCCCTTCTCCCTAAGTAGAGTCTTGGTTTTTTTCCTATTTTCCATTCAGATCATTTGTATCCTGTTATTCCTCTCCCTGTTGCTCCCACCATGACCCTTTTTCAGTGGCTTGGTTTCTACAGTTACTCAGAGTACGTACTCACATCTGAAAATATGGAGCTAGAAGCCTCTGAGTCTTTCTGAGTTATCTCACTCAATATCTTTTCTAGTTCTATCCATTTGCCTGTAAATATAAACAGTATTCCATATTCAATTATCCATCCATCAGTTGAAGGATATTTAGATTGTTTCCATTTCCTAGATTTTTTTTTGAATGGAGCAGAAAAGAACAATAGCTGGGAAGGATCTATTAAGCATGATGGCTGGTCCTTTGGGCATATGTCAAGGAGTGTTAAGAATTGGGTTATATGGTAAATGAATCAAATATCTAAGTGGGAAACCTGAAATGCTGAAACTATTAGAAGAAAATGCAGGCAATACCCTACAGGATATCTGTTAAAAAAATCAACTTTCTGAATAGGACTGTACTAGCCCAAGAATGAAGGTCAACAATTGACAAGCATACTTCATAAAACTAAAAGTTTCTGCAGCAAAACAAAACAGTAAACTGAGTAAAATGAAGCCCATAGAATGGGAGCAAATATTTGCTAGCTATACAACTGACAAAGGACTAATATCCAGAGTATATATTAAGAACACAAAATACAAAGACTCAAAAACTAAACAACCGATTTAAAAATTTGTCGCGGTATCTGAACAGTTAAAAGGAGGAGGAGACAGAAGTGAAGATGAAGAAGAAAAGGAGGAAGAGGAGGCAACTAAAAATATTTCAAAAAAAATGGTCATCATCACTAGAAAGTAGGAAAGTGTAAATCAAACAACTTTGGGATTTCATCTGACCCTAGTCACAAAGCTCTCAGTTCTTGTCAAAGATCTTGTTTACAGGTCAAATGCATTGGGGCCTTTCTGTTGAATGTTCCTCCACTTTTCTCTTTGTTGCTGTACTAAATCACCGACCAAAAGCAATCTGGGGCCCAGAAAACGGCTTCTTTAGCTCATAGGTTACAACCAATCATCAAGGAAGACAAAACAAAGCCCCCTTGGGGAGGCAAGGACTGAACTGGAGACCACCACCATAGAAGAAACTCCTTGCTTCCCCTGGCTTACTGGGAGATCTTTCTGATACAGCCCAGGCCCCTCTGACTCAGGAAGGCGCTATCCGAAGCGGGCTAGGCCCTCCTACATCAAGTAGAAATTAAGAAAATGCTTCAAAGACATGGCCACAGGCTAATCAGATGGAGACAATTACTCAGTTAAGACTTCTTCCCAGGTGTGTCAAGTTGCCAACAGGACCAGCACGCAGAAGCACGAGAACAGCAGACTGCAAACCAGTCCATTTCTGCTGTCCAGAATGGCTACAGGCTGAACCAAGGCATTTGTCTCCTAACCAAGCACACTGAATAGTTCCTGTGCACAATCCACACTGTGACAAGCCCTGCTGCTATGTGAGTGCAATGTGAATTAAAATTTGGAATTACTTTTGGTCCAAGTGGTAATGGGGACAGACAGTTTCATGGGGGTGGGGGGAGGAGAATTTGAACTGAGGCTTTAGCAGGGTTTTATTAAGTAGGGCAACAACCAGGAAGTATTTCAGGATAGAGGAGTGGCTGGCCAGGTGAAGAAGCACAAAGAGCCTGTGGCTGTTGCAGAGAGGGAGATCTGTTGCAGGTTTCAACCAGCCACCTACTGCCAGAACTGCCAGGGGTGTGTCTTCCTTCTCTCGTGGTCTATTCTGCAGCAGCCCTGGCCACCCTCTCCTACGATGCTGGAGAGGGACAGAAGCATGCAAAGCTGATTTTTCTCTCTGCACTCTTGTCACGGACTGAGCTAAACTCTGCTGGCTTTCTGCCTTCTGTCAACTTGGCTGTTCTCTGAATCCAAGCAGAAGTATAAGATTTTTTCCCCCTCCGCTCTGGCTGCAATTCTGCTGTTCTCACTACTTTAAGAAAGCCACAAGCTGACTCAAGTTCCAAATGAAAAGCAGCACTTTCAACAGTACCCTTGCAGTGTAGCCAGGAGGCCAGCATATGTCCTAAACAGCACCTTTTGTAAGCTCCGCATCCTCTGGGGTGAGCGGGTGGCATGCAGCACTTAAGTTGTCACGAAGAACTGAAATGCCTGAACCTGGGAATGGTTCCCACTGCCCTTTCTGGGCCACATAGAGGCTGCCATTAAAGTAAAAGCGAGTGTCTAATGGTTGGCTTGCCAGCCTTTCGCTATTTCTAGCTGATGTTATATGAGCCACTGAAGGAGGGTAGAAGCTGTGAAGCCTGGGGCCGGCCTCACCATTCAGCTGACACCAACGACCCTACTCTCTAACTCCATTAAACACCGCTGCTTCCCCGACAGCCCTCCTCCCCGAAGCAGGCTGCAGCAGGAAGACCATGGTGAGCTTGAATGCAGACACCAGTATGACGGACTTGGTGGCGTGCTGTAGGTACTTTCAGGAAAAACTAACCCCAACTCTAGGAGTGCAGCCAGTTATCAGCTGCCAGGACCGCTTATAGCCCCATGTCCCACCCCCAACCCTGTGCCCAATTTTCGGGCCATAGCTAGTAAGATGGGCCAGGTGGAGCCAAGCCTGGCCTTTTGGCCAAGGCTGAGCAACCTCTGGTTCTGCTCAACCTCTGCTCCACAGGTGCTAATCCTAGAGCATCACTAATTACCATCCCTGGCCTTGGCTTGCCGAAAGCCTGACGCCTGACACACAGTGGCTTAGACTGAGGCCCTGATAGTAGGCTTATAGCCCCATGACCCAGGAGGCAGTATCTTAATTCTCTCCTTTTCAAAGAGGGAGTACTGATTTCCAGATTGCTTGCTATGAATGTGCACGGCTTGATATATGGTGCAGAGCAGTCCTTCGTGAGTGTTAAGATCATGCTTCTCGATCAGGTTTATCTAACCTTTTTGAGGCTCTTTATCCCGAACTTTCAAACAGGATGGTAGCTCAGTGGTGGAGCACTTGCCTAGAATGCATGAGTCCTTTGACTCGATCCCTGTACCAAAAATAAAACTCGTTGCTGCAGACAGTGCCATTAACACCTGAGGATGTCAGTAAGGATCATATAGAATAGTGCATGCATATGTCACACGCTGAACACATGCCCCCACCCTGACATATGACATACACTGAACAGACACGCCCCCACTCTTACAGACGTCACACACTGAACACACGCCGCCTCCCCTTATCCCTTAAAAAACCAGCAATAACTCTACAGGGAGTTTTGACGTTTTCTGATTTCTTTCTCTCACCTTTGATTAGGATTTGGGGCACTTATATTTGAAGGAGGTGCTCTGGATACAGAAAAGAAATATGAGGCCAGGGTAGAGCCCAGGCCTGTGCCTTTGTTCGCTTTCTTCGTCAGCTCTGTGGTCCGTTCCTCCAGGAAGTTCTCGCAAACTGTCCCACACCTCCACACACTGCTCTTACAGCCACGGATTCCCCTTTCATTTTCCTTAATTTGCTTATGTAATGCCTGGACTGGTATATTGCGGGGACCAAAGGTCCCTGTATTCATACTGCAAACTTCTAAGAACAGGTGACAGAGAGTGGTTGGATACTGAAGTGAGGGTTTCATGACATCCCTCATCCCCCACCCCCCAGCCCAGATGGGATAGATAATTCGTTTACAAGAGGGCCCAGCCAAACCCCCTAAAATGGCAGTTGCTGGGTGCCGAGAAGACAGATGAAACACTTGCTACGCTCACTTCCTACGCACGGTCACTGTTCTGTCATTCCTAGGTGTTCTTTGTCCCTCTGGTACCCTAAACCCTGGCATACAAAAATCTGTGGACGATATTCAAGTCCTTTATATAAAATAGAATAGTATTTGTTTGTAACCTGCATGCATTCTATTGCACACTTTAAACTTCTCTGGCTTACTTACAGTACCTCACACCAGCGAATGCCATGTAGATAACTCTACACTGCATCATCTATGCAACATGCTGGCAGGAAAGAAGATATTCCAAAGTCCCTCCTGTGCCTCTCCTGCCAGATAATGGATCTCAAGAAATTGCATCTTCCCCAGAAATCTCATGCTGAGTGAAGGGAGAGGCTGAAGCCTGGTGCTGTCCAGAGGAAGAGATTTTACACGCATCTGACATCTTGTCAGAGTACAGTGCAGGGCAGAATGAGCCCAGACAATAACGGACCAATGCTGGGCAGGATCACACCTCAAGCAGAACTGCTTATTTTAGGCATTTATTTGCCCTCTAGTTAAACCTAAACCTGATGTCAAGATCCCAAGGATGGACTTGGGAGTCGACTTCTTTATTTGTTCTTTCCTTTTCTCTTTTTCAATATTCCTTGTTAACTTAGTTGGCCTATTGGGGACAGGTGGTTGAAACCTAGCTTGCTTCGAAGCCCACACTCTGACTCCAACATCTCTAGAAACATTTAGAGGATGACGCTTGTGTATGTGTTGATTGCAGGTACAACTTTCTCCCAACGTATTTGATCCATGGTCCCTGGAATCTGAGGGAATTCAGATGCCCACTGTTTCCTGACACAAATGATTTTTTTGCCATGTTGAGTCCTGCTGGGTCACCAACAAGCGCCAGGAACTCCTAAAGACAAGGAATATATCATATGTGTCTATATGTATCATGTATATGATACATAATATTTATATATCATATTATATATAATATATTACATGTAAAAGTCTGATGTATATCACTGACAAGCTCCAGGAACTCCCAAAAGACAAGGAATATGTATTATTTGTATAATATATAATTATAACATATTATCATTATATTTAATACAATTATCCTATTATATTAAATATAATTATATTTACATTACATATTATATAACTATAATTCTATAATATAGATCATATAATTATCATAATTAACAATTATTATATAACAATATAATTATAATAGTTATTATATATTATAATAATTATGTATCATATAACACTATAACATACGAAATATGAAAAATAACATATGATATATATTTTATAAAATATAATTATAGTATATTTTATAACATGTAATTTATTGTACATTTATAATATATTACATAATTTATATATTATTACATAGTATAATTAATGCATATTATATATTAATATATATATATATTCCTTGTCTTTTAGGAGTTTCTGGAGCTTGTCGGTGATATATATCAGGGTTTTTTTTCCGGTCACCTTATTTTATTCTTATCCTCTCACTCAGAATTGAGCCTAGATCCCTTTAGAAATCACCTCATTCATAGTCGCATGTGGAAATTTTGTTACCCCACCTTCATTACTCATGCGTCCTGAAATTTGACACTTTCTAACGTGTTACGTACATTACATTATTAGCTTACAGTCCTAGGAACATTGTCGTATGCTGACCCCTGCTGGGCAGGTGGAGAATAACAGCTACCTGTAATTTACTAGAGGCTGGAAACCAGTTTCTCATCGCGTTCTTTCATCATAGTTTTAGCCGTGCCTTTAGCTCTTTCTCCTCTTAAACCTGGGGTTCTGCATTAGAGTTTAGGTTTTTGGACTGTGGCAATTCTAGTGACACAATTATTACACATGGTAGTAGTTCTGCATGCGTGCCCTTCAGAGCTACTGCCCCAATCAAGCGGGCCCAGGGAATGGTTATCTAACCCGTGTGCACAATGTCCGGTGAGTGCCTCAAGATAGGACAGGCCAGCGCAGGGAGAGGAAAGGTTTGGATCCAGTCAGCTCCAGATGTGACAGCTGCCCACTTACTGGTTAAGCAGTACCTAAATCCGCTGCTTCCGTTTCTTCCCCTGCAGTGGTGAATGCGCCACCTTGTACAGCGCTTTCGGTAATTTAGTGGCCTAGTGCCTGGTGCACCAAGAGTACCAAGCTGCTTCCATTCCTTGTTTCAAAATACAACTTTTTTCTTTTTCCTTTTCCTTCCTTTCTTCCTTCCTTCCTTTACTTTTTCTTTCTCTTCCTTCCTTCCCTCCCTCCCTCCTTCCTTCCTTCCTTCCTTCCTTTTGCTTGTGTCTGTGCCTGGATTCACTCTACTGTCTGTTGCTCACAATGGCAGACGAAAGACCCTGAAAGGCCTGAGCATCCCTCTCTTTCAGCTTGCTACGACTCCTTGCCACAAACAGTGCTTTGCTCGTGTCTTCTCAGACTTGCGTTGAACATTATAAGATCTGTTTTCAGACTTTAAAAACTGGTTCTGGGGAATTGCTGATTGGGGAAATATTTATTGTGCTCTTATGCAGTGTGATCACCACACACAGAGCAGTGAACACAACAAACAGCAACAGATCTAAAGTCCTTCTTTTATAGACCAGGGGCACAGAAATATAGGAAAATAAAAATATGGTTTGTGAAGTGCTCATTAGCTGTTAAATGAAAAATAAGGTAGAAAGGGTGATTTGGAGGGAGGGAGAAAAGGAGGAAGGGACAGAAGAGAGAGAGAGAGAGAGAGAGAGAGAGAGAGAGAGAGAGAGAGAGAGAGAGAGAGAGAGAGAGAGAGGAAAGCGAGGGGAGAGAGAGGAAAGAGGGGAGAGAGAGGAGAGGGAGAGAGAGGAGAGAAAGAGAATATCTGTGTGAATGTGTGGCCAACTCAGTGCTCATGGAGAGCTTTAGGCTCACCTGGGAGTCTTGTACCTCTGTGGTGACACACAGGAGGTTCAAAAGTCTGTAGAGCCTGATTCTGTTGGTATGACGGAGGATAGTGGTAGGGAGTGTGAAGGTGAGGAACTAGTAGCTGTGCTCCAGCCAGGAGCACACACACCTCCCTTCATTCCTATCAAAGGGGGCATGAAAGAGAGCTCGGGAAGGATTTATTTTGATATTCCGGGATCATAAAGAAACCATGGGCTTTCCTCTTCATTCTCCCCTTTATGTCTTCTGATAGCATAGCTAGTGGAGACTGTAAATAAGATTCCAGCTTGACTAACATGAAAAGGGCAAAGGAAGAATGGGGGGGGGGTGAGAAGAGGAGGTAGAGGAGGTGAAACCATTCTGAAAGAGATTATTTTTTGCCAGAGGTTAATACATCAAATATTTTGTATTATCATCTGTTTTTTTTCTAGTAAGTGTGTGTTCATTTCTATATAGTACAATAATTTCCCATAATATATATTCTCATGTTCCATTTTCATGGCACTATAACCTTTGTAAGATAACCCCCTAATGCTTACATAAAATTTACCATACTAATGAGTTATAACTCAAGTGTGTGTAATATGTATTCAGATGCATACCCTTTCACATTTGAGGAGGTCAGAGGACAAATCAGTTCTTGAAGAGAGACACTTGTGCCCTTCCCTTTGGCTACTATATAAAAACAATGGACTCCAACTTCCCCAAGATTCTCCTGCTGTGGAAAGGGAAAGGTTGAAAGCCCAGTGCCAGCCAGAGGAGGAGCCTGTCAGGAAGACAGTTCACACAGTCTGGCCACTTGTCAGATCATCTTGCAGGACAGATAAGAGCCTGGACCATGAGAGACCAAAGATAGGTGAGCCCATACCCTGGGGGCCTGGCTTTGGGAACAATTACAAATCAGAGAACTCAAGTCAGCTGGCCACAGCAGGCCCCATGGTGAGCAGCTGTGAGAGTTGGCCACTGACAAGCCAGAAAACCCAGGAGGCAGGAGGCTGGGCTCAGGCATGAAGTGGACTGGATGGCAGAGGTAGCCCCCATCAGTGCCTAGGAGCTCTCTCCATCTCTTTGAAGTCTTAGAGGTCAGTGCATGAAATCAACCTTTGGAGTCACCCACCTGCCATGAGTTTCTTTGCCGCAGAGAGTGAAAACTCACTGTAGCTGCAGGCATTCCTCTGGCAGTGGTTGCTCAATGCTGAGGCTAACAGTAGACTCAGGGCTGTCCAAATGGATATCAGTGCTTTTGGTCCCTCCACGCCTCCAATCTAGAACATGAAACACTCAAGTCCCACATTCTCCAAATCCAAGTGTGGCTGGCAGGTACCCCTTGCTATTCAGAGAAGGGAAGCACAGCAGACAAGAAATGGGCACGACCAGCTCTCCTATGCACACTCCCTCAGGGAAGGACTATGCAGGGAAGGACCCCCCATTCAGGGCTGTGCTGGTCAGGTGAGGTACAGGGCCTGCCTTTCCCAGCGCTGCAGCAGAAGAGGACCAGCTCTCCTGCTCTGAAGACCTCAGGCCAGCTCTTCTGCCAGTCCATGCCACCCCATGGCAGACAAGTGGCATGGCCAGCTCTTTCATGCCCCCAGGGCCTGTTTTCCACACCCCCCCTACCAGTGTCAACTTTACTATGTTGCCCAGGTGAGGTACAAGGCCTGCTCTCCGGAGTGCTGCAGCTAGTGAGGGGCACGGCCAGCTCTCCTGCTCTCATGACCAGGATCAGGTCTCCTGGCTTCCTCAGGTGGTGAGGAGTGGGGGAAGGATGGTATCTCTCCCTTATTCACACTACCATATGGGAGACCAGGCATATAGCCAGCTTTCTCTCCCCCCCCCTCCCATATCCTTGGGTCAACTTCTTCAATGTATGTGTGGGTATTCTCCTGAGTACTGCAGCTAGCTAGGGATAAGGCCAAGTTTCTCAGGATGCCTAGGTGAGAGGTATTCACAGCCCTCAGACATAAACATGTCCCCGGGCAGCAGCCCAGACCAGGGACATCTGTCTGGTCCCTGCTACTGTGGGGCCAAGGTGTCATCACTGGCTACCCTCATCGGGCTGTTCTTCCCTACCCTCGAGTGTCCGGTTCTGCCCACATTCTTTTGTTTCTCCTTTTCTTCCATTTCTCCACCACTCACTTGCCCCTCTCAGTGGCACGCAGGGTCTCTGAGCATGCGGGGTTGTCTCAGCAGTGCTATGTCCCTCGCATGCATTATGGCACCTAGCAGAGGTCACCTCAGGCATGGTCTGCTCCACCTCCTCAGGCCCGCATGGTCATCTCAGGCTAGCTCCCTATCCAGGCCCCATGCTGCTGGTCTGGTAGTCATCTTGGGTTCGCTTTTTTTTCAGGGAGTGTTCAGCTACTGCTCTTTCAGATGTTCACAGGTCAGAGGCAGTGCTCGCTCCTCTCCGCCACCTGCTGGTGAATATGTGACACAGCAGCCACACCTGCAACAACTTCAGGGGCAGGACTTATTTTTTCAGTTTTAAATATTCTGGGTTTTAATTTTTACTCACCCTCCGGTACTCATCTATCGAGGATAGTCATTTTCTTTTAAAATTTATTTGATTTTTTTTGCTCTTTCTTCAGCCTATCATCCTTCTCCACTCTTTTCTTTTTTTTTTAAACTTATCCCTGCTTCTCTGCTATGGCTCATGAATGTGGGGAAAGGTTTGTCAGAAAGGAAGGGGCATTAATTGGGAAGTAAGAAGGTGTCAGGAAAATTTTTTTTAAAAAATGTTCTATATACATGTGTGCAATGGTCAAAGAACAAACTTAATAAAAAGGGAAAGCGTCACACGGGCAGATGGGTGTTTCCTGGCTCTGGTTTTGTGTGGGTCTAACAGTCAGGATTCATCTTGGTATCGGCGACTTTTCCAATCTGGAACATCTGAAAGCTCACACTGCACCCGGGTCCCAGAGGGTCAGAAATGTAGAGACTTGAGTATGAGGAAAGAGAGAGACTGGCACATAGCTAAGTTATAGCAAAGAGGCCCATGGGCCCTTCCAGCCTTTTTTCCCCCCTGTGAGCCAGGGCCACACCATTTTATAAACTTCTTCATTTCAGCTGAACTGTGACAACTCAGTACAGATAGTAATTTAATTTCTAGAAGTAAAAGAACATTTTTCTCTAGACCAGTGTTCTTCAACCGGTGGGTCTCAAACCATTTGGGAGTCAAACGACCCTTCCACAGGGATTGCATATTAGATATCTTGCATGCCAGATATTTACATTACGATTCATAACCGTAAAATTACAACAATGAAGTAATAACAAAAATAATTCTGCGGTTGGAGGTCACCACAACACGAAGAACTGTATTCAAGGGTCATGTCATTAGGAAATTGAGAACCACGCTCTAGTCTCTTGACTGCCCTGACCTGTGGATCTCAATGATGTTTTCCAATCACTTAACAGTCTTTTACTGAGTTCTCACCAGTGCACTTAGCAATGGCCAACAGCCAGCTAGAGAAGGAAGCTTCTGACCTTTCCCCTCCTCCTCCTCCTGCCCTGTGGCTACCCCTGTTTGTAAGGCACCAATTCTTACAATGACACAACCCCTCCTGTGACTCCCTCTCCCCCAAATAAAGGCCTGTACTGTTTTAGACCTCTGGTCCCTGTGTCTGTTTTTCCTTCTGCTGGCCTTTCAGTTTTGGGAGAGAGCCCAGGGTTTAGGAAAGAAAGAAAATGCAGCCTAGAGAAGGAGGAAGTTGGAGGAACTTAAGGACCTAGTCATGGGTGGACTTCTGGCCACGGGGGAGTTGGCTTGCAAAGAATTTTTGGAGAGCCTGAAACAGTTTTAGTGTTTTGCCTTTTTGAATTTTGGGTATTGGAATTGCTTTTGCGGGAGATGAAATCATGGAACCTAAGGCCATGGTAAACACGTCTCTGTTCCTTTGTGCACTTTCCCACCCTTCTGCTGGTGGCCACTCTATTGCATATTACTCTCTGGCAAACTCTTCTTTGTCTTTAAATGAAGAAAAAAGGAAAAGAAAAAGGAAGCAAACAAACCCAAAATCCAAAGGCTGATGCTGGCAGCATGTGTTCTGGCCAGGGCTGGAGAGTCCATTACCTGTCACATGGAAGAAGGCACTGCATTCAAAACTGCGGGCTCAGGAATGCTACCATTTTGATTCTCTTGTTGTTCTTACTTTCAAAAGGCACAGCCCTGTTAGATTAGTGCCCTGCTCTTTTTTTAAAAAATGGTGTTGGTATAACTGGAAGTCCACATGTAGAAAAATGCAAATAGACCCACATCTATCACCCTGTATAAAATTAAAGTCCAAGTGGATCAAAGATCTCAACATAAAACCAGCCACATTAAATTTGTTGGAAGAAAAGGTGGGGAAGAACCTTGAACTCATTGGCACAGGAGACAATTTCCTGAACAGAACACCAATAGCTCAGGCTCTAAGTTTTACAATTATTAAGAGGGAGCTCATGAAACTGAAAAACTTCTGTAAAGCAAAGGACACTGTCATCAGAACAAAATGACAGCATACAGATTGGGAAAAGATCTTCACCAACCCTACATCTGACAGAGGGCTGATATTCAGAATATATAAAGAACTCAAAAAATTAGACACCAACAAACTAAATAATCCAATTAAAAATGGGGTAAAGAATTAAGCAGAGAATTCTCAACAGAGGAATATTGAATGGCAGGGAAACACTTAAAGAAATGTTCAGCTTCCTTAGTCATCAGGGAAATGCAAATCAAAACAACTCTGAGATTTCATCTCACACCCATCAGAATGGCTAAGATCAAAAACTCAAGTGACAACACATGCTGAAGAGGATGTGGAGAAAGCAGAACCTCTTCCATTGCTGGTGGGAATGCAAACTTTTACAACCACTTTGGAAATTAACCTGGCACTTTCTCAGAAAGTTGGGAATAGCGCTACCTCAAGATCCAGCTACTATACCACTCCTGGGCACAGTGCCCTGCTCTTATGACCCCACTGAATTCATATGTAAACCAAATGCCCTATTTCCAAATATAGCAACACTGAGAATTAGGGCTGCAACATGAGTTAGGGGCGCACACAGTCTAGTAGATAGCATTAGGTTTCAATAACAATGGGGATATGTTGCAGGCAGGCTGTTTTCCAAATGACACATGTAACATCTGGATATAACCTTTTCTTTTTTATTAGCATATATTCTTTTAAATAATGGGTGCCATTATGACATTCTCCTAAATGTGTATTATATATTTTGATGTTATTCATCCCTTCTCATTAACATCTTCTGTCCAAACTCCCCTTTCTTTTGGTCACCTTACTCTTTCCAAATACTTTCTTTCTGTTGCAGGATATTTGTGAACTGGAAAAACCTGTTTCCTGTTGTGATGTAGCTCAGCCCTAATGCACACCTTTAACCCAAGAGCCTTTTGCTTACTGTAAACAAGTGGTTGTGGTGTGGCTCAGCCTGAGTACACACCTCTAATCCAAGAGATTTCTGCAAACAGGATTAAATAGAATTAACTCTAGGGTAAAAGGTGCAACAAGCAACCAGTTGGCAGGAAGTGAACAAGGGGAAAACTGTAGATTGCTGAGAGGAAGTTTGGAGGCTGGATGGAGAGATGCACAGGAAGTAGTTAGAAGTATCATTGAGTTGAAGCGTTTTAAAGACAGCATGGAGAAGGAGAAGGGGCTTTTTTCTTTTGGGACCAGAGCTGAGTAGGAAGGTCAGCTGGGTGTTTTCTCTGCCTCTCTGAGCTAGCAGGTTTTCACCCCAGCATCTGACTCCTGAGTCTGAGAGACCAAAGAATTAAAAAATAGATTTTGGGGGTACTGAGCTAAAAAGTTTAAAACCTATCAGGCCAGTTGACCTTGCTGCTTTTAGGCAGTTCCAGCCAACTGCAGGGAAGAGCTGATCTTGCTGCTCATTAGAGGTCCTGTTGCCAGGAAACCGGCCTGGATGGCCTTGCTCCTGGAGATAGCACAGGCTGAGCTAATCAAGCACTCTTTCCTAGCAGCAGTCTCTCAGTCCAGGACAGGACTGAAGCCCAAGGCCAGCACAGGACAGGACTGAAGCCCAAGGCCAGCACAAGACAGGACTGAAGCCCAAGTCTAGCCATTTCCCTTCACCCCCTGGCAAAAGAGAACAAAGAAAGCCTAAACCATTCATGGTCCTGGCACTTTCCCATAGCCAACAGTTTTGAAATGTAACCCCCCCCTTTTCTGTATTAACCAATGGAAGCTTGCCAGGCTAGAATCCCCTGCTTTGGGCGCACTGGGAGGGACTGAGACCTATAAATCACTCACAGTCCAGAGCTCAGGGCTCTCTGCTGGATACCAATGCCGTGGTTTCTGTGACATTCCAGCTTGAGCTGCAAATAAAGATCCTCATGTGTTTTGTAAAGGACTCGACCACCTGGTGGTCTTTTGGGGTTCTCATGAATTGGGCATAACAAGTATTCATTGGTAAAATCAATGATTGGAATTTTGTTTATATAACAACTTTCAGTTATTATTTTTAAAATCCATATTCTGCATATGAAGAAAAATATACATATTTGTCTTTCTGAATTTGGCTTATTTTGCTTAGCATGGTCATCTCTAGTTCCACCCATTTCCCTGAAAATGACATATTTATTTACTTATTTATTTATTTATGGCTGAATAATATCGATTCATCTGTTATGAACACATAAATGGATTCTGTAAGGTGGCTAAAGAATGACACATGGGCGTATGGCTGCCTCAATTGTGTGCTGGCTTAGATTCTCTTGGTTACATACTGAAGACAGGCTTAGCTGGATCATGAGGTAGTTCTATTTTTTAGTTTTGGAGGAACCTCTGTACTGATTTCCATGGTGGTTTTTCTCATTTATTTTCCCACCAACAAAAGAAGAGAAACTTTTCCTCCTGTATCTTCACCAGCGTCCACTATTGTTTGATTTCCTGGTGATAACCATTCTGACTGTGGTGAGATGAAATCCAATTTAATTTTAATTTGCATTTCCACATGACTAAGAATATTGAACACTTTCAAGCACTTATTGTCCAGTTGTTTGTTTTTTAATTTTTATGGACTTTCAGTTGATTACTTCACTTATTTTTTAGTTAGATTTTGTCTGTTTGTTATCCCCTGTCAGATTAAGAAAGGATTTTCTTCCATCCTGACTCTTCACTCCACTGTTACCTTTGCTGTGTAAAGCTTTTCAGCCTCATACAATCACAGTTGTTTTTTCTTGTAATTTCTTTCTAGGACACTGGGTTCTATTTAGATAGTCCTTGCCTATGCTAATGAGTTTGCATCTTGAAGTATTTTCTAGCAGGTTCCAAGGTTCACATCTTCTGTCATCTTTGGTCTATTTTGAATTGACTTTTGTGAATTTTTCTAGATAGATAGATAATGCATTTTTCCCAGCACCATTTGTTGAAGATATTACCCCCCCCCCACTTTTATAAAAAAAACCAGATGGTTTAAGCTTGTGAGCTTATTTCTGATTCTTCTATTCTTTATTGGTCTGTGTTTCTGTTTCTAAGCTGGTACATGCCAGTCTTGCTCCTATGGGGCTGTAGTATAAGTTTAAATCAGGTATTGTTATACCTTAAGCATTGTTCCTTCTACTCAGGATTTCTTTAGCCTATCAGGGTGTTTTGTGATTCTTTATCGAGATATGTATATATACACATATATACATATGTATACATATATACACATATACATATATATTCCTATGTGGAATGTCATTGAACTTTAGAGGAAATGACATGGAATCTGTAGATTGTTTTCAGTAGAATGGCCATTTCACAATATTAATTCTGTGACACATGAATGAGGGAAGTCTTTCCATGTTCTGTTGTCTTTGTCTTTTTCAAGTTCTTCATCGTAGAGGGCTTTCACCTCTGTGGTTAAGTTTATTCCTAGATTATTTTCCCCTCAGAGTGTATGAATGGGATTGCCTTCCTGACTTTGGTTTTAGCTTCTTTGTTATGGGTATACAGAGAAGTTACTGATTTTTCGCATTCTGATTTTGTATCTTGCTATGTTGCTGAAAGTTTTTATCAGATATAAGGGTTTTCTCATGGAGTTAACAGAGTATTTTAAGTGTAGGATCACATTGCTTGCAAATATGGATAAACTGACTATTTCTTTTCCTGTTTATATGCACTGTATTTTTTTCCCTCTTTCATTATAGCTTTGGCTATCAGTTCAATAAGTATATTTAAAGAGTTGTGAGGTAGGGGCTGTGAGACTTATTGGATGGAGACCTTACTGCCAGGCCTAAAACTGAGTTTAATCATTTGTGTGTGCGTGTGTATGTGTGTATGTATGTGCATATGTGTGTATACATGTGAGTGTATATACATGCACACACAATAAGTAAACGTAAAAAGAAAAATTTTTAAAAAGAAGTGCTGAGAATTTATAAGTGTCTTAATCAATGTTTTATTGCTGTGATGAGACACCAAGACAACAGCAGCTCTTATAAAGAAAGCATTTAATTGGGGCTGGTTTACAGGTTCAGAGGTTTAGTCCATTATCAACATGACAAGAAGCATGGTGGCGTGCAGGCAGACATGGTGCTGGAGAAGTTGCTGAGAGTCCTACATCTAGATCTGAAAGCAGCAGGAAAAGATAGTTTGGGCCTGGTTTGGACCTCTGAAATCTCAAAGCCCTCTCCCAGTGACATTCTTCCTCCCACAGGGCTACACCTACTAATCTTTTCAAATAGTGCCACTCCCTAAACATTCAAATATATGAGCTTATGGAGGTCATTTTTATTCAAAACACCACATTCCACTCCTTGACCACCATAGTCTTGTAGCAATATCATAATACAAAAACATATCAAGTCCAACTTCAAAAGTCTCCATGGTCTGTTACAGTCTTAACACTGTTTAATAAAGAGTCCAAAGTTCAAGCTACTCTGAGACTCAAGGCAATTCCTTTTTTTAAATTTAAATTTTAATTTTATATTTTATATTAATATATTTAATATTTTATATTAATCACAGGTTATGTACTTTGTATCCCAGCCGTAGCCTCCTCCCGCATTCCCTCCGTATCCCCCCATCCCTCCCTTATCTTCTCCCTGCCCCTTTCCAAGTCCACTGATAGGGGAGGACCTCCTCCCCTTCCATCTAACTCTAGCTTATCAGGTCTCTTCAGGAATGGCTTCAATGGCCTCTTCTGTGGCCTAGCAAGGCTGCCCCTCCCTCCGGGGGGTTGAAGAGCCAGCCATTGAGTTCATGTCCAAAATAGTCCCTGTTCCCCTTACTAGTATACCCACTTGGATATTGAACTACCATTTGCTACATTCAAGCAGGGGTTCTAGTTTATATCCATTCATGGTCCTTGGTTGGAGAGACAGTCTCATAAAAGACCCCTGTGCTCTGGTATATTTGGTCCTTGCAGAGCTCCTGTCCCCTCCAGGTCATACTAACTCCCCCTTCTTTCATATGATTCCCTACACTGCCAATGGGTTGGTTATGTGTCTTAATATTTGCTTTGATACTCTGCTAGGTTGAGTCTTTCTGAGACCTTCTGTAATAGGCTCTTGTTCTGCTACTTGTTTTCTCCTATATCCAATGTCCATCCACTTTGACTTTCTAAGTGAGGATTAATCATCTTACCCCAGGTCCTCTTTTTGTTTATCTTCTTTAGGTGTATAGATTTCAGTATGTTTATCTTATCTTATAGGTCTATATAAGTGAGTATATACCATGTGTGTCTTTCTGCTTTGGGGATACCTCACTCAGGATGATCATTTCCAGGTCCCACCATTTGCCTGCAAATTTCATGACCTTCTCATTTTTAATTGCCGAGTAGTATTCCATTGTGTAAAAGTACCACAATTTCTGTATCCATTCCTCAACTGAGGGACATCTGTGTTGTTTCCAGGTTCTGGCTATTACAAATAAAGCAGCCATGAACATAGTTGAGCAAATGTCCTTGTGTACGTGAACATCTTTTGGATATATGCCTAGGAGTGGTATAGCTGGATCTTGAGGAATCACTATTCTTAATTGTCTAAGAAAGCACCAAATTGATTTCCAAAGTGGTTGTACAAGTTTACATTCTCACCGGCAATAGAGGAGGGTTCCTCTTTCTCCACATCTTCTCCAGCATGTGTTGTCCCTTGAGTTTTTGATCTTAGCCATCTGACAGGTGTAAGGTGAAATCTCAGGGTCGTTTTGATTTGCATCTCCCTGATGGTTAAGGATGTTGAACATTTCTTTAAGTGTTTTTCTGCCTTTCTACAGTCCTCTAGAGAGAGTTCTCTGTTTAGCTTCACACCCCATTTTTAATTGGATTACTTGATTTGTTGCTTTTTAACTTCTTGAGATCTTTACATATACTGGATATTAGCCCTCTGTCAGGTATAGGGTTGGTGAAAATCCTTTCCCAGTCTGTAGGCTGTTGTTTGGTTTTGATGAGAGTGCCTTTTGCTTTACAGAAGCTTTTCAGTTTCATGAGATCCCATTTATTGATCCTTGTTCTTAGAGCCTGTGCTGTTGGTGTTCTGTTCAGGAAGTAGTCTCCTGTGCCGATGAGTTCTAGGGTCTTCCCCACTTTTTCTTCTAACCGATTTAATGTGTCTAGTTTTATGCTGAGGTCTTTAATCCACTTGGACTTTAGTTTTGTGCAGGGTGATACATATGGATCTATTTTCATTTTTCTGCATTTAGACATCCAGTTGGTCCAGCACCATTTGTTGAAGATGCTGTCTTTTTTCCATTGATTGGTTTTGGCTTCTTTGTCAAAAATCAAGTTTCCATAGGTGTGTGGGTTTATTTCTGGGTCTTCTATTTGGTTCCATTGATCCGCTATTCTGTTTCTATGTCAATACCATGCAGTTTCTACAACTATTGCTCTGTAGCACAGTTTGAGATCAGGGATGGAGATACCTCCAAATGATCTGTTGTTGTACAGAATCATTTTGGAAATTCTGGGTTTTTTTGTTTCTCCATATGAAGTTGGGAATTTTTCGTTCAAGGTCTGTAAAGAATTGTGTTGGTATTTTGATGGGAATTGCACTGAATCTATAGATTGCTTTTGGCAGAATAGCCATTTTCATTATGTTAATCCTACTAATCCATGAGCACGGGAGATCTTTCCATCTTCTGATATCTTCTTCAATTTCTTTTTTCAGAGACTTGAAATTTTTTTCAAACAGATCTTTCACTTGCTTGGTTAAAATCACCCCAAGGTACTTTATGTTATTAGTGGCTATTGTGAAGGATACTGTTTCCATAATTTTTTTCTCAGCCCTTTTGTCTTTGGTATACAGGAGGGCTTCTGAATTTTTTGAGTTGAGTTTGTATCCAGCCACTTTGCTGAAGGTATTTATCAGTTGAAGGAGTTCTCTGGTTGAATTTTTGGGGTCGCTCATATATACTAACATGTCACCTGCAAATAGTGATACTTTGACCTCTTCCTTTCCAATTTGTATCCCCTTGATCTCCTTTAGTTGTCTTATTGCTCTAGTTAGGACTTCAAGTACTATGTTGAAGAGATATGGAGACAATGGGCAGCCTTGCCTTGTCTCTGATTTCAGTGGGATTGATTTAAGTTTCTCTCCATTTAGTTTGATGTAGGCTTGCTGTATATTGCCTTTACCATGTTTAGGTATGTTCCTTGTATCCCTAATCTCTCCAAGACTTTAAATATGAATGGATGTTGGATTTTGTTGAATGCTTTTCGACTCCTAAGGAGATGATCATGTGGTTTTCCTCCTTCAGTTTGTTTATATGATGGATCACATTG
>CM053755.1:10285844-10309851 GCA_028658305.1 Pachyuromys duprasi | reverse complement strand
TTTTGCATCAATGTTCATAAGAGAGATAGGTCTGAAGTTCTCTTTTTTTGTTGGGTCTTTGTGTGGTTTCGGTATCAAGGTGACTGTGGCTTAATAGAATGAGTTTGATAATGTTCCTTCTGTTTCTATTTTGTGGAATAGTTTAGAGAGAATTGGAGTTAGCACTTCTTTGAAGGTCTGGTAGAATTCTTCACTGAATCCATCTGGCCCAGGGCTTTTCTTGGAAGGGAGACTGTTGATGACTGCTTCTATTTCCTTCAGGGATATAGGTCTATTCAGTTTTTCCATATCATCTTGACTTAATTTAGGTATATGGAATCTATCAAGAAAATCATCCATTTCATTGAGATTTTCAAATTTTGTGGCATATAGGCTTTTGTAGTAAGACCTAAAGATTGTTTGGATTTCCTCATTGTCTGTTATTATGTCCCCCTTTTCATTTCTGATTTTGCTGATTTGGATTGTTTCTCCTTGCCTTTTTGTTAGTTTGGCTAAGGCTTGTCTATTTTGTTGATTTTCTCAGAGAACCACCTCTTGGTTTCATTGATTCTTTGAATAGTTTTATTCGTTTCTAATTGATTGATTTCTGCCCTGAGTTTGATTATTTCCAGGTGTCTGTTCCTCTTGGGTGTATCTTCTTTTTTTTTGTAGGGCTTTCAGTTGGGCCATTAAGTTGTTTGTATGAGATGTTTCAAATTTCTTCTTGAAGGCACTTAGTCCTATGAACTTTCCTCTTAACACTGCCTTCATTGTGTTCCATAGGTTTGGGTATGTTGTGTTTTCATTGTCATTGAATTCTATGAAGTCTTTAATTTCTTTCTTTATTTCTTCCTTAACCAGGCTGTCATTGAGTAGCAAGTTTTTCAGCTTCCATGTATATGCAGGCTTTTTGCTGTTTCTGTTGTTGTTGAGGTCTAGCTTTATACCATGATGGTCAGATAGGTACAAGGGATTATTTCAGTCTTCTTGTATCTGCTGAGGCTTGCTTTATGACGAACTATATGGTCTATTTTGGAGAAGGTTCCATGTGGTGCTGAAAAGAAGGTATACTCTTTTGATTTTGGATGAAAATGGTTTCGGGTCCATTTGGTTTAGGGTCTCTGTAAGTGCCCTTTTTTCCCTGTTTTGCTTCTGACCGGATGATCTGTCCCTTGGTGAGAGTGGAGTGTTGAAGTCTCCCACTATTAGGGTGTTGGGATCTATGTGACATTTCAGCTCTAATAATGTTGCATTTACAAATGTAGGTGGTCCTGTAATTGGGGAATAGATGTTCAAAATTGTGATGTCCTCCTTTTGGAATTTTCTTTTGATGAGAAGGAAGTGCCCCTCCTCATCTTTTTTGATTAGTTTTAGTCAAAAGTCTATTTTATTAGATACTAGGATTGCTACCCTAGCTTGTTTTCTGGGTCCATTTGCTTGAAACACATTTTTCCAGCCCTGTACTTTGAGGTAGTGTTTATGTTTGTTGCATAGGTGTGTTTCTTGAATGCAGTGGAATGTTGGATCTTGTTTCCGCAACCGTTCTGTTAGTCTGTGTCTTTTTATTGGAGAGTTGAGTCCATTGATGTTGATAGATAATAGTGACCAATGACTATTAGTTCCTTTTATTGTGGAGTTGGTGGTCTTACTATGATTCATTGCCTTTTTTCCCTCTTTTAATTTTTGCTGGTAGATTGTTTGTATCCTATATTTTCTTTGGTGTTATGTTTTCATTGGATTGGAGTTTTCCTTCTAGTACCTTCTGTAGGGCTGTGTTGCTGTGTAGATATTGCTTAAATTTAGTTTTGTCACGGAATATTTTGTTTTCTCCATCTAATTTGATTGAAAGCTTTGCTGGGTATAGTAGTCTGGGTTGGCATCTGTGTTCCCTTAAAGACTGCATGACCTCTGCCCAGGACCTTCTGGCTTTCATAGTTTCTGATGAGAAGTCTGGTGTGATTCTGATCGGTCTCCCTTCATATGTTACTTGACCCTTTTCCCTTGCTGCCTTTAATATTTTTCTTTGTTTTATAGGTTTAGTGTTTTGACCATGATGTGATGTGAGGTATTTCTTTTCTTGTCTAGTCTATTTGGTGTTCTGTAGGCTTCTTGTATGTTTATGGACATCTCTTTCTTTGAGTTGGGAAAATTTTCTCCTATGATTTTCTTAAAAATATTTTCTGGTCCTTGGAGCCTGGAGTCTTCTTTTTCATCTATTTCTATTATTCTTAGGTTTCGTCTTTGCATGGCGTCCTTGATTTCTTGGATGTTTTGTGTTTGGGACTTTTCTGATTTTAGTTTTTCTTTGATGGAGGAATCAATTTCAGCAAGTGTATCTTCAGCTCCCGAGATTCTCTCTTCCATCTCTTGTATTCTATTGGTGATGCTTACCTTTGTGGTTCCTGATCTTTTCTCTAAGTTCTCCAGTTCCAGGTTTTTCTCTGTTTGTGTGTGTGTTTTTTAATAGTTTCTAATTCTGTTTTCATGCTTTGCACCATTTCCTTTATCCGATTGAAGTGGCTCCTATATTTGTATTTGTTTCCTCACTATATGTTTCTAATTGTTCCTCTATCTGGGCTATTATATTCTTTTGAATTTCTTTGAGAGCTCTGTGTGTTTCCTCTTTTTGTTCCTGAATTAACTGGATAATCATAGCTTTAAATGTCTTTTCCTGAGTTTCTGCTGAATTAAAAATCCATTAGTTTTTGGTGTTTCTGGTGGTGCCATGGTGTCCTGATTTTTGTTGGGTGAGTTCTTTCGCTGTTTCTTCTTCGAGTCTGACCTTTTGACTGGAACCGTCTTACTCTGGTGTCTGTAGAATTCTTCAGGAAGATCAGTGGGGACCAGCGGTTTGAGAGTGTGTGTTGTTGCTTCAGTTGTTCCTGTGGGAGAAGAAGCCGCTGGCTCAGAATTGTAAGTGTGTTTGTGTGTGTCTGTGTATGCACGTGTGCGCAGGCGTGCGAGTGGAAGAGGGTGCAGGTATGTTTGTCTTGAAAGGGAGTGCTAGGGTGTGTAGCTGCTTGGGATATATGGGTTGGGAGCAAGTGCAGGAGGGGATGTGGATGCTAGCACAGCTAGCAAGCGCATATTGCGGGCATAACGCACCTGCGCAGGTTTCCTGAATACCCGGTGGTCCACAGTCTGTGTTGGGGTCAGCAGGCTGGACTCTGAGGTCTACAGCTGGCACTGTGGGTGGGATACATATTCTGTTGTGGACTCTCTGAGCCCAGCCCTGAGTTCAGCGATGGAAGCTGGAAGCCCAGCAGGCTGCACTCTGCTCCCTGAGTTGGGACGCACTATCTGCTTCCTCAGCCGCTACCCCCTCAGACAATGCTGTGGGGGAATGCCAGAGATCTGTGCTCCTTGCAAGTTGCTGAGTGCACTGCTGGCTGCCTCCTCTGCTTCACTGCTGGTTGTGCTACCTCCGCTGCTGCCTTCCTGCTGGCTGCGGTATCTCCCCCCCACCTTGCTTCCTCTGCTGCAGGCTTGGCTACGTCTGCCGCTGCTTCCGCCTGGGAAACATGATCACTGTTGTTTTAGGGCCCACAGTTCAGTCCCTTGGTCACTGAGCTGAAAATGTTGTTCTGCAGCTCAGAAGCAGCATCCTCCTGGCGCCGCCATCTTGTCCTGCCCCTTTTGGTATCTCAAGGCAATTTCTTGACTGTAAACCCCTATGGAATAAAAAATCAGCTCACATACTTCCAACATACAATGGCACAGAATACACATTGCCATTCCAAAATGGAGTAAAGGGAGCATAGTGAGGAAAAAATTGTACCAAAGCAAGTTCCCCCCAAACAAACAAACAAACAAACAAACAAAAAACCCAGACAGGCAAACTCTAACCTCCATATCTCCATGTATGATGTCAAAGCACTTTTCATCTCCAACTTTTTTTCAGCTTTGTTGACTGAAATATGCTTTTCTGTCTTGAGTTGGTTCTATACCTGGTCTACAGCTCTCCATGACTCTGCAACCTCTAAGACCTTGGGGTTTCCAATGAAATCTAGGCTTTACCTTTAGAGCTTCTTGTAATGGCCTCTCTGGGCTTCCCTGCAAGGACACCTGGGATATACACCTGACCCTACAGACTTTCCTTAGCCATGGAGGAAGATTTCAGAACCTCTTTCTTGTAACCTTGACCCTAAAACCAGAACCACGTGGCTGAAGCTGCCAAGTTCTGCTGCTTGCTAGGGCTAGAAAATGGCACGCTCATACAAATCCATTTTCATCAGCTTTCTGTTTATGACTTAAGCTTTCCTTTAATTCCTTTCTACAAGTAGGAAGCTTAGCTGGGTGGGGTCTTGCCCTGAGATTACCCACTCACTCCATTCCATTTATTATCTGGCTTTTCTTTAATCTTTTTATCTCCTTGAGAAATAGACTTAGCTCCACTAAATTTCCTGGTGCTCCTTTTCTCTTCAAATTGTACATTTCGTATTTTCCCTTGCTTAGCTTGCTCCTTTTTATTATAGATCTACATAGGTGTGGCCACTAATAACCATATGGCATAGTCAATATTAGGATGTCTTGAAATCTCTGGCAAGGCTATTAATCCAAAACTCTTCAATTTAGCCTCAGGTAGATTTTTTCTGGGCAAGGGCCGAAATCAGCCACTTTCTTTGCCAAAATGTTAGAAGAATAGTCTCTAGGCCACTTACCAATATTCTTTTCCAAAATCTCTTGCTCTGGGCCATCATAATGTACATCGTTCTCAGCACTCCTGTCTTTCATGCTTCTAGTGTGACCCATTAAGCCCCACACAAACCATTGAAATGTTTTCTGCCAACAAGCAGCATGGTCAGGCCTATCTTAGCAACTTCTGTCTTAGTCACTGTTCTACTGCTATGAAGAGACACCATGACCACAGCAACTCTTAAAAGAGGAAAGCATTTAATTAGGGGTGGCTTACGGGTTTAGTACATTATCAACTGGGCTTCGCTTATGACAGCCTACATTGGCACAACTGCCATTCCACCTGCAAAGCCAGTCTAGGATTCAAAATGACAGGCTTTCCCTTAAGGTTAATTACTACATAAGTTCTTTTTTACTTAGTAATAAATGATATGTCCTTACTGATCTAGAGGTTGGAATCACATACATTTTAGGTTTATGTAAGGAGAGATGATGTCACACTGCTCTGAAAAGACCAGCCAATCTTCTCAAACAGTGGTACTTCTGCAGGAGAACTGGTACCGAAGGGCATTTTGGCTTAAGTGATATGTTCTGTTGGTCAATGTAAGAACCCTAAATCAGGCTGGGAGACCAACATGCAAACTGCACGCCTCCCACGTCAAAAAGCCTTTAAATGCTGGCTAAATTACGGTGTCACACTGCTCTGGCAGCCGGCTTATCCTTTTGAACATGAGGCATTTTCACAGGGAACAACTGTCAGTGATGCCTAAATGCAAAAAGACACAGGGGACTTACAGTGAGCAAAGCACACACTAGCCTAGTTAGGTCCTAAAGTCTCAAAGATTACAATTCATATGTTTATAAGGCGGAACTGTCCATCTCATAACAAACGGGGGGGGGGGCAATTCAAAGATAACCACAAGAAATGTAAAATCTCAGGTACAAGATGCCTAGAGTATGCTTAAGCTATAAAGATAGAGGGGAATTTATGTAAAGTTTATATAAAGTTTGGCTATAAAGGCATAACCACCCATTTCATGTAGTGAAGGGGAAAAGCTCAAAAATAACCACACACACTCTCACACACACACAAAGTAAAAACTCAGGCTCAAACCTTTAAACAGGTTCAACGTACCTAGCTTGTGCTTAAACATTAAAGGTAAAAAGAAATTTAAATACTGTTGATTTTAAAAGGTAATGCCTTTTCTGTTGCTCCAGGCACTGGCTTGTCTCTTTAAATAGGAGGCCTTCTCTTGGGAGACAGGTAGAGGCTTGGCCTGAAACAACAGGAGCCTAAGAGCCCAAAGGTTGTTTATGCATAGCCAATAATTCTTATTGGCTACAGAATCCCCATGACATGTATGGGCCATCTTTTCATATGGCATGAATAAAGATTTACAGGTGTCTTCTGCTCATACAAAGAGCAGATAATCATTCTTAATTGATCTGTGCATTCTGCACATCTCATAAGTTTTAGGACCATATAATGCCTGTGAAGAATTACATGTTTTCAGAAGAACAGAACTGGACACCTGTGATGGTGGATCAAACCTGACAGGATTCATCCTTTCAGCAAACTGAGATGCTGAGACATAGCATCCTGCATGTTCCAGCAGTCAGCTTGTTCCAGCCTCAACTGCTTCAGTTGCTGTTCTTCATCAAAGCCTGCACCCAAGAGAGCTTTGAGGAAAGCTACTAATCTCAATTGGTCCAGCATTTCATGTTGTTCCGAAGAGGACTTCTATTAAGCCTGAGATTTCTAAACATTCAAAGACTGGACCACAAATGTTAATGCTAGCTTAATTAACCATTTTTTCCCAATTTCCTTTGGGCCCCCAAACAGGATTTCTTTGTGTACCAAAAAATCAGCTAGAAGAAACTAAGAGAACAACTTCCATTTCCCTTGAGGAAGGTTGGGTAGGTTTTTGGTTGTTTTCTTGGACTATGAATGTTTACTGTCATTGAGAGATGGTTATATGTTATAAATGGTCTTATTTAGAGAGAAAACAAGGTTAGACTCAAGGATTTCTCCCTTTTCTTTTCCTTTATCTTTCTCAGGTATGGAGATTGGCATTGAAAAAGAATATAGGAGTATCTTATAGGAATAAGACAAAAGGTTGAATTGAATCTACTCCTCAATTAAAGGCTCTATTTGTTATTCTCAAATAAGGTTATTTTTAACTCATTGGTATAGGATTTTATATATTGATACAAAAATAAATATTTTTGATACATTGGTACAGGTTTTGGTATAGAAATTTAAGGTTTATTTTCAATACTTTAAAAACTGTTATTACAAACTGTTTAGGATATTAAATAATACAAGTTAATTTTTAGTTAATCAACTCATGGTCATGTCAGGCCCTAGTCTAATTTATCACAGGAGTATATATCCTAGGTTTAACAGATATAATTCTATAGATAGATACATTATACAAAGATAGACAGATATGTCTTCAAAAACCTCAGAGACCTACAGAATATGACATTTAAATGTTATTATTTTAAGGATTCTTTGACAATGAGACATATCATATGCTGGCAGCACCCAGGCTACCTCAAAGAAGATGATGAGCATCAAAGAACCTCCATATGGAGACAGCTTCAAATGTGGCAAGCCAGCCATTTGTACAAAGAAAATGCCCTTGTTTCTTGACAGACAGAATTGTGCCTAAAATGGGCAAGTCAATCAACTCATGGTCATGTCAGACACTAGTATAATTTATCACAAAAGTATACATCCAAGGTTTAACAGATGGATATGATTCTATAGATAGATAAATTATATAAAGGTAGATAAATAAGTCTTCAAAAGCCTCAGAGACCTATAGAATATGGCATTAATATGTTATTGTTTTAAGGATTCTTTGACAATGAGACATGTCATCTCCTGGAAGCACTCAGGCTACCTCAAAGAAGATGATGGGCATCAAAGAACCTCCATATGGAGATGGCTTCAATTGTGGCAAACTACCCAATGCGTAAAGAAAATGCCCTCACTTTAGGACAGACAGAATTCTGCCTAAAATGGTCAAACTCAAATGTTGGCCAGACTGTCAAACTCTGCCAAGACAGGGTAAGGAAGTCCTAAATAGTTCCTGCTTCACATAGATGTCTGTCAAATGTCCTGGGCCAGAAGGCTGAAGATGATACTCCAACATTATAGAAAGTTTTAGGTAGCTGTTCAGGCAGGAAACTATCTGTGTCAATTTTTATTTTTTGGAGGCTGATAACATCCACTTCCTATTTACTCAGGTAATTAAATTTACTCCTTCTCAAGTCTCTGATGGAATTGAAGACCAGATAGTCATAGTTTTACAATTAGCTTAGTTGCTTAGAATTGAAAAGATGTTTTGCATCTAGATAGATATTTTTAGATTGATAGATACAAACTATAAAATAACTTACATATAAAACCTTAGGCCCTCATAGATAGGATATTTTTCTTCAAGGTTGCCAAATACATTTAGACTATATATATATAAATATATAGTCTTACCTACTGGTTTTTATAATTGTTTCATAATTATTCTTACTGTATAAAATGGCTTTTTTATTTAGACAGAAAAGGGGAATTGTTGGGGGTTGTTCTGATGCTTTATTTTTATGCTAATTACTGGCCCTCGAGATCTGGGCACACCTATCCTTGTTTTGTAAATCTACCTAAGACATACCTGATTGGTTGATTAAAGGCCTATATCTGGGCAGGGCAGAATGGGGTAGGCTTGGCTAAGGTTCCCAGGCTTCAGGTTCAAAAGAATTGTAGGAAAGAGGAGGACAGGAAGAGAGGAGGAAGGAGGATGCCACAATTTGTAAGTGTGGAGAAGAAACCATGTGGGCCAGAAGGAAGGAATCAATAATGGGGTGAAAAGGCCCAGATGAAGAATACAAGCAAGTATTTTGGGATTATGGATGGAAGGTAGCCAAGATAGGAATGATTAAGCCAGCCAGCTTTGGATGGGGGCTGGGAGATGGATGCTGAGGTTACTGAGATCTGCTCCTCCCAAGGTAATAAGGCAATTATAAAATCTAACAGGCATCTGTGTCTTATTGTTTGTGATAATGGGTCAAATAATACCATCACAATAATCATAGGGCAAACAATAATATGCATTAAAAAGCACAATATAATTTATTTAACCACACCAGTCCCTCCCTGTGTTTTACTTGGTTTGGCTAAGGGTTTGTCTATCTTGTTGATTTTTCTCGAAGGACCAGCTGTTGGTTTCATTGATTCTTTGGTTTTGTTGTTCTCTTTGTTTTTAACTTGTTGATTTCAGCTCTGAGTTTGATTACTTCTAGCTGTCTACTCCTCTTGGGTGTGTCTCCTCCCCCCCCACCCCAGGGCTTTCAGGTGTGCTGTTAAGTTACTTATATAAGATGTCTCCAATTTCTTTATGAAGCCACTTAGTGCAATGAACTTTCCTTTTAGCACTGCTTTCATTGTGTCCCATAAGTTTGGGTAAGTTGTGCCTTCATTTTCATTGACTTTAAGAAGTCTCTAATTTCTTTGTTTATTTCTTCTCTGATCCACTTGTCACTGAGTAGAAAGTTGTTCATTTTCCATGTGCGTGTAGGCTTTTTGTTATTTCTGTTGTCGTTGAGGTCCTGCTTTGGTCCATGGTGGCCTGATAGGGTACAAGGAATTATTTTAACCTTCTTGTATCTATTGAGGCTTGTTTTGTGACAAAATTGACTATAAGATCAATTTTGGTGAAGTTTTCATGAGATGCTGAGAAGAAAGTATTCTTTTGTGTTTGGGTGAAAAGTTCTGTAGATGTCTGTTAGGTCCATTTGATTCGTGACATCTGTTAGTGTCATTATTTCTCCGTTTAGTTTCTGTTTCACTGACCTGCTTTTTGATGACAGTGGTGTGTTGAAGTCTCCTACTATTAATGTGGTGATTGAAGTGTGGTTTAAGCTTTATTAATGTTTCTTTTACAAATGTGAGTTCCCTTGTATTTGGGACATAGATGTTTAGAACTGAGATTTAGACTTGTTGGAATTTTCCTTTGATGAGTATGAAGTGTCCTTCCTAATCTCTTTTGATTAATTTTGGTTGCATGTCTATTTTAGTAGATATTAGAATGGCTACTCAAGCTTGCTTCTTGGGTGAATTTACTTGGAAAACTTTTTTCCAGCTCTTTACTCTCAGGTAATGTTTGTCTTTGTGGCTGAGGTGTGTTTCTTGTATGCAGCAGAATGATGGGTCCGGTTTACACATCCATTTTGTTAGTCTGTGTCTTTTTATCGGTGAGTTGAATCCATTGATGTTGAGAGATATTAATGACCAGTGACTGTTCCTTTTATTTTGATGTTGGTTGCAGTAGTGTGATTGTGTACTTGTCTACTTTTGGTTTTGCTTTAGTGAAGTTATTTATATCCTGTGATGGGGGGGGTGTAGTTAACCTCCTCAGGTGGGAGTTTTCCTTCTTTAATTTTTTGTATGGCTGGGTTTGCGCATAGATATTGTTTACATTTAGTTCTGTTGTAGAATATCTTGTTTTCTGTATATATGTTGACTTAAAGTTTTGCTGGCTATAGTAGTCTGGACTTGCATTTGTTATCTCTTAGGGGTTGAAAGACATCTACCCAGACCCTTCTGGCTTTTATGGTCTCTGCTTAAAAGTCAGATATGATTCTGATAGGTTTGCCATTATATGTCCCTTGGCTTTTTTCCGATGCAGCTTTTAATATTTTTTCTTTGTTCTGTACATTTAGTGTTTTGATCATTATGTGGTAGGAGAATTTTCTTTTCTGGTCTAATCTATTTTATGTTCTGTAGGCCTCTTGTATGCTTATAGGCATCTCTTTCTTAAGACTGGGGTAATTTTCTTCTAGAATTTTGTTGAAAATATTTTTTGGTCCTTGGAGCCAGGAATCTTCTCTTTCTTCTATTCCTATTATTCTTAGGTTTTGTCTTTTCATGGTGTCCTTGATTTCTTGGATGTTTTGTGTCAAGAATTTCTTGGATTTAACATTTTCTTTGATGGATGCATCAATTTCTTCCACTGTGTCTTCTATGACTTAAATATTTTTTCCTCCATTTCTTGTATGCTGTTGGTGATGATTATCTCTGTAGTTCCTGCTTTTCCCCTGGTTTCTCTCTCTTCTGAATTTCTTCAGTTTGTTTTTTCTTTAATATTTCTATTTACAACATCACATCTTGAACTGTTTTCCTTCACTTGTTTGTTTGTATTTTCTTGCATTTCATTAAATATTTTGTTCATTTCCTTCACCTGTTTGTTTTCTGAATTTATTTTGGTGATTTATGTATTTCCTCCCTAAAGGCCTCAATCTGTTTGACTGTATCTTCCTTTCTTTAAGGATTTTGTTTCCTCCATTATTATCTTCATACAGATAGATTTAAGTTCATTTTCTTATGTTTCAGTTGGGGTAGAATATGCAGGACTGCTTGCCGTGGGATAATTGGGTTCTAGGGATGCCATGTTGTTCTGGCTTTTATTTTTTATTGTTTTATTTTTTATATTAATCACAGGTTATGTACTTTATATCCCAGCTGTAGCTCCTCCCTCATTCCCTCCAAATCCCACTATCCCTCCCTCATCTCCTCCCTGCCCTTGCCCCTTTCCAAGGGGAGGACCTCCTACCCTTCCATCTAACCCTAACTTATCACGTCTCTTCAGGACTGGCTGCAATGTTCTCTTCTGTGGCCTAGCAAGGCTGCTCCTCCCTCTGGGGTGGGGGTGTCGAAGAGCCAGCTATTGAGTTCATGTCAGAAATAGTCTCTGTTCCCCTTACTAGGATACCCACTTGTATACTGAGCTACCATGGGCTACATCCAAGTAGGGGTCCTAGGTTATATCCATACATAGTCCTTGGTTGGAGAAATAGTCTCATAAAAGTCCCCTGTGCCCTGATACATTTGGTCCTTGTGGAGCTCCTGTCCTCTCCAAGTCTTACTAACTCTTCCTTCTTTCATATGATTCCCTGCATTCTGCTTAAGGTTTGGTTATGAGTCTTAATATCTGCTTTGATACACTGCTAGGTAGAGTCTTTCAGAGGCCCTCTGTGATAGGCTCCTGTCCTGTTACTTGTTTTTTCCTACATCTAATGTCCATTCCATTTGTCTTCCTAAGTGAGGACTGATCATCTTACCCTGGGTCCTCTTTCATGTTTATCTTCTTTAGGTGTATAGATTTTAGTATGTTTATCCTATCTTATAGGTCTATATAAGTGAGTATATACCATGTGTTTCTTTCTGCTTTGGGGATACCTCACTCAGGATGATCATTTCCAGGTCCCACCATTTGCCTGCAAATTTCATGATTTCCTCATTTTTAATTGCTGAATAGTATTCCATTGTGGAGAAGTACCACAATTTCTGTATCCATTCCTCAACTGAGGGACATCTGGGTTGTTTCCAGGTTCTGGCTATTAAGAATAAAGCTTCTACTAACATGGTTGAGCAAATGTCCTTATTGTATACTTGAACATCTTTTGGATATATGCCTAGGAGTGGTATAGCTGGGTCTTGAAGAATCACTATTCCTCATTGTCTAAGAAAGCGCCAAATTGATTTCCAGAGTGGTTGTACAAGTTTGCATTCCCACCAGCAATGGAGGAGGGTTTCCCTTTATTCACAACCTCTCCAGCATGTGTTGCCACTTAAGTTTTTGATCTTAGCCATTGTGATGGGTGTAAGGTGAAATCTCAGGGTCGTTTTGATTTGCATCTCCCTGATGGCTAAGATGTTGAACATTTCTTTAAATGTTTTCTGCCATTCTACAATCCTCTACAGAGAGTTCTCTTTTTAGCTCCATACCCCATATTTTAATTGGATTACTTGATTTGTTGCTTTTTAACTTCTTGAGATCTTTACATATACTGGATATTAGTTGTAGGGTTGGTGAAGATCCTTTCCCAGTCTGTAGGCTGTCATTTTGTTTTGATGACAGTGTCTTTTGCTTTTCAGTTTCATGAGGTCCCATTTATTGATTGTTGTTCTTAGAGCCTGTGCTGTTGTAGTTCTGTTCAGGAAGTAGTCTCTTGTGCTGATGAGTTCTAGGGTCTTCGGCACTTTTTCTTCTAACCGATTTAATGTGTCTGGTGTTATGTTGAGGTCTTTGATCCACTTGGACTTTAGCTTTGTGCAAGGTGATAAATAGGGATCTATTTTCATTTTTCTGCATTTAGACATCCAGTTGGTCCAGCACCATTTGTTGAAGATGCTGTCTTTTTTCCATTGAATGGATTTGGCTTCTTTAACAAAAATCAAGTTTCCATAGGTGTGTGGGTTTATTTCTGAGTCTTCTATTCGGTTCCATTGGTTCACTATTCTGTTTCTATACCAATACCATACAGTTTTTATTGTTCTGTAGTATAGCTTGATATCAGGGATGGAGATACCTCCAGATGATCTGTTATTGTATAGGATCGTTTTGGAAATTCTGGGTTTTTTGTTTCTCCATATGAAGTTGAGAATTTTTCTTTCAAGGTCTGTAAGAATTGTGTTGGTATTTTGATGGGAATTGCATTGAATCTGTAGATTGCTTTTGGCAGAATGTCCATTTTCACTATGTTAATCCTACCAATCCATGAGCATGGGAGCTCTTTCCATCTTCTGATATCTTCTTCAATTTCTTTTTTCAGGGACTTGAAGTTTTTCTCAAACAGATCTTTCACTTGCTTGGTTAGAATCACCCCAAGGCACTTTATGTTGTTAGTGGCTATTGTGAAGGGTGTTTTTTCCCTAATTTCTTTCTCGGCCCCTTTGTCTTTGGTATACAGGAGGGCTTCTGATTTTTTTGAGTTGATTTTGTATCCAGCCACTTTGCTGAAGGTTTTTATAAGCTGAAGGAGCTCTCTGGTTGAATTTTTGGGGTCGCTCATGTACACTATTATATCATCTGCAAATAGTGATACTTTGACCTCTTCCTTTCTGATTTGTATCCCCTCGATCTCCTTTAGTTGTCTTATTGCTCTAGTTAGGACTTCAAGTACTATGTTGAAGAGATATGGAGACAATGGGGAGCCTTGCCTTGTCCCTGATTTCAGTGGGATTGATTTAAGTTTCTCTCCATTTAGTTTGATGTAGGCTTGCTGTATATTGCCTTTACCATGTTTAGGTATGTTCCTTGTATCCCTAATCTCTCCAAGACTTTAAACATGAATGGATGTTGGATTTTGTTGAATGCTTTTCAACACCTAAGGAGATGGTCATGTGGTTTTCCTCCTTCAGTTTGTTTATATGGTGGATCACATTGATGGACTTCCGTATATTGAACTGCCCTTGCATGGCTGGGATAAAGCCTACTTGGTCATGGTGGATGATATCTTTTATGTGCTCCTGGATTCAATTTGCAAGTATTTTATTGAGTATTTTTGTATCAATGTTCATAAGAGAGATAGGTCTGAAGTTCTCTTTTTTTTGTTGGATCTTTGTGTGGTTTCGGTATCAAGGTGACTGTGGCTTAATAAATGAGTTTGGTCATGTTCCTTCTGTTTCTATTTTGTGGAACAGTTTAGAGAGAACTGGAGTTAGCACTTCTTTGAAGGTCTGGTAGAATTCTTCACTGAATCCATCTGGCCTAGGGCTTATTTTGGAAGGGAGACTGTTGATGACTGCTTCTATTTCCTTGGGGGAAATAGGTCTATTCAATCTTTCTATATGATCTTGACTTAATTTAGGTAAATGGAATCTATCAAGAAAATCGTCCATTTCATTTAGATTTTCAAATTTTGTGGCATATAGGCTTTTGTAGTAAGACCTAATGATGGTTTGTATTTCCTCAGTGTCTGTAGTTATGTCCCCCTTTTTATTTCTGATTTGCTGATTTGGATAGTTTCTTTCTGCCTTTTTGTTAGTTTGGCTAAGGGCTTGTCTATTTTGTTGATTTTCTCAAAGAACCAGCTCTTGGTTTCATTGATTCTTTGAATAGTTTTATTCGTTTCTAATTGATTGATTTCTGCCCTGAGTTTGATTATTTCCAGGTGTCTGCTCCTCTTGGGTGTATCTGCTTCTTTTTTTTTTTTTTTCTAGGGCTTTCAGTTGGGCCATTAAATTGCTTGTATGAGATGTATCAAATTTCTTCTTGAAGGCACTTAGTGCTATGAACTTTCCTCTTAGTACTGCTTTCATGGTGTCTCATAAGTTTGTGTATGTTGTGCTTTCATTGTCATTGAATTCTAGGAAGTCTTTAATTTCTTTCTTTATTTCTTCCCTAACCAAGCTGTCATTGAGTAGCAAGTTCAGCTTCCATGTATATGCAGGCTTTTTGCTGTTTCTGTTGTTGTTGAGGTCCAGCTTTAGACCATGATGGTCAGGTAGAATACAAGGGATTATTTCAGTCTTCTTGTATCTGCTGAGGCTTGCTTTATGACGAACTATATGGTCTATTTTGGAGAAGGTTCCATGAGGTGCGAAAAGAAGGTATCTCTTTTGATTTTGGATGAAAAGTTTTGTAGACATTTATTAGGTCCATTTGATTTAGGGACTCTGTAAGTGCCCTTGTTTCCATGTTTTGCTTCTGACTGGATGATCTGTCCCTTGGTGAGAGTGGAGTGTTGAACTCTCCCACTATTAGGGTGTTGGGATCTATTTGACATTTCAGCTTTAATAATGTTGCATTTACAAATGTACGTGGTCTTGTATTTGGGGCATAGATGTTCAAAATTGTGATGTCCTCCTTTTGGAATTTTCCTTTGATGCGAAGGAAGTGCCCCTCCTCATCTTTTTTGATTAATTTTGGTTGAAAGTTTGTTTTATTAGATACCAGGATTGCTACCCCAACTTTTCTGGGTCCACTTGCTTGAAACACATTTTTCCAGCCCTTTACTCTGAAGTAGTGTTTATCTTTGTTGCATAGGAGTGTTTCCTGGATGCAGCAGAATGTTGGCTCCTGTTTCCGCAGCCATTCTGTTAGTCTGTGTCTTTTTATTGGTGAGTTGAGTCCATTGATGTTGATAGATAATAGTGACCAATGACTGTTAGTTCCTTTTATTGTGGAGTTGGTGATCTTACTATGATTCATTGATTTCTTTCTTTAATTTTTGTTGGGAAATTATCTGTATCCTATATTTTCTTTCATGTAGTTGTTTTCATTGGCTTGGAGTATTCCTTCTAGTATCTTCTGTAGGGCTGGGTTGCTGTGTAGACATTGCTTAAATTTAGTTTTGTCATGGAATATTTTGTTTTCTCCATCTATGTTGATTGAAAGTTTTACTGGGTATAGTAGTCTGGGTTGGCATCTGTGTTCCCTTAAAGACTGCATGACCTCTACCCAGGCCCTTCTGGCTTTCATAGTTTCTGATGAGAAGTCTGGTGTGATACTGATCAGTTAACCTTCATATGTTACTTGACACTTTTCCCTTGCTGCCTTTAATATTTTTTCTTTGTTTTGTAGGTTTAGTGTTTTGACTATGATGTGATGTGAGGTATTTCTTCTCTGGTCTAGTCTATTTGGTGTTCTGTAGGCTTCTTGTATGTTTATGGACATTTCTTTCTTTAAGTTGGGAAAATTTTCTTCTATGATTTTCTTAAAAATATTTTCTGGTCCTTGGAGCCTGGAGTCTTCTTTTTCATCTATTACTATTATTCTTAGGTTTTGTCTTTTCATGGCATCTTTGATATCTTGGCTATTTTGTGTTTGGGACTTTTCTGATTTTAGTTTTTCTTTGATGGAGGAACCAATTGCAGCAAGTGTATCTTCAGCTCCCGAAATTCTCTCTTCCATCTCTTGTAACCCATTGGTGATGCTTACCTTTGTGGTTCTTGATCTTTTCTCAAAGTTCTCCAGTTCCAGGTTTTTCTCTGTTTGTGTTTTCTTTGTAGATTCTAATATTGTTTTCATGCTTGCATCATTTCCTTCATCTGATTGAATGTGGCTCCTATTTTTTTGTTTGTTTTTTTCCTCTCTATATGTCTCTAATTGTTCCTCTATATGGGCAATTATATTCTTCTGTATTTCTTTGAGAGCTCTGTTCATTTCCTCTTTTTGTTCCTCTAATAACTGCATAAGCATAGCTTTAAAGTCATTTTCCTGTGTTTCTTCTGAATTATAATATCCATTGATTTTGGACATTTCTGGTGGGTTCATGGTGTCCTGATTTTTGTTGGGTGAGTTCTTATGCCGACCTTTGGCCATTTGCTTATATGTAACCTTCACTGTTTGTTCCTTGAGTCTGAACTTCAGACTGGAACCGTCTTTCTCTGGTGTCTGTAGAATTCTTCAGGAAGATCAATGGGGACCAGCGGTTTGAGAGTGTATGTTGTTGCTTCAGTTGTACTTGAGGGAGGAAAAGCCACTGGCACAGAATTATTGTTGTGGGGGAGTAAGTGTGTGTGTGTATGTCTGTGTGGGTGCACGTGCGGAAGTGTGTCTTGAAGGGAAATGCTAGAGAGTGTAGGTGCTTGGCATACAGGGGTTGGGATCAAGAGCAGGAGGGGATGTGGATGCTAGCATGGTTAGCAGGTGCAGATTGTGGGCACAAAGTGACTGCAACAAGTTTCCTGAATACCCAGTGGTCTACAGTCTGTGGCAGTCTCTGCATGCTGGACTCTGAGGTCTGTGGCTGATGCTGCAGGCATGACATGTACTCTGCTGTGGGCTCTGTGTACCTGGACCTGTGCTGTGTGCTAGAAGCTATGAGCACAGCAGGCTGGGCTCTGCTCTCTGAGTTGGGAAGCGCTATGTGCTTCCTCTGCCGCCTCCCCCTCAGGCAAGGCTGCAGATCAGAGGTCCTGTGTGAAATGCCAGGGGTTTGAGTGCTCCCAGTCTTAAATCTCAAGAAGGGATGTCTGTGCTGGAGCAGGCAGCAATGTGCTCCTTGCAAGTTGCTGAGTGCACTACGGGCTGCCTCCTCTGTTTCCACTGCTGGTTGCTGTACCTCTGCTGCTGTCTCCCTGCTGGCTGCGGTATCTCCACTGCTTCCTCTGCTGCAGGCTTTGCTACCCCTGCCATTGCTTCTGACCCTTAAGGGAAATGCCTGGGAATGGATTCCCCAGGAGAAGTCCACAGAGATGTGTGCAGTTGACCTGTGTCCTATTGGACTCAGATCAGGGTTTGTTCCCTTTCTCCCTGAACTCCTCGTTCTGTTGTTTTGGGTTCCACAGCCCCTCAATTCACCAATTCAAAGTTTCAGCTCCTCTGAATATGTTTCGCACTGGTCATTGCCATCTTGGATTCCAATTCTTGTTCTGGCTTTTGTTGATTTTGTTTTTACACTGTCCTTTAGCCATCTGGTTGTCTCTAGTGTTGGCTGTTAGATCCTCTTGCCTATTGGAGTTCTCAGGGGTTTGGGAAATGCCCTGGGCAGGGAGCTGGATATTCCTGCAGGAGCCCTTCTCAGATTTCTGGGAATGATCTCAGACTGGTGAGTATATCTCAGGGACTTGCCTGAAGTTCTTCTCTGATGTAGGGTCCTGGGGACCAAGTGGATTCCTCAGGAGCTTGAGGTTCCTCCTTTTGGCAAGGGATGTTGCAGTGTTAGCTGCCTTGCCCCTGGCTTTCTTGCTCCAAGGTTAGTGAGCCCAGACACTGTGCTTGCTGGGTACAGCAGTTTTAGAGAATCTGTGAGCTCAAAGGTCTTGCTGGTCTCCTTAGGAAGATGGGTTGAGCTTTGGGGTTGTTTCCATGGGTCAGGAGGTGCAATGTTGGAGCTGTAGGCCCAGGATGGTGAGAGTAGGCACCTGAGTTTAGAGTCTTGCACCCCTGGTACCACAAGGTCTCTCCACAGGACAGTGAAAGTGGTGTCCAAGGTTGAAGCCTTGAGCTGCCAGGACTGGAAAGTTGTCCACAAGATGGTGAGAGTGTGTACCCAAGATTGGGGCTGTGAGCTTCTTGTCCCCAGAAATTATGCACAGATGGGAGAATTGAGCAAGTGGAGTAGGGCTGAGGTCACATAGTTTGTGGGCTTGGGAATTTTTCTGGGATTAACCAGGTGACCTGACGCTGGACCCTGAGTTTCCCTATGGGCTCTCCTCTCACCTGAGAAACACAGACATTAGGGTTTTAGGATCTACAGTGCCACCTGTAGGTTACTCTGTTCTCTGCTGAGCTGCTGTTCAGATACCATGCATGGTAGGTGCTGCCCTCTTGGATTCTCAAGAAAGAATTTTTAAGTAAGCAAAGGACAGCGAAGAAAGCCATGGGAAACAATGTGTTTAAATATGTTCTTAAATACTGGCATTTATAATATGACAGAAAGTTTTTTTTGAAGTGCTTTGAACTTGTGATGAAAATGTTAAGTATCTACTGAAAGTGTGTAAATGAGGGTTAGAAGTTCAGTGGATAAAAGTGGTCGCAGCCAAAGCTTTTGACTATAATCCTCGAATCCACAAGGTAGAAAAAGAGAACCAATGTACTTTGACCTCCACACTTGCACTATGGTTTGTCTATACCTTCCTTACATGACACACAAAAAAGTAAGTGAAATGAAACAAATATCCTTATAGAAAAAAAGTATGCAAGGTATGTGTGAAAAACAAGTTCCTTTAGGAAATATGAGAAAAAGAGTATGAAGACCACAGATTTACATCAAACCTTTACAGTTTTCACAGTTGATGGTGACAGACTTCATTGAAAAGAAGTGCAATGGCGAGAGATCCAAGATGGCAGCCCTGGGAGGACATTGTGTCTGAGGAGCAGGACAGCAGTGTTGACACAGTGACCAGGAGACTGAACTCTGGGACCTAAAACACCAGTGTTTGTGATTGCCAGGTGAGCGGAATTCCTACGGTGTGGAAATCAATTGGGACCCACCTCAGGTCACCCAGTCAATCCCTGGAAAAGGTCCTCAGGACTGGCCAGCACACATCTGCTAACCCAGATCGGAGCCAGTCCAGATTGGAGCGCCCAGCCTTGGGCCCAGAGCGTCGCCCCCAGCCACCATCCCAGACCAGGATGCACAGCCTCCGGCTCAGAGTGAGGCGCCCAGCCTCTGACCTAGAGTGGAGCCCTTAGTTGCAGGCCCAGAGAGGAGTACACAGCTTTTGGCCCAGAAGGGGATGCACAGCTGCCAGGCCAGAGTGGGGCTCATAGCTACCATCCCAGACAGGGGCACACAGTCTCCAGCCCAGAGCAGAGCACTCAGTCTCTGGTTCAGAGACTCGCTGTACACTCGACTCACCTTCCCAGACAGAGCTGTGGGCCACAGGGAACCAGAGACTGAATTTCCCTGTTGGGAGAAAACCCCACAGCTAGGGAATCAGCAGGTTCTTCAAGAGGGCTGTGCCTGGAAACAGTGTAACAACAGCAGCAGCTCACTAAATTCAGAACAAGAAACCAGCAGCAGGGCAGCTGTCTCCAGGACTTCTACGGCTAAGAGGAGAGTCCCCCTGACTAACTAGACCACAGCTACCACTTGGGTCTGTACGCCTGAGGTGAGCAGTGGAAATTCCTGAGAAACACTAGCCATTCAGTGACCATACCAAAAAAGTGGAGGAGATCTCCTTCAGGAAAAATCATCTTCCTGCCAAGGGGATTCTCCCTACCCCAGGATTCCACGAAGCACCGGAGACTAACAACACTTAAAATAGCCCAGTGGGTAGAGGTCAGCATAAAAGCTCAACCAACAAAAGACAGAGCAATATGGTATCTCCAGAACCCAGTCATCCAGGGACGAGCAACTCTGGACACTCTAGCATAAATGAAATTCAGGAAGATGATCTTACATCTATGCTGATGAAGAGGATAATAGAGGAAATAAATAAAATATGTAAAGAATTAGAGGAAGATAAAATCAAATAGATTATGACCATCCATAAAGAAATACAGGAAGATAAAGACAAACAGATTATGGCTATCCATGAAGAAATACGGGAAGATGCAGCCAAACAATTTGTGGCCTTCAGAGAGGAAATAATTAAATCATTGAAATAAATAAAAGAAACAGGAATGTTCAAACAAACAGTTGAAGAAACTAAAAGAAAAACAGGAAAATACAATCAGACAGGTAAAAGATCTGAAGATAGAATTGGAAAAATTAAAGAAAACACAAACAGAGGAAGAATGGAGAGGAAGAATTTAGGGAAGAAAACAGGAACTACAGAGGTAAGCATAACCAACAGACTACAAGAGATGGAAGAAAGAATATCAGGTGTAGAAGATACAATGGAAGAAATAGATGTATCCATCAAAGAAAATGTTAAATCCAAAAAATTCCTGACACAGACCATCCAAGAAATCCAATACAATATGGAAAGACAAAACCTAAGAATAATAGGAATAGAGGAAAAAGAAGATTCCCATCTCCAAGGCCCAGAAAATAGTTTCAACAAAATCATAGAAAAAAATTCCCCAACTTAAAGAAGAGGCCTATAAGAATACAAGAGACCCACAGAACACCTAATAAGTTAGACCAGAAAAGAAAATCCTCCCGCCACATAATAAAACAGTAAGTATACAGAACATCGAAAAAATACTAAGAGCTGCAAGGGAAAAAGGCCAAGTAACATATAATAGCAAACCCCTCAGAATCACTCCTGACTTCTCAACAGAGACTATGAAAGCAAGAAGGGCCTGGACAGATATAATGCAGACCCTAAGAGAACACAGATGTCAGCCCAGGCTACTATACCCAACAAAACTCTCAGTCATCATAGATGGAGAAAGCAAGATATTCAATGACAAATTCAAACAATACCTACCTACAAATCCAGCATTACAGAAGATACTAGAAGGAAAAATAGAACCGAGGAAAACTAACTACATTCAGGAAAACACAGGAAACAAATAACTACACTACAGCAAAACTAAAAGTAGCCAAGCACACAAACACAATACCATAGCAAACACCAAAATCAAAGCATCTAACAGCCACTGGTCATTAATCTCTCTTAACATAAATGGACTCAACTCTCCAATAAAAATAAAAACTAACGGAATGGATACATAAACAAGACCCAACAAGCTGTTGCATACAAGAAACACACTTAAATCACAAAGATAGACATTACCTGAGAGTAAAGGGCTAAAAGGTGGTTTTCCAAGTGAATGGACCTAAGAAACAAGCAGGAGTAGCCATTCTAAGTTCTAATAAAATAGATTTTCAACTAAAATTAATCAAAAGAGATGGGGAGGGTCATTTCATACTCATCAAAGGAAAACTCCACCAAGAAGATACCACAATTCTGAACACCTATGCCCCAAATACAAGAGCACCCGTATTTGTAAAAGAAACATTAATAAAAATGAAACCACACATAGATCCCTATACATTAAGAGTGGGAGACTTCAACATCCCACTCTAAACAAAGGACAGGTCAACAAACCAGAAATTAAACAAAGAAACAATGATTCTAACAGAGATCATGAATCAAATGGCCCTAACAGACATTTACAGAACCTTTCACCCAAACACAAAAAATTTACCTTCTTCTCAGCACCTCATGTAACCTTCTCCAAAATAAACCATATAGTTGGTCACAAAACAAGTCTCAACAGATACAAAAAGACTGAAATAATCCCATGTATCCTATCTGACCATCAAGGACTAAAGCTGGATCTCAACTACAACAGAAATAACAAAAAACCTACACACACACATGGAAACTGAACAACTTGCTGCTCAATGACAGCTGGGTCAGGGAAGAAATAAAGAAAGAAATTAAAGTCTTCCAAGAATACAATGAAAATGAAAACACAATATACCCAAACTTATGGGATATGATGAAAGCAGTGCTAAGAGGAAAGTTTATAGATAAGTACCTTCAAGAAGAAGTTTGAAACATCTCATGCAAGCAATGTAGTGGCTCACCCAAAAGCCCTAGAAAAAAAGAAGCAGACACTTCCAAGAGGAGTAGATGGTTGGAAATAATCAAACTCGGGGCAGAAATCAATAAATTAGAAACAAATAAAACTATTCAAAGAATCAATGAAACCAAGAGCTGGTTCTTTGAGAAAGTCAACAAGATAGACAAACTTTTAGCCAAACTAAAATGCAAAGAGACAATATCCAAATCAACAAAATTAGAAATGAAAAGGGGGACATAAGACAGACACTGAGGAAATCCAAACAATCATTAGGTCTTACTACAAAAGCCTATATGCCACAAAATTTGAAAATATAAATGAAATGGACAGTTTTCTTGATCGATTCCACTTCTCAAAGCTGAATCAAGACCAGGTATTTCAATTAAATAGTCCTACATCCCCTAAGGAAATAGAAGCTGTCATAAAAATTCTACCATCCAGAAAACGCCCAGGGCCAGCTGGTTTAAGCACAGAATTCTACCAGACCTTCAAAGAAGAGCTAGCACCAATACTCTTTAAATTATCCCACAAAATAGAAACAGAAGGAACATTACCAAACTCATTCTATGAAGCCACAGTCACCTTGGTACCTATACCTCACAAAGACCCAACAAACAAAGAGAATTTCAGGCCAATCTCCCTTATGAACATCGATGCAAAAATACTCAACAAAATACTTGTAAACTGAATCCAAGAATACATCAAAGGTGTCAACCAGTATGACCAAGTAGGCTTCATCCCAGGTATGCAGGAGTCTGGTATGGAAATCTGTCAATGTGATCCACCATATAAGCAAACTGAAAGAAAAAAAATCCACATGATAATCTCCTTAGATGCTAAAAAAGCATTTGACAAAATCCAACATCCATTCATGTTTAAGGTATTGGAGAGATCAGGGATACAAGGCACATACCTTAACATAGTAAAGACAATATACAGCAAGTCTATAGCCAACATCAAACTAAATGGAGAGAAACTTAAATCAATCCCACTGAAATCAGGGACTAGGCAAGGCTGCCCACTGTCTCCATATCTCTTCAACATAGTTCTTGAAGTCCTAGCCAGAGCAATAAGACAATTAAAGGAAATCAAAGAGATACAAATTGGAAAGGAAGAAGTCAAAGTATCACTACTTGCAGATGATATAATAGTATACCTGAGTGACCCCAAAATTTCTACCAGAGTTTGTACAGCTGATAAATAGCTTCACAAAGTGGCTGGATACAAAATTAACTCAAAAATCTCAGTAGCCCTCCTGTATACAAAAGACAAAAGGGCTGAGAAAGAAATTAGGTCTATGAAGAATTGTGAAGGTATTTTGATGGGAATTGCATTGAATCTGTAGATTGCTTTTGGCAATATGGTCATTTTCACTATATTAATCCTACCAATCCATGAGCACAGGAGGTCTTTCCACCGTCTAAGATCTTCTTCAATTTCTTTCTTCAGAGATTTGAAATTTTTTTCATATAGGTCTTTCACTTGCTTGGTTAGAGTCACCCCAAGGTACTTTATGTTATTAGTGCCTATTGTGAAGTATGTTGTTTCCCTAATTTCCTTTTTGGCCCTTTTGTCTTTGGTGTACAGGAGGGCTTCTGATTTTTTTTGAGTTGATTTTGTATCCAGCCACTTTACTGAAGGTGTTTATCAGTTGAAGGAGTTCTCTGGTTGAAGTTTTG
>CM053755.1:10265300-10283681 GCA_028658305.1 Pachyuromys duprasi | reverse complement strand
GTGGGGCCATGGTGTCCTGATTATTGTTGGGTGAGTTCTTACGCCGATTTCTGGGCATTTGTTTATATATAATCAAGGAGCTGTTTGTGCTTTAAGGCTGAACTTCAGACTGGAACTGTCAATCTCTTGTGTCAGGGATATTCTTCAAGAAGATCAGGGAGTTCTAGTGGTTTGATAGTGTGTGTTGTTGCCTCAGTTGAACTCTGTTGTGGGATCTGTCTGCCCGGCTTCGTGCTCTGTGCTAGAGGCTGTGAGCACCACAGGCTGGTCTCCCCTCTGGTCTGGAGGTTTGGCTCTTCATTCTGTGCCAGAGGCTGCGTGTCCCCCTTTGATATGTCTGCTGGGGGCGCTGCTCTGGTCAGGAGGCTCTGAGCTCTGACCTGGGCTTGCTGCTAAGGGCTCTCTTCTGGACTGGAGTCTTGGCGCCTCCTACTGGGTCAGGGGCTGTGCACCATGGTCTGAGATGGTATTTGGGGGCACCTCAGTCTGGACCTGATTCCATGAGTTCCAATCCGGGGTGGTGGCTGGGTGTGCCTAGGGGTGTGGGTCTGATCGATATAGCCCACAGTATCTGGGTGAAACTCAGTCCGTCTGGGATACTGTGTGACCCAGACCGAAGTGGCCACTGCTGGCACAGAGGGTTGTGTGCCCATAAATTAGACTTTCAACCAAAATTAATCAAAAGAGATTAGGAAGAATACTTCATAGTCCTCAAAGGAAAATTCCACCAAGAAGACATCACAATCCTAAACATCTATGCCCCAAATACAAAGGCATCCACATTTGTAAAAGGAACATTAATAAAACTCAAACCATACATAGATCCCAACACATTAAGAGTGGGAGACTTCAACACTCCACTCTCAACAAAGGACAGGTCAACAAAACAGAAATTAAACAAAGAAACAATGACTCTAACAGAGGTCATCAATCAAATGGAACTAACAGGCATTTACAGAAACTTTCACCTAAACACAAAAGAATTTACCTTCTTCTCAGCACCTCATGGATCTGTCTCCAAAATAAACCATATAGTTGGTCACACAGATACAAGAAGATTGAAATAATCTCTTGTATCCTATCTGACCACCATGGAATAAGCTGGACCTCAACAACAAGAGAAATAGCAAAAAGCCTGCACACACATGGAAACTGAACAACTCTCTACTCAATGACAGCTGGGTAAGGGAAGAAATAGAGATATTTAAGTCTTCCTATAATTCAATGAAAATGAAGGCACAACATACCGAAACTTATGTGACACAATGAAAGCAGTGCTAAGAGGAAAGTTCATAGCACTAAGTGCCTTCAGGAAGAAATTTGAAACATCTCCTTCAAGCAATTTAATAGCTCCACTGAAAGCCCTAGGAAAAAAAGAAGCAGACACTCCCAAGAGGAGTAGACAGCTGGAAATTAAAAAAAAAAACTGAGAGCTAAATCAATACATTAGAAACAAATAAAACAATTCAAAGAATCAATGAAACCAAGAACTGGTTCTTTGAGAAAAGATAGACAAACCCTTAGCCAAACTAACTAAAAGGCAGAGAGACACTACCCAAATCAACAAAATCAGAAATGAAAGGGGGACATAACAGGAGACACTTAGGGAATCCAAAAATCATCAGGTCTTACTTCAAAAGCCTATATGCCACAAAATTTGAAGTATATATATAAAATTTGAAAATATAAATGAAATGGACAATTTTCTTGATCAATTCTACTTACCAAAGCTGAATCAAGACCAGGTGAACCAATTAAATAATCCTATATTCCCTAAGGAAATAGAAGCTGTCATAAAATTCTACCATCCAAAAAAGTCCAGGGCCAGCTGGTTTAAGCACAGAATTCTACCAGACCTTCAAAGAAGAGCTAACACCAATACTCTTCAAACTATTCTACAAAATAGAAACAGAAGGAACACTACCAAACTCATTCTATGAAGCCACAGTCACCTTGGTACCTAAACCTCACAAAGACCCAACAAAGAAAGAGAATTTCAGGCCAACCTCCCTTAAGAACATTGATCCAAAAATACTCAACAAAATATTTGCAAACCAAATCCAAGAATACATCAAAGGTGTTATCCACTATGACCAAGTAGGCTTCATCCCAGGTATGCAGGAGTGGTTCAATATATGGAAATACATCAATCTAATTCACCATATTAACAAACTGAAAGAAAAAAAAACACATGATAATCTCCTTAGATGCTGAAAAAGCCTATGACAAAATCCAACATCCATTCATGTTTAAAGTCTTGAGAGATCAGGAATACAAGGCACTTATCTAAACATAGTAAAGGCAATATACAGCAAACCTATAGCCAACATCAAACTAAATGGAGAGAAACTTAAATCAATCCCACTGAAATTAGGGACAAGGCAAGGCTGCCCACTCTCTCCATATGTCTTCAACATAGTTCTTGAAGTCCTAGCCAGAGCAATAAGACAATTAAAGGAGATCAAAGGGATACAGATTAGAAAGGAAGAAGTCAAAGTATCACTATTTGCAGATGATATGATAGTATACCTGAGTGACCCCCAAAATTCTACCAGGAAACTCCTACAGCTAATAAGCACATTCAGCAAAGTGGCTGGATACAAATTAACTCAAAAAATCAGTAGCCCTCCTGTATGCAATAGACAAATGGGCTGAGAAAGAAATTAGGAAAACAACACCCTTTACAATAGCCACAAAGGACATAAAGTATCTTGGTGTGACTCTAACCAAGCAAGTTAAAGGCTTGTATGAAAAAAAAAACCGTTCAGTCTCTGAAGAAAGAAATAGTTGAAGATATCAGAAGATGGAAAGATCTCCCATGCTCATGGAAGGTTGGCAGGATTAACATAGTAAAAATAGCCATCTTACCAAAAAACAATCTGCAGATTCAATGCAATTCCCATCAGGTTACCAATACAATTCTTTGCAGACCTTGAAAGAAAAAATTCTTAATTTCATACGGAATAACAAGAAACCAAAAATTGCTAAAAAAAAAAAAACAATCCTCTATAATAAAAGATATTCTGGAGGTATCTCCATCCCTGATCTCATGCTGCACTATAGATTGACAGTAGTAAAAACTGCATGGTGCTGGCCTAGAAACTGACTGGTGGATCAATGGAATCAAACAGAAAACCCAGAAATAAACCCACACACTTATAGACACCTGATTTTTTGACAAATATGCCAAAACCATACAATGGAAAAAAGACATCTTCAACAAATGGTGCTGGTCTAACTGGATGTCTACATGTAGAAAAATGCAAATAGATCCATACTTATAACCCTGCACAAAACTAAAGTCCAAGTGTTTCAAAGACCTCAATATAAAACCAGACACACTAAACTTGTTAGAAGAAAAAGTGGGGAAGAACCTTGAAATCATTGGCACAGGAGACAACTTCCTGAACAGAACACCGACAGCACAGGCTCTAAGAGCAACAATCAATAAATCGGACCTCATGAAACTGAAAAGCTTCTGTAAAGCAAAGGACACTGTCATCAGAACAAAATGACTACCTACAGATTGGGAAAGGATCTTCACCAACCCTATATCTGACAGAGGGCTAATATATAAAGAACTCAGGAAGTTAAAGAGCAACAATTTATAATCAGTTTATAATCAAGTAATCCAATTATAAACTGGGGTACAGAGCTAAACAAAGAATTCTCAATAGAGGAATATTGAATGGCAGAGAAACACTTAAAGAGATGCTCAATGTCCTTAGCCACCAGGGAAATACAAATCAAAACAACCCTGAGATTTCACCTTGAACCCATCAGAATGGCTAAATCTCAAGTGATAACACATGCTGGAGAGGTTGTGGAGAAAGGAGAACCCTCCTCCATTGCTGGTGAGAATGTAAACTTGTACAACCACTTTGGAAATCAATCTGGCACTTTCTCAGACAATTAGGAATAGTGATTCCTCAAGATCCAGCTATACCACTCCTAGGCATATATCCAAAAGATGCTCAAGAATACAACAAGGACATTTGGTCAACCATGTTTGTAGCAGCTTTATTTGTAATAGCCAGCAGCTGGAAACAACCCAGATGTCCCTCAACTGAGGAATGGATACAGAAATTGAGGTACTTTTACACAATGGAATACTACTCAGCAATTAAAAACAGGAAATTATGAAATTTGCATGCAAATGGTGGGAACTAGAAAAGGTCATCCTGAGCGAGGTATCCCTGAAGCAAAAAGATACACATGGCATATACTCACCTATTAATGGGTATTAGACATATAATATAGGATAAACATAGTAAAGTCTGTACACCTCAAGAAGCTAAGCAAGGAGGAGGTCCCTGGGTAAGATGATCAATCCTCACCCAGAAAGGCAAAAGGGATGGACTTCGGAAGAGGGAGAAAACAGGGAACAGGACAGTAGCCTACCACAGAGGGCTTCTGAAAGACTCTACCCAGCAGGGTATCAAAGCAGAGGCTGAGACTCACAGCCAAACATTGGGCAAAGTGCAGGCAATCTTACAAAAGAAGGGGAAGATAGAAAGACCTGGAGGGGACAGGAGAGCCACAAGGAGAGAAATTAATTAATTAATCTGGGCACACGGGTCTTTTCTGAGACTGATATTCCAACCAAGGACCATTCATGGAGATGACCTAAAACCCCTGCACAGATGTAGCCCATGGCAACTCAGTCTCCAAGTGGGTTCTCTAGTAATGGGAACAGGGACTGCCTCTGACATGAACTCAGTAGCCTGCTATTTGATCACCTCCCCCTAAGGGGGATGCAGCCTTAGCAGGCCACAGAGGAAGAAAATGCCACTCCTGATGAGACCTGATAAGCTAGGGTCAGATGCAAGTGGAGGAAGACCTTCCCTATCAGTGGACTAGGGGAGGGGCATGGGTGGAGAAGAGGGAGGGATGGTAGGATTGGGAGGAGATGGGGGAGGGTGCTACAGTTGGGATACAAAGGGAATAAACTGTAATAGATAGATAGATAGGTAGATAGATAGATAGATAGATAGATAGATAGATAGATAGATAGATAGATAGATAGATAGATAGATAGATAAATTTAAGAAAAGAAAACCCAAACTGAAATAATGTTAGAAATGAAAAAACTCAGTAATTCGTTTAAAACTACAGTGGAAATCCTCGCCCATAGGATGGATCATATCGAAGACAGAGTCGGAGACATAGGAAAAGTAGACAAAATTGGATAAAAGTCAATGAGAATCTTCAGAGAGTACAAACAGGGCATGGACATTTGGATGCTATGAAAAGAGCCAACATCCAGTCTGTGATGTAATGTTTTGGGCTAATCTCCTGTGGAGAATGACAGCTTCTGTGAGGTCATGTCATGTCCAGAGGCAGCATTCTACAGCACTCTACTCCGTTTCCAGCGCTCACCTTGTGTCTAACCCTTCGTCTATAGTGTCCTATGAGTCATGAGTTGTGTAGGAGGCGTCTTAGTCACTGTTATGTTGCTCTGGGGAGACATTACGACCAAGGCAACTCTTAGCTGAGGAAGCACTTGCGCTTAACTGGATCTTGCTTACAGTTCTAGAAGGGTAGTACATGATCCTTGGAGCAAGAAGCAGACAGGCCTGTCACTGGAGCAGTAAGTGAGAGCTTTACATCCCAATCCACAAGCAGCAGGCAGAGAGAGACTGTGCCTGGTATGGGCTTCTGAAACTTCAAAGCAAACCCCCAGTGACAGGACTACCCCAAGAAGACCACACCTCCCAAAGGTCCACAAACCAGGAGCCAGGCATTCAAACATACGAGCTTATGGGGTCATTCTCATTCAAACCAGCAGACTCAGAGCTGAGCATGCTAGTCACTAATTCCTAGCACGTGGACCTACTATGAGCCTCAGCATAATTGACTTCAACTAGCTTGTTACTCAATTATTAATGTTGTAAGCAATATTACAGTGAGGGGCTAAAGAGGCGGCTGAGCAGGTGACAGACCTTCCAGTACTGCAGAGAACCCGAGTTTCATCTGCAGAACCCAGGTTGGGTGGCTCACAATTCATACAACTCCAGTTCTAGCAGAGCTAGCACTCCCAACACACGCGCGCACACGCACACAAGCACACACTCACATACACATGCACACACACGCACACACTCACACACACACACGCACTTTAAAATAATAAAAATAAATCTTTTACCATATGTCAGTGAATACTCTAGCACATAATATCTGCATATGCTCTCTTGGGATAGACTTTTAGCTTTCTAGTGCTACCTCAGCTGCTCACATTTAAAATTTGGATAGATCCCACCAAATGGCCTCCCTAAAAGGCCTCACTAAACCAAGCATTCCAACAACAAAAAAAAGGACTCATTCTCTTGCACCCTGTCAGCTCTTGATCATAAACATAATTTTAATACTTGACATCCTAATTATCAAAACAACACCACCCAAAATTATATTGCTTTACTAATGAAATTTATGCCTTACGTTCATTTGCCATTTACATGTCTTTGTCTATTTTTCTTTAATTGATTGATTTGTGTGCTCGTGTGTGTATAAATGTAGTGAATTGTACAGTGTGTGTGTGTGTGTGTGTATCCAATTGAATATGCCCATGTGTACCTAAAGGCCAGAGGAGGACCTTTGGTGTCCTGCTTTATCGTTTGTCAACTGGAGCTAGGCTGGCAGCCAAGAAGGCCCACAGATTCCCCTGCCACCCTCCATGCCCACAGCACGGGGTTACAGACATGGGCACAGTTTCTACCCCCACTTGTTTATTTAGTTAATCACTTTACAGCCTGATCCCAGGCCTCTCCCTCCTCTCCTCCCAACCCCACTCTCACACCCCTCCTCCCATTACCCCCTCTCCTTCATCCCAGAGAAGGGGTCCCCCTAGCACCCAGCCTGGCATCTCCAGTGCAGCAAGACTAAGTGCTCTTAGTCCTCTCCTGCTGAGGTCTGACAAGGCAGTCCAGCTAGGGGAAAGGGACCCAGAGGCAGGAAACAATCAGAGACAGCCTCTACTCCCATTGTTAGGAGACCCACATGATGACCACAACACACATCAGCTACATATGTGTAGGCTAGGACCAGTCCATGTATGCTCTAGTTGTTGGCTCAGTCTCTGTGAGCCCCCACGGGCTCAGGTTAGTTTACTCTATAGGTCATCTTGTGGTGTCCTTGACCTCTCTGGCTCCCTCTGTCCTTTCCCCCACTCTTCCACAAGACTCCCTAAGTTCCTCCTATTGTTCGGTCTCTGCATCTGTTTCCATCAGCTGCTTGGTGAAGCCTCTCAGAGGACAGTTAAGCCAGGTTCTTGTCTGCAAGCATAGCAGAGCATCATTAACAGTGACAAGGGCTGGCTCTCTCCCATAGGGTAGGCCCCAAGTTGTTCCAGTCATTGGTTTGCCATTCCCCCAATCTCTGTTTCATTTTTACTCCTACACTCCTTGGGTTGAAAGTTTTATGGGTGAGTTGGTGTCTCCCTGCCTCTGCTGAGAGCCCTGTCTGGCTACAGGAGGTGTTGACTTCATGTTCCTAACACCCACTGCTTGGAGTCTCAACTAGGTTCACCCCATTAGAGTCTGAGGGGCCTTTCATTTCCCAGAGATGCCCTACCACCAATTTCTCTCTCTCTCTCTCTCTCTCTCTCTCTCTCTCTCTCCCCTTCTCTGTCCTTCTTGGGAGAGGATTGGGGTGGCAAAGGTAATAGGCAGAGGATCACATGCACAGCTTTGACTATTCACACAGGATCTAGGATCCAAACTCAGCTCCTCTCACATGTTCAGCAGGTACTTTTACCCACTGAGTCATCTTTCCAGAGCTTTGTTATTTCTTTTTCTTTTCTATTCATTCATTCATTCATTTATAAGACAGGATCTTGTTACATCGCTCTGGCTGGCCTAGAACTCTCTTTGTAGAGCAAGCTTGCTTCAAACTTTCGACATACCCCTGCCTCTGCCTCCCAAGGGATTACAGGCATGTGCCACGGTCCAGATTGCCACTTACGTTTCTTTCTTCCACATGCTATGCTGTGTCCCTTCACTTTTTCAGGGTCTTTTTCCTTATAATTCCAGTAAGTTTCCTTGTCATTTTCGTAAGAGTACTGCATGTTACTAATAAATCTACTCTGAGTCTGAGGAACTTGGATGCTGATGTGATTTTTTTTCCATTGCAATTTTATAACTATGATTGTTAATTGTGTCTTGTTTCTTGATTTCTTTTTCTTTCCTTTTTTGTGTATGTATGCTCCTTGATTTCTAATTCCTCTTTTACTTTGGACTTTTATACAAATTTAAACAGTTTGCCATTAAGCCTCTTGAATTTTCTGGGTAAGGAAATATCACATGCAAATGGTGACTTTCTTTTCAACATTATTTCTTTTCTATTTGTGTTTTACAAAGCCCAAAGGAATGCCAATGGGAAGCAGAGACACCATGCTTGTTGTGTCTGTAGAGGAGACAATCCAGGACATCACTGTTTATATCCAGTTCATGTTTACTGTATGGGAGGATCCCTTGAATTCCTGGCCTAGACGTGGTTACTTTTATTGTTGTTATAAGTATTATTATTATTAGAATATATTATATTATTTATATATTATACATGTTGAGTTTTTCCAAATGTTCTATTTTAGTTACTCCTTTCATAACCTGTTTTATTACTAGATAAGCTGACGTATATGTAGATCTGTCTACATCTATATTACATTATCCACACCTATAGTCACTCTGTTCTTCTATTTATAATTCATTGCTATATATATGAAGATATATTAACCTCACCCATACTCACCCTGCTATCATAGTCATAGTTTAGGTAATATATGTGTGTGTGCATAGTTATACAGAGATATTGATTGATTGATTGATAGATAGATAGATAGATAGATAGATAGATAGATAGATAGATAGAATAGATCCAGAGTGAGATGCACATACATTACATTGTCCGTACCTATAGTCCCCCTGCTGTTATATTCACAGATTAGCTGATATACATGTAGATCACACACACACACACGCACACACGCACACACACACACTTCTCTATCATCCAACTACAGCACCTCTCAGGTCCCTTAACCAGTGTTTCCTCATTCATCCCTCTCCTTTGCTCTTCTTAGCTTCTGGTTAATCCACCACTTTCTCTTAAGGACTATGAAGTCAGTGTGTTCAGATTTCACAGATAATATGAAATCATATCTGTACACTTGTCTTTGGCTTATTTCACTTAACGTAATTACTACCAGCTTCTCCCACACCGCAGAAAATGACAGAATTCCATTCTTTTTGTGGCCAAGTAGAATTATTCCATTGTGTATATGACCTAAACCTTCTTTGTCTCTGTCTCCATTTCCTTGCTTTTATGAATGCAATAAATGGCGGTGCAGATGTCCCAAAAGCCTAACAATACGTGGTTGGGTTTATAACAGCAGTGACTACAGTTTTCACTTCCTATTTTCTTTCCTTTTCTAATTAATATTAATAAAAAAATAAGCCAGAACCAGAAGAAGTATAAACTTTTCTCATTGACATACACTCTGACGAGAGAAAAAATGAAAGTAGGAGAGGAGAAATGAGGGGTCCCAGCAGAACAGAGAATACGTGTGGGAAATAAGAAGGGTAAACATGATCAAACTTCCCTACATTGGTATGCACACATACAAAGAAAAGTCAGGTTTACAATATTTTAAGTGTGAAAAGAGAAGCACAGTTTCTTCGGGAGGGTTGTAGAGAGCACAGTGATCCTGATAGCATGGCTCTCACGTCTGCCCCGCCCCCCTCGGCACTATAGCTACTGAGCGGGCTCAAGCACAGCAGTAGAGACAGTAGCAACATAAGAAGCACTGGCATTGCTTCCACGGCACTAATAACATGGTTTTCATGAAAATAGTCAGCATTTGCATACTGTAATATTTCCTTTATTCTTGAATGTTGTAACACCCTGGGAAAGGTTTGTCCTTATTTATAAACGGTTAAAGATAAAAGTACCATGCTTGCTTTATATCCTTGCTTGCTAGAGAATAATGGGAAGGGAATTTTTTTAAAAAGAGAGAGAAAGGAACTGATTATAAATGGGGCAGAGAGAGAGAGAGAGAGAGAGAGAGAGAGAGAGAGAGAGAGAGAGAGAGAGAGAGAGAGAAAGCTATACTGCAGTAAGCAGAATGTGAAAATGGGCACCAGAGACCCATATTAATAGTGTCACCTACTTTCCAGACACCATGTGTCATTAGCTAATTGCACTTTTAACTGAGTACATATGCTCCGGACCAAACACCTGTAATTTTTCACAGTTTAAACTATTTGTTTTTTTATGGTGCAAAGGAAGTAATTGACCAAGTGTAATCCCCACTCACATGTTCCTATGCAAACTGGGTGGCTTCTAGCTGAGTCATGTTTACATAGAACATTGGAAAAGGCACACCTAGGTTCTTAGGCTGGCATGGCACCAATAAATGTCCTCCATCCAGGAACTCAGAGTCAGACTTTAGCCTAGTATTGCCACCAATGTCCTATGAGTTTGAACCTTAATTTTTAAACATTTATTTGAATGGCTCTGACTATATTGCCCTCTATGTTTCTCCAACTTTGTAATTTCAGTGTCCTTGATGGTTTGTTTAATTTCTTTGCATATTACACATCATGTAAGGTTTTCTAAATATATAGAGAAATACCAGGTATTTAGATATCAGTGTCAATGTTAGGGTTAGTTTGTTTATGTGTTTGTTCTAGTTTGGTTACTGAGAAACCCAACACAATGATTATTTTCTGATATTCCTTATCACTGTAAATATTTTAGTTAAAGAAATGCCTGTGTGAGAGCAAGTGGTTGCATCTTTGGGGGTTTAAAGACTCTAGGAAGTGGCTTTTCAGTAGTATCCATTCTTTCCGTGACTCCCTAAATTACCTTGAAAGGAGTAGCTGCAAAGAGTAAGTACCAGCCCTTTACTCGGGGTTTTTTAAGTCCTCTGACCCTTTCCTCCATGGTGTCAAACACCCCACAGGGTCAGAACTCAAAGACTGCATTAGCTCATGAATCTCCCAAATCAAGAGTTCTCTGTCTCGAGCCACCTGTAGCATCCGGGGAGATGTCCTGATGAACTTGTTAGCTGTCTGTGAAGAATGTTAAAGATGCTAATTTAAAAATGCCTATAAAATATGAAGATAGCCTTGGTCTCTCCTACATCATACAAAATGCTGGCCACCATAAAAGTGATGGGTTTCATAGCATGTGTTTTAAATTTTCATTTCTAATAAACAGTATGGAAAGCAGTGTATTAGCTTAATTAATATCTAGGGACAAGTTTCCTGGGTCTGTCTCTTTCTTTGCTCTCATCCCATGTTTCACTGAGTCTCTCTCCACTCTGGGGGTCACCATTCCCTCTTCTTGCTCTCTTCTAGGTCCACATCTGGGTGTGTCAGGAAAGGTGCAAACAAAAAGCCGGCAACGGTTAGTGTGAATCTACATGTTGCTCGTGAGTAGAGCTGTTCAGTGCAAGCTGCTGCAAATGGGGTCTCTGAGGCAGCCTGTCCTGCAGGCTCCTGGCTTCCTCTGCGGTCTCTCACTCAGAGTTTTTCCCATCCACCTTTCCAGTACTCATGTCTTCATGTTTCTACTTTTTTCCCTGAGGTTTGAGCAAAGAACATCCCTTAACACATCCAATAAAAAGGAGTCAGTTTGGTGTTTCAGCTTGATCTCTCCTCCAGGAGGAGAAGACGGCTATCAGGATGTGACCTTTGCGGAGCAGGGCTCAGTCTGTAAAGTGCCTGCTAGAAAGGCATGAGGATGTGATATGGATCTCCAGCATCTGCTGCAAAGGTGGGCACAGAGGCATGCTCTCTGACCCCAGGGCTGGGGAGAAAAGGTGTGGAGATTTGCCCCGATGGGCAGATTCCCTGGAGCTCACTAGCCGAATCCATGAGAAACACTATCTGAAAAACTAAGGTGGGGGGTGGTAAAGAAGATACCTGATGTTGACCATTGGCATCACTGAACAGCAAAGCAAACGTCCAGTTGGGTGAAATATCAGGAAGTCAGCCAGCTGGAGACAACCACACAACCCAGGGACTTCTCCTCTCTCTGCCCAGTCTCCACCAGGGTTTCTGTGATGTCTGCTGTCAATGTGATCTTTATGGGAGCTCTCCATAACCCGTAACCCACAGAGCCTGAAATGATGAGTTACAAATTTAAAAATCAGCAGCACCTGTCCTCGAAGCTCACTGTCACTGAGAGGAGCTTCTCTAACAGTGCTGCAACATTAGCCATTTTTGTTCCTCCCTCAGTTGAAGCCAGAGCCCAACCTCCTGTGGGAAAGCGATGGTTGGCTGAAACAAGTGAGACAATAGGATGTCCTCGATAGAAGTGACTGCTGCACTGAATTCAGTTTGCAGGTGCAGCCCGCTCCTGCAATGGGCAGGACAGAGAGCGCTTTGAGAGCATGCTTATTAAAAGCCCGTTGTGAGAAAGACAACTGAGACACGCCCTTGAGGGGACATAGCATGGTCTGTCCACCCACGGTTTCCGAACTCCACCCAAAGTCCCCCCACCTCATCAGTGCCTCTCTTCTGCAGACACAAGAGCTTTGGGGTGGGGGCATTCAGCAGTTTGCAAAAACAGCAAATGTTTAGTCACTGACCTGTACTTAAGAATGCATGTGTGGCTGGAGAGTTGGCTCAGTGCTTAAGAGTACCGACTGCTCTTCCAGAGGATCTGTGTTCAATTCCCAGCACCAACAGCCATCCGTAACTCCAATCTCATTTGCTGGCATGTGCAGGCACAGCATATACATTGTACACAGACACAAATGCAGGCAAAACACCCATACAGATAAAAATAAATAAGTTTTAGTTTCTTTTTTGTGTGTTTGGTTTTTTTGTTATTGTGGTGGTGGTGGTTTGGTGTGGTTTGGTTTTGAGATGGGGTTTTTCTGTGTGGCCCTGGCTATCATAGAATTATAGAACTCACTTTGTAAACTCAGAGATTTGCCTGCCCCCACGTACTGAGTCCCAGATTAAAAGCAAGAACTTCACATCTATATTTAAATTTAAAATGTTTTAAAGAGTAAACAATGTCAAGTTTCCCTAACAACCAAATTACACTCTTTATCTAAAAGGTATTCAATAACATCCAGAGAAAATTCCAAGATGGCTCTCCTGTTTCTTGAAGGTCTTTATTTTTTTTCTACATCAATACTCATAGCTAAGTGTGTTCTGCTCCTTTTGGAGTTTTTCTTTCATTGCCTAGTTCCAACTAATTCTCCATTTACTCACTCACCAAATATGTATTGAGGATCTGCAATGTGTTAGACATGTACGGGGCTCAGTGAAGAAAAAGTCCCACTCAGTTCTTGGAACTTGCAGTCTACTGGAGAGACACTGGTGAACCAATGAACATAACAGGGACATGCCTCACAACAAGACAGAAGGAAAGGGCAGTTCTGACCTGGTCTGTACCAAGAAAAGACCAACATGCAAGAGAGAAGAAGAGGAAAGGAAAATAAGGAGGAAAATATAGGAAGTCATAGCATTTACAAGATCTTGATGTTGTTATGCCCAATTCAAGAAGGGATGAAAAGCCCTCGGGAGGGGGGGGGTCTAGAAGAGGAGGTGTCAACTTGTGGGAGTGGTGAGCCATAATAGATGCCACCTCTGAAACTGACCACAGTAATGGGGAGACCAGTCAGAGTCTGTGGCTTCATCAGGGTGATGGCAGGTGGACTGGGTGATCACAGAAACAGGCATAGAATCAAACCTCAAACACACTAAAGGGATGGAACAGAAATCCCATGGGGTGTGACAGAGAGAGACAATGACACCAAGATGTCACACCCAAACTAATGGAGAGACAGAGCTAAAGATGTATCAGGCAAGACTAGAAGCTCATCCTGTAAGAACACGATGGTTGCTCAAGCCAGCAAGACAATGGAATGTCCTAGACAGAAGCATGGATCTAAGAGTGATAGTGTCCCTCATTATTCCATTTCCATGCTAACCTCACCGAGTAGGAGTCTAATCTTTTCAGAACATACATATGGTGATTTGAGATTTTAGATTTCCAAATGGAAAGTTAAGGAATAGGGAGTAGGCTATCAGCCTAGTGTTCAGAAAGAGCAATGGCAGAGACATAAAATTGAGGGGTAGGTAATAGACACACTAGCTAGCCAGACTGAGCTAGTCAGCAGAGTGAATATGGGTGAAAACAAGGTATCCACAGTGCCTTGGGTACTTAGAAGCCAAGAGAACAGGAAGTACCAGGCAGCACAGGTCTATTGCAAGAAGGAAAAACCCATTCCTGACTCCTGGCCTCTGTGCCCCCTTTTCCCTTGATAACCTAAATAGACATGTCCAAGAAATGTCTCTTGGCCAGTGCTAAGCTTGGCATGCCCAGCGGGATGTGCTTCCCAATATTCACACCAGGGAAGTCCAGCTTAGAGACCATGATGGGGATTCTCTGTGGCTACTTGATTAGCTGTGAAGTGGCCAGGTCAGGCATTTCTGGGCATATCAATGAGGGTGTTTCCAAATTACCTTCAAATGGGTGGACTCAATGATACCAACAGACCACCCCCAAGTGTGGATGCATACTATCTAATCCATTGAGGGCCAGAGCAGAAAAATCAGAGGAAGAAAATTAATCCCTGCTTCCTTCCTGCCTGCCTGTGTATGCTAAGACATCTCTCTCCAGTTTCTTCTCTCATCCCCTGGGTGGGAATTACTTTGTTAGTGCTCCTAGGTCTGAGGCATTTGAATACTGAATTATATTACCAGTTTCCCCAAGTCCCAGCAGTCCACTGCAAAAGCCCAGCAGGATTTCTGGACCTCTGTAATCATATGAGCCAATATCTTATTATAAATTAATAATTATCCTCTTCCAGGTCATGATCTAGGATACAAGTCACTGTCTACAACAGTGGTTCTCAACCTTCCTAATGCTACTATCCTTTAAGACCGTTTCTCATGTTGTGGTGAGCCTACCACAAAGTTACTTCATTGCTACTCAACACAACTACTTTTTCCATTGCTCCTTCACAACTGTAATTTTCTTGCTGTTATTTAAATATTGGATATGTAGGATATCTGATATGCAACCTCCAGAGGACTGTGGCCCACAGTTTAAGAACTACACACAGCCAGAGGCTCTTAAGCCCTCACTTTCCTCAGGGTCTGACATGACCAGAAGAGGCTAGAGCATAGAGCAAGAACACTGTAGCCTGGATCAGGGTGGTACTGACCCAATGGCTAATTATTATTTTTATTCTAGCCCCTTTGTGTAGGAGTCTAATCTTTGCAAAACAGGAACAGTCCCAGGAAAGACCCATTAAGATGATTCTATGGACAGAGTTTCCAGGAATCTACATTATTAATCATTTTAAATGACTCATTAAAATTTGAGAACTGTCGGTAAACAACTAGAAGTAGGTATTAAGGGTTTTCCTCTCACATATGGTCTACCAACCCTAGAGCCCACATGAGTAGACCCCTGGATGAGTTGCTTCCCATTCTGAAGACATGATCATCCAGACAACCCATTGATCCTCTTGGACCTGGACACTTTACAGAGTCACATAAACACTGATCACTCCTGCTCTGTAGGAGACCTATGTCTGGCAAGCTGTCAGACAACTCTACATGGTGCTTCCCCAGACAGTTCCCCAATCCAGTTTCCTGGAAATACTGCAGTTTCTTGATGGGAGAGCTCTTCCAGGAATCCATGGCTTCTCAACTGAAATGGGACAGCTTTGTCAGTTGTTAGAATAAGGACTTGTTTTTTCATCTGTCATCCTTTCTTTTCACCTCCATTCAACAGTTAGTAAGCACTTTCTATATACATTACCTTCAGGGTAGAATCACCCAGGTGGAACAAATGCCATGAACAATAGCTCCAAAAGGAGTGCCTGGCTTTGAAAAGATAGAGAGGGTTTCTTCTTTTTCTGTTCTTTCCTTTAAAAAAAAAAACTTCAGCGACTAGCTTTAAATATCAAGATCTCAACCAAGGTATTCAGAGAACCTTATAATATAATCCTTATGTTAGAATTCTCCAGAGAAATATAATCAATGGGAGATGATGGATTGATGGATGGGTGGGTGGATGGATGGATGATAGATGGATGGATAGATGGGTGGATGGATGAATAGGTGGTTGGATGGGTGGGGGTATGAGGTGGGTGAGTGGATAGATGGGTAGATTATGGATGAATGTATGGATATGTGGATGAATAGATGGATGGGTAGGTGGGGTAGATGGGTGGGTGGGTGGATTGACAGATGGATGAATGAATAGCTGGATGGATAGGTGAGCAATGTTCGATAGGTGGGTGGGTGAGTGGATGGATAGACGAATGGATGGATGAGTAGGTAGAGTGGATGGATGGATGGATGGGTGGGTGGGCTGGTGGGTCATTAAGTGGGTATGATGGATGGACAAATAGGTGATAAATTGAAGTGGAAATTTCTGGTTTCCTTGAAGACTCAGTTTTGTCATGTCGTGTTTTGCCCAGGTTGTCTTGTGAGAGGGCACATGATGTTTTGTTATGAGCTCTCACATGCAAGGGGTATGACTTTGACTAGCTGAGAAAATCTGTGAATGGATTCTGAGGCGAGGGCATATATAGAGGCCTAAAAACAGTGAGACATCGCTTTTTGAACTGACATCACTGGGCTGATCTCCCTGCCTTGACACTTGACTTTGCAGAGAGCAACATACCAGAGAGCTTCTCTGAGCAATCCAGCTGAGACTTGTGGCTTTTGTTTACTTTGTGTTACTGCTTGTTGATGGCCTTTGGACTGGACTGCTGCTATCCTGATGACTGAGTCTGGTAATCTCCTAAAGATCCATTGACTTTAGTCAGCAAGAAGTAGACAAAGAGAACTACAGTCCTTTTCCCTACTAATCTCCTACCTAAGGTTTCAGGGAGTTGGAAGGGAGGTAAAGGTACTTAAGAACCGTAATAAAGTAGGTTTGGTGAAAATCCTAAGCCTAAAACAGAGCCTACCCATGGAGTCAACTTAAACCGATAAGGAGAGTAAGTCCCTCCAACTATCGCCCATAGAACCTAAAGATCCAGGAGCCAAGAGAATGATTCAGGTCAAGAACAAAGAGCTGAGTCCTGATGCGGATTCCAAGATGGCTGCCACGAGAGAACACTGTGTCTGAGGAGTAGGAGAGCAGAAACAACGCAGCGACCAGGAGACTGAACTCTGGGACCTAAAACGCCAGCATTGTGAGTGCCAGTTGAGCAGAACTCCCACGGTGAGAAAATCAAGTGGGAAAACCCTAGGGACACCCAGTTATTACCTGGAGAAATTTCCCGGTGACCAACGGCGCACAGCTCTGATCTGGACGAGCGGCTGCCATTGTAGACTGGATCGCACAGGAGGAGCCGGGTGCCGTTTTCACTGAACTGCACCCTGCAAGCTCACACTGCACCCGGGTTCTGCTTCGTTCGACCAGCGGGTGTGCTGCGGGTGTGCTGCGGGCTCGGACCGATCATCAGAACCACACCAGACTGAGTGGATTGGGGGACCATTTGGACCAGTCCGCACACTGCGGGGGCGCCAGCCTAACGCTTCCGCCAGCAAAAACTCAGTCAGTGTGTGAGTCCACCGGCGGGTCTGGGAGGAACCCGAGTTCTGCCTCAACCCACGGGTATGCGGCGGGCGCTAACCTATCGCTGGAACCACTACAGACTGAATGGATTGGGGGACCATTTTGACCAGTCCGCACACTGTGGGGGCGCGAGCCAATCGCATCAGCCAGCAAAAACTCAATCAGTGTGTGAGTCCGCCAACGGATCTGGGAGGAACCCGAGTTCTGCCTCAACCCACGGGTGTGCGGCAGGCGCGAACCAATCGCCAGAACCACCACAGACTGAGTGAATTGGGGGACCATTTTGACCAGTCCATACAATGCGGGGACGCTTGCCAAACGCTTCCGCCAGCAAAATCTCAGTCAGTGTGTGAGTCTGCCGGCAGATCTGGGAAGAACCCGAGTTCTGTCTCAATCCACAGCTGAAAGGATCCTGGGACCATCTTGACCAGACCGCACACTGAGGGCGAAAGCTGCACGCATCCGCCAGCAAAAACCCCAGTTCAGGTGTCTGTCCACGGGCCAGACAGAGAAGGCCTCAGGCACCATTTCAGACAGCCCTGCATACAGCGGATGCACACCAACCCAAACCCACTGTGTGTGCCCCAAATATCAACTCGGACCGTGGTGAACAGCCTCTGGCACAGAAGGAGGCGCCAAATCTCCACTCCAGGGGAGAGCCCTTAGCAGCAAGCCCAGGGCAGAGTCCACAGCCCCCAGCTGACATCTCAAACCTGGACACTCAGACTCTAGCACAGAGTGAGGAATAAAGACTCCAGACCAGAGGGGTGACCAGCCTGCAGTGCTCACAGCTCCTCGCACAGAGCACGAAGCTGGGCA
>CM053755.1:10241962-10264800 GCA_028658305.1 Pachyuromys duprasi | reverse complement strand
TAGGGTTTTCCCACTTGATTTTCTCACCGTGGGAGTTCTGCTCACCTGGCAATCACGGTGCTGGCGTTTTAGGTCCCAGAGTTCAGTCTCCTGGTCGCTGCGTTATTTCTGTTGTCCTACTCCTCAGACACAGTGTCCTCTAGTGGCAGCCATCTTGGACCTCCCCCGACCTTCCTTCTTTGGAGTAGTCTTTTTTAGATGGACTGAACTGAAAAGTCAGGCCAACTGTGTCCTTCAAAACTATGAAAGCCAGGAAAGAAGAGTTAGCCACAATTCTCCATGCACAACCGCCCCTGGGGTGGAAACCTTAGAGCTTCCGTGGCCCCTGCATCTCGCATGATACGGAGTAAGTCAGCATCCCCCTGGCTCGTGTGTCTTCTTCGCTGTAGAGAACAGAGGCAAAAGACCAGGACTAGCTGCAGAGCAGTTGTGAGAGAAGGCTGTGCGGGTACAGCTCTGCACATGGAAGGGACTGCAGGAGAAAGGCGGCGGCCAACTTCTGAGGCTTGGTAGCTCAGGTCTAGAATAACCATCACTTTAAAATAAAAGCCTTGGGGGTGGGTTAGGGAGATGGCATTGGCTTGCTCTTCCAAATCCAGGTTCTGGTTCCAGTAGACCACCTGTAGTAGTCTATAACATCTGTTCCAGGGCATCTGACGCCCTCTTCTGGCCTTACAGGACACAAGACATGCAGCACAACACTCATACACTTAAATAAATCTTGAAGAACGAAAAGCTCTGCACTTGCAACACCTAGATAACGTTAAAATCCTCTTTGAGTCAACAATTACTAGTTTTAATTTTTTAGCACTGTTATTCCTTAAAATAATATTTTTTATTAATTCTTGGAGAATTTCACACTGTATTTTAATCACATTTACACTGCTCCCCAACTCCTCCTAGATCCTCCCCCCACATTTCTACCCACAAATTTTATGTTCTAGTTTGTGTTTGCTGCTTACTCCCGGGTATGGGGTATGCCCGGGAGTGTGGTATCACAGCATGGAAGAAAACCCACTTTCCCTCTCTCTAAAGCACTTCAATAGTGCCTCATGCCCACTTCCTCTTTCCCATGCTTTGTCTGGCTTGAGCTTGTACCATTGCTTGAGTTCATGTGTGCATCTGCCCTATCATGCCTAAGAGAACACTTTTCTTGAAGCTACCCACCACCTTTTAGTACGTACAATCTTTTCTTCCCCTCTTCCACTTCCGTCCCTAATCCTTGAGTGGGCTGAACATTTCTAAGTCTCTATTCTATGAACATTGACTATCTGTGGGTCTCTGTTAATTGCCATCAATGCAAGAAGAAGCTTTTCTGATGAGAGCTGAGAGATGCCCTCATCTATGGGTATAGCAATAAGTCATTAGGAATCATTTTTTTATTATGTGCATTTAGCAAAAAAAAAAATAGTAGTAGGTTCCCCTCTATCTAGCTACAGGCTCATGACCTCATTTACAAGGCTAGGAATGGGTTCCATCTGGCCGAGCTGGCTTTCAATTCAATAAAAGGTGATAGGTTATTCTGTTAGCATTCTTGACACCATTGCACTGGTGGACATATCTTTCCAGACCATTCCTGGAATGCTCAGCATTTACAGCTGGGTGAGACTGATTCTTACTTTTCCCCTTCAGTAGTGTGTATAATACTTTCTAAGGACCATGGATAGCTTTGTTATTTTTTTTAAGGGAAGCATGAATAGATTGATAAACATGTGCATATATTTGTATATATATCAGAAACATTTTTGTTTAGATACATTATATGTCAAGTATGATTATTTTTACATATAAATCTCTAATTTGGATTCTAGTAAATTCATCATTAATGAATGTTGGGAGAGGCCAAGATGCTTTTGCAGCTTAGAAATAGAATTCTATAGAACAGCTGTGTTTCCTTGATAGGAAGAGTAGAGCATTTGTGAGCTGGGAAGGCAAAAAGAACCAAGTTGTGAATCAGTTGAGCATTTATTTCTCCCGCTGAGGAGACAGAAAGCAAGTTATGATGGTGCTCAAGAACAGTGGGTCACCACGACAAGGGCTTCTTAGGAGTTGGTACTCAGGGGTGGTGGAGGGGCCCTGCTTAAGGAAGCTTAACAGGATGAAGTGGTGGAGAGGGATAAGAAGGACACATTTTAGGATTTATTTACATCCTGTGCACTCACCCAGCCCCCAAAAGACAAACATTGTATATTCTCCCTTATTTATAGATCCTAGCTCCAAATACAACATGAAATCACAGAAACCTGGAAAGTAAAAAGGGACCATGCATGTGGGGAGAAATTACTCTAGAGATGGCAATGGTGGGAACCAAGGGCCATAATGGGGAAAACTAGGGGCACTTTAACTGGGGAGGGGGAGCTAGCTGCAGGAGGAGGAGAGCGATAAATGATACCAAAGATTTTTTAAAAAGCCATAGAGAAACACATTAATTTATGTTTATTTAAATCAAATGCATGCATTTTATATTATCATGTTTAAGTATATTACATTATATCGATATATGAGATGCTTATTATATCAATATATCAGTCTATATCAATATATAATTAAGTTATGCCACTTAGGGGTAATTATGCTCCTCCAACAAGACTATCTAACAAAATTTTCAGTGCCAAGCATGGGGAATCCATCAAACTGTTAGTCAGGGAGCCCAAGAGACACCCTCAGTAATACAGGCTTTCCCTGCTGACCTTGATCGCCTGCCAGGGTTTGGAGGGAAGACCCTATTGTTGAAGACACCATCCTCCTCAGACACAGGACTTGGAGGAGTCAAGCTGGAATGCCCTGGAAGTATCCCTGAGGACCAGCTTTCATAGTATCTAAAGGTGCTATGCAGACTTTCAAGGTAGAAAAATGGTAAAGAGTCCCACCCATGTGTAAAGCCGTGACCAGCAGAGCACGGCATCCTGAAGGGTGGAACATCTGACGGCTAACCAACATCTATCTAATTAGACTTAAGGTCCGCTTAATAGGAGGAATTCATGCCTTGAACTGTGAACTTAGTCAACTACCCATGACTAATGGGGTCATGGCCCCAGAGGAGAACCTATTGCTACCACTTCCCCAAACAGTATAATTTCTAACTGCATTCTAAATATTATTCTTATACCTAGAAATAACTTAGCTCTCATCCCTAATTGAAGAAGCGTCTTTTTTTCCAGCAGACATAAATTATTATAAAAACACACCCAAATACACCCAAGACTGAGAGTCAAAGAATACGAGAAAACAAAAATAAAAACAAACAACTGTCAAGCTGAAAGTAAAGTGATGTAGCTATCCAGATGTCTGACAAACTAAAGACTTGAAATCAGAATTAGTCAGAAGAGATAAGCATTAATAAAAGAAACAGTTCATTAAGAAGATATAATTGTAGAATTATGCACACTAAATTCTCGGGCTCCCAATTTCACAAACAAGCCCTAATGTACATAAAACCCGTACAGGTACTGATACGATAGTGAGTAATTTCAATACCACACTCTCAACTTTAGATAGCTTATTAAGACTAGAAATCAAAATAAAACCCCTCAGCTAAACTCCATCATAGAGCAAATGTACTTAACAGAAAAAAGAACAAGATAAAGCCCAAAGCAGTACATAGAAAGAGAAAAATAATACCATGGTAGAAATTATTACAACCAAGACAAAGTGCATGTAGAAGCCAATCAAACACAGTTGGTTCCTTGCAAAAAATAAATGGGAATGACGACTCTTTAGCCAACAAAAGGAAAGAAGAGGTAAGTTAATAAAATTAGAGGTGACCATGGAAGGATTGGTCCCGAAGATTCCAGGGAAATCTAGACAAGCACTAAAGGATACTTCAAAAATCTCATGTCTCAAAAGACTGGAAAATGGAAAAGAAATAGGTAAGTTCTCAGATGCATATAACCTACCATATTTAAACTGAGAATATATGAACAAAAATTAGAGCAGTAAAGAAGTGTCTGCACACAAAGAAAAGCACAGAACAGAAGGACCCAGAGCCAACTCCTATCAAAGCTTTAAAGGGTTAACACGAAGTTCTCTGAACTGGAAAAAATTTAAAAATTCCCCCACATAACATTTTTTAATTGATTCTCTGGGGGTTTCACATCATGAACTTGGATTGCAATTTCTTTCCAGTCCTTCCAAATCTGTCCCACCCCCATAACTTCACTCCTCAAAAGAAGTAAAAATAAAAATAAAAAAGAAAACAAGCAAACAACAACAAAACAAAAACCAAGACCACTTTATGTTATCTATATACTAACTGGAGCATGGTCAAATGCTTAGTGGCCTGTCCCTTCCCCTCCAACACCTCCACCAGAAGTTATCAGTTGTAGAGAAGTACACTTCAGCATCCTGTCAACTTAGAGGGTGTCTGGGGGGTGGTGTATGGTTAAAACAGGGTTTCTTTGTGTAGCCTTGGCTATCTTGGAACTTACTCTGTAGACCAGGCTGGCCTCGAACTCAGAGATCTGCTGCCCTGGGATTAAAAACATGCACCCCTACCACTGCACAGTTCCATCATACTTAAAAAAAAAGTTTATTTTTTTTACGATTTTTTTTCATTTTTATATCCCAATTATAGCCCCCTTCCTCATCTCCTCCTGGTCCCACCTTCCCTCCATCCTCTTTCCTATCATCCCCTTCCCCTAGTCCACTGAAAGAGGAGTTCTCCTCCCCTGTCATTTGACCCTAGTTTATCAACCCTAGCTTATCAGGGCTGCCTGAATCCTCTTCCTCTGTGACCTAGCAAGACTGCATTGCCAGGGGTAAGTGATCAAAGAGCAGGCAACTGAGTTCATGACAGAGATAGCCCCTGCTCCCCTTACTGGGGAACCCACATGCCAATTGGGTACATCTGATCAGGGAGTGGGGGACAAACAGGATAGACACTAGAATTGGTGGAAGAGAGGGAACAGGAAGGGAACCTACCATAGAGGTCCTCTGAAAGGAACCCAACAGAGGATGGAAGTAGGCACTGAGACTCACAGCCAAACTTTGGGCAGAGCACAGGGAATCTTATGGAAGGCAGAGGGGGAGAAAATAGAAGGACCTGGAGCTCCATAACTGAAATATCTGAGCCCAGTGGGCCCTGAAGAGACTGATACACCAACCGAGGACCTTGCATACAGAGGACCTAGAACCCCTGCTCAGATGCCCATAACACTTTTTAAGAGTTTTCTTTGGTGGCTTCATCTAGGCTGTTACTCTTTTTTGGAGTTGGGGTGAGGGATGAAATGAGGGTAAGGGTTGTCAGAAGCTTTCCATGTCGTCTCTCAGCTGTGTGTCTGCAGTCTTCTGTATCACAGTGAAAGTAGCTTCCTTGCTCTTCGTAGTCGACAGGAGCACAAATCATGGACTTCCACACAGTTTCTGGTAACAGTACAGACCATGAACGTGGACCCTGCTGCAGTAGAAACCCAGATCCAGATAAGCCCGCAGAGGCTGTCCTGACTGGAACAGCACTGAGGCCTCAAGTGGCAGGGCAGGCCACTCAGATCAATACGGCTCCCTGCCGAAGCACAGCCCAAGGAGGGCTACATGGCCTCAGGTAGAAGCACAGGTCACAGACTTCTGCTTGGCCTCTGGTGGTAGCTTAGACCACCAACATCAAAACAGACCTTGGGTTCAGTCTTGGACCCAGACGTGACCCTTGGTGGCAGCAATGATCTGCTCATCTCTGTGGACCCAGGGGGCAGTGCAGGTTACACATCCAGGCAGCAGCGGAGGCCTGTGGATGTGGCTTTGGGCGGCAGCACAGACCACAGACGTCTGCATGGCCCCTCAGTGGGAACATGCTACCGACATCATCTCTACCCCTAGCAGGCCTGGCTGGCTCCCTTGGCTGCTGGCTCTTCTGTCTGCAAGCCTGTCCTGGTAGGGAGTCACACATTCATTTTAAAAGAAAGAAAACCATAGACCAACTTCCCTGATGAATATGAATGCAGAAGTTCTCAAATTATTGCAAACTTAGCTGGTCATGGTGGCATACCCCTTTAGTCCTACCACTGGGGAGAGAGAGGGAGGCGGATCTTTGAGTCTGAGGCCAGCCTAGACTACAGAGTGAGTTCTAGGACAGCCAAGGCTGTACAGAGAAACTCTGCCTCAAAATCAAACAAACAAAAGATTAAGGTGAATTGAATTTAAAAACCACATTAAGATTATACACTGTGACTGAATTGGTTTCATTTCCGAGATACAGTCATGATTCAATATATACAAACCAAAAAGTATAATATAGCATACAAATAGACTTGGGGTAAAAAACAAAATCACACATTCACCTCAATCAGTGTAAGTATGACCTTTAGCAAAGTTTGACGCCTCTTCATGATAAAATCCCAGAATGAAGTAGGAACAGAAGGACAGGGTTAGACACAATAGAGGCTCTATGTGACATGACAGACCTGTAGTCAATATTATACAAAATGAGGAAAGCTCGGGGCGTTTGTCCTGAAACCTGGATGGAGTGAAGGATTCACACTCCTTCTGCCCTCTTCTGCACAGTAGACAAAGGTTTAGCCAGAGCAATAAGACACGAGAATCATGTTCACTATAGCTCTTTGTCTACAAGCTTCTGTGTGGACAGAAATCCTTATCATTCTGGAAGCATACACTTACCAGGACTGAAATTTCTGGGTCATAGAATGATTCTCGTGTCTTACATGGATTTTGAATAGAGGGAAACTAATTGCCAGGCGAATAAAGGACAATGTGATAAAAATACAGAAGCCAAAGTGCCGCAGCTGCAGGCCTGCTAAATTTCATGGTGCATGCCCCTGAGTAAGGAAACAAGAGTGATTAGTTCACAGCCTGTTGAAATATTCTCACCCAGTAATACCAGTTTTTCAGGTTCACATTCCTAGGGTATGGTGTAATATAGACTGGGCTAGAGGTGACGAAATATTTGATTTTCAGCATTTGCTTTCAGGCCTGGGGACCTGAGTTCAGTCTCCAGTACTCACAAGGTAGAGGAAGAGAAACACTCCCCCCCCCCACCCCCAATTGTCCTTTGATCACCACGAGCACACAACACTCAATAAATCAACAGATAAATGGAAAACAACGTGAAGGAAATAAAAAGCCACTGGTCAGTGGCAGGAATTTGATGCCCGTTACAGAAAAGGACTATGGATTCTTTACTAACTAAAAAACGTCTATAGCTGCAAGCAAAAAGAACAAAATTAAGTGTCCACAGGAGCCACAGAAGTGATGAGTGAATTAACAGGTCAGGCCTCCCTGGGTGCTGTGCTTCAGAGAACGGTGGAGAATGTGATAGTCTCCGAGCATATGCCATTCAAACCCAGACTTCCTTAAAACACAATGATGATTGAGAAAAGATGTTGAACCTGGCCCTGGGTGACGATTTGTAAGCTCCTGCAATAAAAAAAAAAAGGAGGAGGAGGAAGAGGAAGAAGGAGGAGGAGGAGGAAGAGAAGGTGGAGGAGGAAAAGGAAGAAGAAGGAGGAGGAGACTGGTAAAGAAAGGGCGAGAGAAAGTGGCCACAGGAAAACTGGAGCTATGCATCTGATAAACTTTCCCGCAGGAATAGCAGAGTAACCAGGAGTGCCCGCAGAAGCGAGCTCTGAGGCACCTCGTTTTTAAATACCCGATGACTACCACAAGGTGGCGCTCTGGAAAAAACTTGACACTCTAGACAACCCTGCTTCCCTGAAGCCTTGCTTGCAGGAAGGGTGGGCAGAAGGAAGTGAGCTAGGCAATGCTGCTTTGTCTTCTTCCAGGCCCCGGGTAGCTTTCTGGCGTCTGAGCCTAGACTCCGTTTGAGTCCATTAAAAACAGATCATGGTGGGGCAGTCTGAATCAGTGCTGCTGACCCCAACAGACCACATTTGGAGTAGCAAAGAGTTAAACCACTAGAAGAAAGGAGAAATGGATACTCCAATCTCTAGCATTTTTAGAAAGTTAGAAGAAAATGACGCAGTTGGGTGTTTCGCCTTTCTAGTGCAGGACATTCTCTGAGTTTCATAATAAGATATTTCAGGAAAGTAAGAGTCAGGGACCAGTCAAAAAGGTTTCACCATTCCTAGCAACCATGTGTGGCCTCCAGCCTATGTTCTGGCCAATGCAATGAGGCCATTACTGAGGTATCACTTTTGGGTCATGACTTCAAAATACACTGTATCCCCTACATATTTCTAAATAGAAATATCTAAATAGAGATTATTTCTCTTGGGTCCCAGTAGCAAGGACATTAACCCAGGAATGACTAAGCAAAACCACACAGAGAGCCCAAGCTTTGTACAAGACAGGCAACTTCTCCTTCTTTTCTCTCTCCCTTCCCCCTCCGTCCGTCCGTCTGTCCCTCCCTCCCTCCTTTCCTTCCTTCTTTTCCTCCTCACCCCCCCCCCTTCTCACTAGGTTGCCCAGGCTGACCTCAAACCCACAATCCTCCTGCCTCATCATCCTGAGTGTGTGCTTTGATACTAATGCTCTCACACCCAGCTCAGTCATTTGTTTGTTTATCTGAAGCTGTAGCGTTTGATAGTTACTGCTATTCCAGGCCTGGCAAATGCAAACAATCGTCCTCCACCATAAGCCGTCCTGCTAAGTTCCGTTACAGGGAGCAGAATTCACTTGATTTAGGAAGATCATGACAGGAAGCTGAATGGCTTGTAGATGTGTGCTGATGAGTGGACACTAGGTGGAGCTTTCAGAGACGATTCTGGAAACCACAGTGCAAAATGGTGTCACCAGGCAGCTGCTGTGTCGGCATATCAGAAGAGCCCTGGTGAGGACGTCACTGTGAGCAGGAGGTTGTCAGGACCGCTGTGTGCGGCACCACTCAGCCCCTGCTGCAGTCTCTACCAGGAAGCCCTGTGGTTCACAGCAGCCAAAAGAGAAGCTGCTGGCACTGAGACCTCTGTCCAGTCAGTGGCAAAGAGAACCACTTCTGGAAGTGCCTGCCAGCTAAGGCTTGTACTGCTGCATCTAAGTCTAACTTAAAACCAAATCTGGGCCCCGCACCTAGGTGACAGAGGTATGGGGATGAGGGTCCAAGGTCCTAGTTGGCTACATGGCAAGTTTGAGGCAAGCCTGAGCTACTTACCAGAGACCATATTTCAAAAACAAAACTAACAAACAAAACCCAAGTAACATTTTTGCTGGGGAATATGGGAAATGTAGATTTCAGCTTTCTGGGCTCTGAGGTTCAGGAAGACACTGTAGGGAACAAAGGGAAGTCTGGAATACTATGCCTCAGCATTTGTAATTCATCAGAATCCAGGGAAAAATAGAGAAGAACAATAATGAAAATGGTACTGTACTGACAAAAGAATAAATAAATGGGTGTTATGGAGCAATACATGAAGTAAGAGATTCAGCTATTGTGGTGGTGAAGAATGGCCCTCGCAGAGTCGTATTTGAATGCTTAGGGAGTGGTATTAGGAGGGAGGCCTTCAGCCCCAGACACTAGAAACGATGTTCTGCTGTGCTTGCTGACAGGAACCTCGCATAACTGTCCTCTGAGAGGCTCCACCTAGCAGCGGATCCAAGCAGATGCTGAGACCCACAGCCAGACATTAGGAGGAGCTTGGGGAGTCTTGTGGAAGTGTGAAGGGAAGGCTAGAAGGACTGAGAGGGGACAAGGACTCCATAAGAAGACAAACAGAATCAACTAACCTAGGCCCACGGGGGCTTACAGAGACTAAAACACCAACCAAAGAGCATACATGATCTGGACCTAGGCCCCCTGCACATGTGTAATGGATGGACAACTTGGTCTTCATGTGGGCCCCTTAGCAGATGGAGGAGGGGCTGTCTCTGACATGGACTCTCTTGCCTGCTTTTGGATCACGTTTCCCTAGCTGGCCTGCCTTGTCTGGCCTCAGTGGGAGAGGATGAGCTCAGTTCTGATGTGACTTGATGTGCTGAGGTGGGTTGATACAGGGGCAAGGAGGGGGGTGCGGGAAGAAAGGGAGGGGTGAAAGGGAGAAGAGGATGGGAGGAGAAGATTGGGAGGAGAGGAGGGAGGGGGCTACATTCAGGATGTAAAATGAATAGATAAGTAATAAGTAAACATATATATATATATATATATATATATATATATATATATATATATATATACATATATATATGGCCTTGTTGGAGGAAGTATGTCAAGGTGCGCTGGGAGAGGAGGTTGGCTTTGGGGTTTCCAGATCCCGCGTCTCTCTCTCTTCCTGGTGCTGATCCAGATGTAGAACTCTCAGCTACATCTCCAGCTGTGTCTGCCTGCATGCTGGCATGCTTCTTGCCATGATGATAACTGGGCAAAACCTCTTAATATGAGCCAGCCCCAGAGAAATGTTTTCCTTCATAAGAGTTGCTATGGTCATGGTGTCTCCTCAGCAATAGAAAATTGCTGTGAGAATTCAGTATATGCAAAGCAGCACTTAAAAGCAGTGGGATAGGAAGGGCCTTTCAGCAACGAACAATGTGACAACTGGCTTATCGTTTAGAAAGTGATGTAAATGTGAACTGTACAAGCATAAAAATATGCAATTTGTATATGGTAAAGGTATTCCTAAGATCAATAGAGATTTGAGGGAGGATACTTTTTGAGTGATTTTGTGATTCTTTATTTGTTTATTGAGACAGTTTCATGCTATAGTCCAGGCTGTCCTGGAACTTACTATGGATGCCATAGTTAGCTTCTAACTTCAAGACCCCGTTTTCAATAGTAGCTAGAGAGTATAGACAGAAATCAATAATGAAACAGTGGACTTCGGTCGGGCCAGGAAGCTGTGAGCCTTGGGGAACCAATCAAGAGCAAGAGTGGGGTCAAGACGTGTCCAAATCCTGAAAATCTCATCCTGAGACCAGCAGGAAGCTCTGGGCTGCACGTCCCAGCGTACATGTCCTTGTGACCCACCTCTGCCACCCTTGAGGCAGTCACATAGCCTAGTCGTGGGGTTTCAGGTGCAACTTTCTCTCTCCCTATAAGGACATGCCCAGAAAGAACCTGGAATTCCTCTTCATGCAAATGAAGGATCCCCAGCACCTCAGCCAATGTACAGTCACCCCAGAAAACCCCTACCCTCTCCCCCAGGTTTATATAGCCTTTGTACCCACCTCCAATAACGGAGAGCCGTTTCACTGAAAACATGTCTCTAGAGAAGGCTGCTTCTCTCAATCTCGCATTGACCAAGATCCTGCCTAAACCATCCTCCAGTCCGGCCCAGTACACAACAGTGCCTGGATGCCTCCAGGGGAAAAGCACATGTGAGGTGGCAGACTTGAACACAAAGGTAGACAGATAGGTGTGATAGACATGGAGAGGATATTACACCAAAAGAGAATAGAAGAGACATGCTCTCCAAGTACACAGACCATTTTCTAGGACAGATCACAGGTCAGGTCACAAAATAAGTCTCCAAAATGTAAGACTGAAATTGTATCAGGAATCTTTCCTGACCACAGCGGACAAACTAAAACCCAGTAACACAAGCAACACTACAAAATGCTCATATAGGAATGCATTTAAAAGACATCACAGGGGTTATCTGTCTTCCTGTAAAACTCTTAATCGTAATACTCATTAAACACTGTAAGTAAACTTACTTAGTATGTGAAACATTTGAGGGTAGTAGCTGAAGTAATTTTGTATTCTCCATGTCCCACAAGCAGCAGCTAGTATGATTTAATAAGTGTCTGGAGAACAAAGGAAACGTTCTTTTTCTTAAATCCCACTATCCTGCATAAGAACTCTAAGTTCATTTTATTCATCTGAAAAATTCTACCATTATCCCAAACTTGGAAATAATGTCTGAGGGTCCTGGGGGCCCATTAAAGTTCTAAGCCTATTTAGAGTTGATCCTTTGGTGATTTGGAGAATTCCTTTAAGGGTGTTCAAAGCTTTAGATTTTTAATTTTTAGTTATATTTTAAAAACCCATAGGATAAAAAAATATTACCATCTTAACAACTTTAAAATAGTTTATTGGTGTTCAACATTCTCATACTCTTGTGTGACAGATTAATTTTAGAGTCTTCTATTTAACAAAATGGAACTTTTTACTTGATATAGAACAGTTTCCCCATTTCTTCCCTCCACGAGGCCCTCAGTACCATTATCCTACTTCCTGTGTGTCTGACTGTTTTAAAGACTTCAGGTATGTAGTATAGGATGGTGCTTTTCCTGAATGGCTCAAATCACTATCCCAGTGTCCTTAAGCTTGCCTGTTTTGTCTTATTTTAAGGATTTCTTTCTTTTTAAAGGTTGTATAATATTCTCTTATGTATATGTTATGCTCATTGCTAATTTGTCTATTGCTAGACATTTGTACAGGCTGCTTTCAACTCTGAGTACTGTGAATGATGTTGTCATGAGCATGGCATATCTATATATCCCTTTGAGACCCTGTTCTCAATAATTTGGAGAGAATAATAATGATTTTAAAGATAAACCATCAAAAGGGCAAATAAAATAGATTTTAGCCAAAGCCAGTTAGCTGTAAATTTGAAGCCCATGTTGTTTATTTATATAATACAAGATAGTAGGAAGGCCATGGTAGGGCTGACAAGGAAGAGAGAGCTCAAAACCATGTCTGAGGAGATGAGGTATCAAAGCAAAGTGTCTATGGATACTATACTCCGGGCAAAATCAACAACATTAAGAATAAAGGATTGGGGATGGCCTGGAGAGATGACTCAGTTATAACAGCACTTGCTGCTCTTACAGAGAAACCACTTTTATTTCCCAGCACTTGTGGAGAGCTCTCAGCGGGCTCTGGCAGTTTGGTGGCTGATTGATTGTGGCACGTTAATACCAAAGATAATTATGCCCAAGTGAAATGGAAAGATCTGATTACTGGAATATGACAGGGGCCAGCCCTGTATTACTATGGGGAAGAGGGCATGTTTGTGTTTTTCAGCAGGATGCTGAAGGAGCCAGGTGAATCCCAGAAAGGTTGGTGTGATTTGCAGAAGTTCCCTGGAAGGAGGATGTTCTTGCTGCTGACATAATGAATTCTGTCCTGGTGGTGACTGGAGAGCTGTATTGGGCTTATGCTCCTGATGCACCTTTGTTACATTCTGTTGGGAGAAGATGTTGTGAAGAGAAGCCTTTTAGATACAATGTGACTGGACTTGATTGGTCTGGTAATCAGGATAACTCAAAAAATATGGGAAGAATGGGAAAAAGGACTGACTATGGGACTTTGGTCTGATTCTGGTTTTCAGCTGACCTATATTTGGCAGCTTGCCACAAAACTCTTGGGAGGCCCTGGAACTGCCTGTGTAAATTCTCCTTATGCTTTGTTGTTTGGAAATGTTAACATTTTTATACAAAATTCAAACTTTAATGTTTCTTGCCATCAGTGTAAACTAACAAACTGTATTTCTAAGCTTTCAAATGGACAACAGGTTCTGGTTGTTCCACAGCCTTCTTTAATTATAGTTCCTGTGAGTGTTTCTTAGGCTTGGTATTCTGATAAGTGGTCATCTTTTAAGTCACTCTTATGGAGTGTTATAGGACTTAGCTTATTACTCTTATTAGGAGCATGTCCCCTAATTTAATTATCAGTGATAATTAAAACGTTCATCAAGGCCTTTTAGAATGTTAAAGCTGATCTGCATAAGATTAAACTCCAGTGTCTACCCTAGCGAAGGTTGTTAGTCAAAGACAGATAAGATCTGTCTGAGGAATGTTCAACCTAAGACAGGGCATGAATGATGGATTTCATGTACGAATGATGGATAAAAATTTATCTTTCAAGAGAGACAACCTAAGAGAGGCACAATCTTCTACTCCATTGCTCTTAAGTTATGGTCAATTTTAAAAATATAAACAAGGGAGACCTGTGGGGAGCTGCTTGTTTTCATGCTGGCCTTCACCTGGAGACAGGGATAGGCAGGATGTTTTGCCAAGTTCACTTCCTTTGTTTGCGTGAGGATCACACAGACAGGTGGTCGAGGTGAACAAGTTTGACTTTCTCGATGAACCCTTTCATTGTATCGAGGTGCTTTTTGCTCTGGCTATAAAAAGGAATGGCGGAATAAACCATGTGTGACAGTTTCTTCTGGCTGCTCTCTCTAACTGATCTCATGTGTAGTGTGTTATTATTATTATTTTTTATTTTCTTTCAATCCTCACTTCCCACTCAGGAACTGTTCAACTCTGCTGGCGGGCTCTGGCCAGCACCCAGGTCAGATGGCTCATGACTGCTGCAGCTCTAGCTCAAGAGGTCCTCATCTGGCTCCCGAGATGCATATACAGAGCCTGAGCATGCATACACGGAGACACAGTCCTAGACACATAAACAAAAGTGAAAACAACACATTAGAAATGTTGTGGATGTAAATGTGTTTTTGTTTTGATCCCAGGTGTAGGATGTGGGACCACCTCAGGTTTTCACAGCAGCGACTACTTTCCTCATGCAGCCTCTGAGAGAGAGAGGTCCTTTTCCAGTCTCATGCAGCCTCTAAGAGAGAGAGGCCCTTTCCAGTCTCATGCAGCGTCTGAGAGAGGCCCTTTCCAGTCTCATGCAGCCTCTGAGAGAGAGAGAGGCCCTTTCCAGTCTCATGCACCCTCTGTGAGAGGCCCTTTCCAGTTGCAGATAGTTTAAATCTGAGGGTTCTGGAGAGGGAATAAAAGGCCACAGCCCAGAAAGAGAAAGAGTCTCCAAGGAGGAAGGATGTTGGTGCTTATCTCTGCTGTTTCTGGTTGCTGTTGATGCATTTGAATGAGAAGAAGTTTGAGATATCCTGAAAGGTAGATTGGATTTGCCCTAAGGATCCTGATAACCCTAACCAGCAGGAAGTAGCTAAAAATAACTCTGCCCCCTCTCCTCACTAACCTCCTCTCTCTCCTACCTCGTATTAGGGTGTTGGAAGGGATTGGGGTAGAAAGGGGAGGTAGAGGCATAAGAAACAACACACACACACACACACACACACGGCTAGTTCCAACATTAGAGAAAATAAATAAACTGTGACTAAGGGAGAAGGCTGGTGGTTGGAGATGGGACTGATAACAATGACAAGATGTAGGACGGAAGTATTAAACAGAAGTGGAATTAAATGCCTTTGACCTTTCACAATAGCCACAAATAATATAAAATTTTAGTGTAACTCTAACCAAGCAAGCGAAAGACTGTATGACAAAAACATCAAGTCTTTGAAGAAAAAAAAATCGAAGAAGACATTAAAAGATGGGAGATCTCCCATGCTTGTGGATTGGTGGGATTAGATTAACATAGTAAAAATGTCCATCTTACCAAAAGCAATCTACAGATTCAATGCATTTCCCACCAAAATTCCAACACAATTCTTTACAGACCTGGAAAGAGTAATTCTCAACTTCATATGTATGAATTAAAAACCCAGGAAAGCTAAAGCAATTCTGTGCAATCTGGAGCTCTCAACATCCCTGATTTCAAGCTGTACTACAGATCTATAGTAATAAAAACCACATGATACTGGCATAAAAACAAACAGGTTGATCAATGGAATCAAATGAAGACCCTGAAATAAACGCACACACCTTTGGATGCTTGATTTTTGACAAAGAAGTCAAAACCATACAATGGAAAGAAGAAAGTATCTTCAACAAATGTTGCTGGTCTAACTGGGTGTCTGCATGTAGAAGAATTCAAATAGACCCATATTTATCACTGCACAAAACTCAAGTCCAAGTGGATCAAACACCTCAACATAAAGCTAGATACACTACATCTAATAGAAGAGACAGTGGGGAAGAACCTTGAACGCATTGGCAGAACAGACCACTTCCTGAACAGAACACCAGCGGCTCAGGCACTAAGATCAACAATTCACAAAAGGGATCTCGGGGCTGGAGAGTAGGCTCAGGGGTTAAGATCACTTGATATTGTTACAAAGGACCTGGGTTCAGTTCCCAGCACCCACATAGAGGGTCACCACCTACTCAAGCAACAGCACATGTGGTCCACTGACATACATGAAGGCAAAACACTGATACACATAAAACAGTAAGAATAACTCTAAGAAAAATAGAATACAAACAAACGAAAACCCCAAAGGGGGTCTCATAAAACTGAAAAGCTCCTGCAAGGCAAAGGACACCATCAACAGGACAAAATAGCAGCCTACAGAATGGAAAAAGAGCTTCATTAACCCTATCTGACAGAGAGCTAATACCCCAAATTACATAAAGATCTCAAGAAATTAATCACCAAAAAACCCAAATAACCCAATTTAAAAATGGAGTACATATCTAAGCAGAAAATTCTCAATAGAGGAATTTCTAATGCTCGAGAAGTACTTGAAGAAATGATCAATGTCCTTAGTCACCAGGGAAATGCAAATCAAAATGTCTCTGAAGTTCCACCTTACACCCATCGGAATGGCTAAGATAATGCTGGTGAGGATGTGGAGCAAGGAGAACCCTCCTCCATTGCTAGTGTGAGTGCAAACTTGTAGAGCCACTTTGGAAATCAATCTGGTGCTGTACCGCTCCTGGGCACATACCCAAAAGATGCTTCACCATACCACAAGGACATCTGCTTAGCTATGTTCATAACAGCTTTATTCATAATAGCCAGAAATGGAAAACAACCCAGATGTCCCTCAGTTGAGGAATGGATACAGAAATTGTGGTACTTTTACACAATGGAATACTACTCAGCAATTAAAAACAGGGAAATCATAAAAATTTCAGGGAAATGGATGGAATGAGAAAATATCATCCTGAGTGAGGTAACCCAGAACTAGAAAGACAAGCAAGGCATGTACTCAATTTTAAGTGGATATTAGCCATAAGGTACAGGATAACCATGCTACAATCTACAGACTCAATGAAGCTAAATAACAAGGAAGGCCCAAGGAAGAATGCTTTAATGTCTCTCAGAAGGGGAAAGAAAAGAGACATTTGAAGTAGATGGAGGGAGGAAACTGAGTGGAAGAAGGAGTGGGGAGGGGACTGAGTGTGGAGATCAGATGGGGGACATAACGGGGTTGGGAAAGAAATGTAAGTCAGTTGGGTGGTATCTCTGGGAAGGGGAGGCTCCCAGGATTCTATGGAGATGACCTTAGGTGAGGCTCCTAGCAGTGGGGGATATGGAGCCTAAAGTTGACTCTTCTTGTAGACAAGTGAGACTTCCAGTGGATGGAGGGGAATACTAAAGCCTTCTACCCAAAATTTGCCCTATGAGAAGTGTAGGGATATAGATGGAGTAGAGATTGAGGGAATGGTCAACCTGAGATCCACCCCGTGGAAGAGAGCCAACCCCTGACACTATTAATGATACTTTGCTATGCTTGCAGACAGGAGCCTAGCATAACTGTCTTCTGAGAGGCTCCATCCAGAAGCTGATGGAATCAGATGCAGAGACCCACAGCCAAACAATTGAGTGACTCAGGGAGTCATGTGAAAGAGTGCCAGGAAGCACTGGGAGAACTGGAGGGGTCAAGGAGACTGACATAGCTAAGTAACCTGGGCCCATGGGGGCTCACAGAGATGGAACCAATAACCAAAGAGCATGCATAGGCTGGATCTAGGTCTCTACACATATGTAACAGACGTGCAGCTTGGTTAGCATGAGGGTCCCCTAACAATTGGACTTGGAGCTGATTCTGACCCTGTTGACTGCTTTTGGATCCCTTTCCCCTAGCTGAGCTGCCTTGTCTGGCCTCAGTGGGAGAGGATGCACTTAGTCTTGCTGTAACTTGGGGTGCCAGGCTGGGTTGGTACCCTTTGGGGGTACCTCCCATCTCTGAGAAGGAGAGGGGCAATGGGGATGGAGGCATGAGGGTGGGACTCGGAGGAGAAGGGGGAGGGGGCTGTCAGGTTGTAAGGTGATTAAATAAATCATGGGGAAAATGATTTAGGTGTTGAGGCTCGTGAACCTCACATGCATGAGGTAATATGGAAGAGTTGTCAATCATTGATAAGGCCCTCTTGGAAGATCAGGGAAGGGTCCTTTAGGTGTGGAGATGCCTTGAGGGTTCAGAGAGAGGAGATTTGGTCTGGAGGTTTGGGTTAGAGTTCCTTCATGCTGTCCAAGGCTTGCATCATTTGAACCTCAAATGAGAATCAAAGGAGAATGTATCCAGGCTTCTTATATGCTTGCTCTGATGAGGCATGAAGGAAAGTGGATGTGGGGAAGCATGAGCTCTCTCAGGATCAGCTAGCTCTCAGGAAATGGAGTCAGCCTTTGTAAGGGTGCCCGGCACATTTGAGGACTGGTCTAGTAGGAAAACTGATTGTCTAGGGCCACACCTAGCACAGTTGCTTGCTTTCTTCCGAGAATTCAGCAGCTAGGGACTTCTGAGGTAAGGACTCCACAGTCTTGTGAAAATGTGGAGAATTTCTCATTTCCCATGTTTAGCGTTTATTGTTGTTTCCTGTTAGGATTGCTAAAAACAGTCTTACACAACAAAACATCTGGTAACCTTGTCAGTTGGGGTCTTGAGCGCGTCTGTGTTGGATGTGGCTGCTTGGTATACATTAGGTATTTACATTTAATTTTAGTTTTTATTCGGGTGTATGCATATATGTGGGTGAATGTCACAGAGCCAGAAGAGGCCTTCAGAGTTGGAATTATAGGGGCTTGTGAACCGGAGGGGAACTGGGGTCCTCTGTAAGAGCTGCATGCACTCTCTACCTCTGGGCCATCCCCCTAGCCACAAAGCAGCTACTTTTTAACTCTTGTTAAAAAAGTTGGTGTGTCCTAGATGGGAAGCTGGAAACAATTATTTCCTTGACTTTTCAGGCTGTGTTTATTATGCACACTGAGGGTTAAGCCTGGGAAGCAAAAGGGAAACAGAAGCCATCTGTCTAATGATTAATAATTTTTTCTCTTGCTGAATAAGATGTTGGACTATGCTCAAGACCTTGAGCTTTTCCTAAAATGGGGTTCTATCATCCAGCCATACACTTCATGGATTGAGGTGCTGCAGTAGTTTCTGGGTCCTGACTTTCTGATGTAAGACAGTAGCTTCTGTGGACACTTCAGCTCTGAATTGTTTGAGGTTGTTCCAGGAGCCCTGGCCTAATACCCTCTCCTCTAGCCATGCGGTTAACCTGAAAAAACTGGACTCCTTCTGGTAAATTCCTTTGCACTTAATATAACCAGACTGCTTTCTATATTCTGCCTTGAACTCTGTTATTGTGTATCCTAGCAGAAGGTCAGAATCATATTTGAGAAACGCTGGGTTCCAAGCTAAATTTGAGATGAGGGACCATGGGGGAACTTCATAGGTGGCAGAGATGACTTCCCTGGACAGTTTTAAGATCTGAAAAATTCATATGGCTGGTGTGAAGGGGAAAGTCTTTTGGGTTCCCGATGTCCATCCTGTGCTCCTTCCAACACTGAGACTGCAAAAGGAGAGGGTCTCAGGTGGGGTTCTTGAATCAACAGCAAAAAGTGCTTAGTGTTTTATATATTTATTTGCTTCTAGGTTTCTGAGAGCTAATGCCCCTAAGGAGCATAGACAATTCAGCACATCTGTACACACCTGCAGCACCTCCCTTCTCTCTCTCCCTTTCTCTGCTATAGGTAAGAGCTGGTTAGTAGATGGCCTCTCTTTGTACTCGTATATCTACCCCTGAGATTAGTAAGATAAAAGGAAGTTTTCTTAGGGCAAACATAGTGGCAATTTCTAAGAAGTAAAAGTTATCATCGGTGCCCTCTGACACAGAGCCAGCAAAGGAAATCATTCTTGATTCAGTTTCACAAGTGTTTGGTGGGTGTTAAGCAATCATTCTTGATTCAGTTTCACAAATGTTTGGTGGGTGTTAAGCATATGGCGTCCCACGATTCTGCTGCTCCTCCCTTACCCCACCTTGGACATCCACACCTTGCAATGTGTCATCACTTGGAACTAAAGTACCTCTGCAGTCCTTGCTTCTGACATCATCGTGACTGGACGTTCCTTCCCAGTAGATGACTTTGTCTTCTATTTCAGTCAGAAGCTGGATATGTACGTTTGGGAATCTCTTCAATGTTTTTACCTTAGCCCCTCAAATTCCTTACAGTCACTACTTCTTCCACACCCTGTTATCCAGTATCAGGAAGCAATAATTTAAAATAAATAAATAGTAAATACATGAAAGATGTTCAACATTTTTAGGCATTAGGGAAATAAAAGTAAAAAGATACATTGAAATTTCATCTCACCTCAGTCATCAAGGGGAAAAAAAACCAAAACCAACCAAACAAAAACAAAAACAAGAAAAGAGGGCAGCAGGTACCCGGATACAGGTAGAGTGCAGCAACTATGGAAATTCTTCAAGGAAAATGAAAATGGAACTCCTATGTGGTGCTGCTGTACCATTCCTGTCTCTATTCCCAAAGGAATCCAAGCCAGCATCACAACACCGAGACCTGCTCACAACAATGGGACCCGCATGCCCCTGACGGGGCACTGCTCATGAGCGCCAAGAAGAATGTTTTCTCACATGTGTGGCATTTCAGAGGAAACTAAAAGGACTTGAAGGTAAAAATAAGAGTATTAGAAACGTAAAGGGAGAAAAGTAAAAGAGAGATGGGTGATAAGAAAGGACAGAAACAGGGTGAGTACAGTCAAATCATAGTATATGCATTTATGGAAAGGCCATCATGAGACCCATCATTTCTTAAAAATTATTATTTGCTTGTTCTTCTCTTATATATTGCATCCTGACCACAGTTCCCCCACCCCTCTTCACAGTCCTTCCCAACACCTCCCTTCTCCCCCAGATCCACTCCTACCCCCTTCCTTCTAAGCAAAGTGCAGGTCTCCCAGGGATATCAACGAAACAGGGCATGTCCACTTATAATAAGACTAAGCGCACCCCCCGGACTTGCTATACCAGACAATCCAGTAGGAGGAAAAGGGTCCTGAAAGCAGGCAAAGGAGTCAGACACAGCCCTGGCTCCTACTGTTAGGAGTCCCACAAGAAGACAAGCTACACAGCCATAATATATGCAGAGGGCCTAGGTCAGTTTCACACAGGCTCCCTGATTGCCAGTTCAGTCTCTGTGAGCCTCTGTGAGCCCTGCTTAGTTGATTCTGTGGGTTTCCTTGTGGGGTCCTTGACCTTCTCTGGCTCCTATAAGCCTTCTTTCCCTTCTTCTGCAGGGCTCCCCAAGCTCTGCATAATGTTTGGCTGTGGGTCTCTGCATCTGTTTCCATCAGTTTCTGGGTGAAGCCACTCAGAAGACAATTATGCTATATTCTGGTCTATAAGTATAGCAAAGCATCATTAGAAATCATTTCATTGACTGCTCTTCCCCCGACCCCTCTCCAAAGTGTTTGGTTCTCTGGGCTATCCAGACTCTGGGTCCTGGCCCTCAGGGCAGTGCTAGGCATGGGTTCCCTTTAGTGGCATGTGTCTCAAGTTAGAGCAATCATTGGTTGGCCACTCCCAGAAGTTCTGAGCCAGCTCTACCCAGGCACATCTTATAGGCAGGGCAAACTATAGGACTAAGGTTTTGCGGCTTGGTTGGTGTTCCAAAGGCCTCCACTAGAAGCCTTGCCTGGTTAGAGAAGATGGCTGGTTCAGGCTCATATGCACCCTTACTAGGAGTCTTCACTAGTGTCGCCCTCATGGATTCCTGGGAGTTTTGATTACACTAGGTTTCTGTATCACCCCTGAAATTACCCACCCCCTAATTCCAGTTGTCTCTTCCAGTACTCTCCTCACAACCTTATTCCTCCTGTTCCCATCCCCACTCACCTCCAGTCCACCTTCAACATCTATTTCCCCTTCGAGGGGAGATTCAACATCTCCCCTTGAGCCCTCCTTGTTACTTAGCCTCTCTGGGTCTGTGGATTGTAACACCATTGTTCTTTACTTTACGGATACTGTCCACTTATAAGTGAGTACATACCATGTTTGTCTTTCTGGGTCTCAGTTACCTCAGTCAGGATTTTTTTCAGTTCCATTCATTTGCCTGCAAGAACAAACACATTAAGAACAAACAGACAAACAAACAGCTGTGTGATACTTCATTGTGTAAATTTTCTTTATCCATTCTTCAGATGAGGGACATCTAAGTTGCTTCCAGTTCATGGCTATTACAAACAAAGTTTCTATGAACACAGTTGAGCAAGTGTGGTGGGATGGAGTGTCCTGTGGCTATTTGCCCAGGACAGGTATAGCTAGGTCTTGAGGTAGATGGACTCTCAGGTTTCTGAGATAGTACCATATTGATTTCCAAAATGAGTGTATTATTTTCATTCCAATCAGCAATGGAGGAGTGTTTGCTTTGCTCCTCATCCTTGCTAGCATGAGCTGTCACTTGTGTTTTTGACAGTCAATTTGACAGATATAAGATGGACTCTTAGAGTTGTTTTTATTTGCATTTCCTTGATGACTAAGGACATTGAACATTTCTTTAAGTACTTCTCTGCCAGTTGAGATCCCTCTGTTGAGAATTCTCTGCTTAAATCTGTGCCCTATTTTTTTCTGTTGGATTATTTGGTTTGTTGATGTCTAGTTTCTTGAGTTCTTTATATATTTTGGATATTCCCTCCCCCCTTCAGATGTGGAATTGTTGAAAATCTTTTCCCATTTTGTAGGCTACTGTATTTTCCTAGCTATTGAGAGTGTCCTTTGCCTTACAGAAGCTTTTCTGTTTCATGTCAGTTAAGATTGACATTTATTAATTGTTAATATTAGTGCTTGTGCTATTGGAAGCCCATCAGCTTTTTACAATTGGTATAAGTGCTAAAAATAAGTTCATTTAACTAATCAAAAGGGAGGACTCTGGCTAAAATGTTCAATCCCCCACCAGAAAGGCAAAGCAGATGGACATCAGAAGAAGAAAACAGGAAACAAGCTAGGGGCCTGCCACAGAGGGCCTCTGAAAGGCTCTGCCCTACAGAATATCAAAGCAGATGTTAAGATTTATGGCCAACTGTTGGACAGACTGTATGGAATCTCAC
>CM053755.1:10222997-10241462 GCA_028658305.1 Pachyuromys duprasi | reverse complement strand
TAGAAGCTGTGAGCACTGCAGGCTGGTCACCCCTCTGGTCTGGAGGTCTAGCTCCTCAGTCTTTTGAGATGTCAGCTGGGGACTTTGTGCTCAGCCCTCGGCTTGTTGGTAAGGGCTCTTCCCTGGAATGGAGATTTGGAGCCCACTTCTGGGCCAGGGGCTGTCCACCACGGTCTGAGATGATTTTTGGGGCACACACAATGGGTTTGGGTTGGTGTGCCTCCGCTGAATGCATGCTTGTCTAAAATGGTGCCCGAGGCCTCCTCTGTCTGTCCTATGGACACACACAGGGACCGAGGTTTTTGCTGGCGGATGCGTGCAGTGTTCACCCTCAGTGTGCAGTCTGGTCAAGATGGTCCCTGGACCTTCTCAGTCTGGGGGGCTCTGGCGATTGGTGCATGCCTGCCGCACACCTGTGGGTTGAAGCAGAACTCAGGTCCCTCCCAGACTTGCCCGCGGCCTGGCACACGGACTGAGGTTTTGGTGGCAGAAGCATGTGGCGCGCATCTGCAGAGTGCAGACTGGTCAAAACGGTCCCCCAACCTTCTCAGACTGGAGTGGTTTCGGCAATCGGTGCGTGCCCACCGCACACCCATGGGTTGAAGCAGAACCCGGGTGCAGTGTGCGTTCACAGTGTGCAGGTCAGTGAAAACGGTGCCCAGTTCCTCCTCAGACTGCCCACGAGACTGTGTGATCCAGTCTATTATGGCGGATGTGGGCGCCCAGCGTGGCTGCTCGTTCAGATCAGAGCTGTGCGCTGCTGGTCACCCAGAGAATTTTCCGGAGAATAACTGGGTGTCCCTAGGGTTTTCCCACTTGATTTTCTCACCATGGGAGTTCTGCTCACCTGGCAATCACGAATGCTGGCATTTTAGGTCCCAGAGTTCAGTCTCCTGGTCGCTGCATTGTTTCTGCTGTCCTACTCCTCATACACAGTATCCTCTCGTGGCAGCCATCTTGGATCTCCTCGGATGGTTATTTCTAATGTAGGACTAGCCTGCATTTTCTTTACCTATTTATCAATGGATGGACATTGAAGTCGTATCCATCTAATAAAGGCTTTTAGTTTTGAGACAGCGTCTCAGTTATCCAAAGCTGGTCTCAAACTTACTACGTAATTAAGGATGTCCTTGAACTTCTGATTCTTCTGCCTCTGCTTCCCAAGTACTGAGATTCCAGGCATGTGTCACTGCACCCATTTTATGTGGTACTGTGGATGAAACCCAGGGTTTCATGCTTGCTAGGCTTGTACTGAACCAAATGAACTACACCCCCTGCCCATAACAAAGGCTTCTTTTCTCAACTGAAGTTATTAAGAGGACAAGAGTTATGAAACGTATGAACTCTTAAACAGATTAAATTCATATTGCCAAGATGTTTAAATAGTGCAGTAGCTTCTCAAGTTATAGTAGCTACCCTGTCAAGAACAAAGTGTGAAATACATGTAGACAGGCAGAACCCAATGAAGTGTTTGGGGAAAACCCAGAGCAGCTCTTAGAAGGATGCTGTTGGATACTTGTGCTGACTCAAGCGGCAAGAAAAGGCTTTTCTACAGAGGGCTCCCTTTGTAAACTTTGTATACTTCGTAAAACTTTGTGAACCCTCAAGTCAGGAAAGGGCTGGGCCACTCTCACCGAACTCTCTTAACTATCTTAAGAGCATTTCCAGCCTCTGTAACTTCCACAAAGATCATGTCTAACCCCTCAAAAGGACCCTTCTCAGATTATGCTAATTTTAGGTGAAAATTCTGAAAGAAAAGCCATCAATCCCTGACTAGGAAAATCCACCAATCCCTGAACTCCCCAAAGCTCAGGACTTGAAATCCCACCAATCCTCACCCTGGAAATATCTTTCCTAGAAAGCTCCATCCCCTATGAAATCCTATATAATTATAAAGGCTGTGTCTGCTCAATTCCCTGCTGTTCTTTCCCAGGAGCAGAGGCTGCCAACACTGGATTCATGCCTCCACAACCTGGGCCCTCCCAATAGATCTCCTATGAGATTTGGTGCCTGGTGGTCTCTCTCTCATTGGAAGGAGCCAAGAAGCAATGAAAAGAAGAATGGAAGAACTGAAGAAGTGGGGCGGGGCTGAGCCGCTGAGCTCAGCTGTGGATACCCTCTGCTGGGAGCCGCAATGCCTCTGCTGAAGAGCCTTCCTGGGCTCCTGTGTCTCAGGTTGCTCTTTCATTGGGACACTGTCCTGCCTCAAAGCCATGTGGTTCCTGGGTTCCTGGGTTCTGCCTTTCCATTGGGATACCTTCTCCCCTCAAAGCTGCATGGTTCCTGGGCTTTCAAGTCCCAGGACACCTTTACATCTGAGCAGAAAGGCCAACAAATGTCTTATATTATGCAGACATTTCAAAGAAAAGTAAAAGCCTTAGTAACAATTTGCCACATTTGCCAACATGCCTGAGAATGTCGCTGAAATATTCCCGTAACGATCATTTCAAGAACTTCACAAACTTGCACATCAGGTGCATATTTTAAAAGGTGGACATGGCACCTCCAGTGTAGTAATGGCTAAAATGCATAGAATCACTGTTCTCTTAAAACATTTCTCCGGACAATCTGTAGCAAAGAGAAAGAATGGTCTGGACCCATTTAATAAAGTCTACTTTAGAAATGGATTATAGCCGGGTATGGCAGAAAACACCTTCAATCTCAGCACTCAGAGGGCTGAGAGAGTATTGAAATTTCCAGGCCTGCCTGGGCTACATAGTGACGCTCTTTAAAAACAAACAAACAAACAAACAAACAGGAGGGGAAGGGATGGGTAGGTGGAGGCCGTGATCATTTGCTAAAGGTAACTTGATCTGCTGCAATTCTGGATAAATTCATGTGTTCAGTTAAACAAACATGTAAAATCCCCTCATGCTTCTCAGCACTTCCACCAGAAACTCTGATTTACTGGGATATTTATGAAAAAGCAGAAAATACATATTATATAATGTGTTGTGAAAAGGGCCTCTAATACTGTTTAGGGAAAAGAAAAAGTTGCTTCCATTGTGAACAGTAATACAGAGAGGCTTTTTTTTTTTTTTTTTTTGGTTACAGCATTATAATGTACAAGAAACCATCCATGGTTTGACTTTCATTTTTGTTGATGGCTAATGGTACTAATGGTGTTCTCATGCCCGTAAGAGCCATTTGTGTGCCTTCTTTGAGAACTTATCTCTTAGCTGGGTGTGGGGCCACATGCCTGTAGTCCCAGCACTCAGGGAGGCAGAGGCAGAGACAGGAAGATCTCTGTGAGTTTGAGTTTCAAGTCAGCCTGGTCTACACAGACAGAGAAATTCTGTGGGGAAAACTTATTTTTTCAGGTCCTTTGCCAATTCGAAAAATAAGATTAGAGCTTTTTGTACATTTTAGATACAAGGTTTCTTGTGTGTGTGTTGGTGTGTTTTGGCTAGATAAATAATTTGCAGACTTTCCCTTCCATTAAATGAGTTGTCTTTTTCTTTATTATATCCATTGATACACCTGTTTTCCCTTTAAATTCTCTAATAACCATTTACATATTTTTCTTCTATTAACTGTATTTTTGATATTATAGCCAAGAATTCATTGCTTAATCCAAGGTCTATATATACACTTAAGTTTTCTTCTAAGAACTCTATAATTTTAGACCTGGGTCTTTGATCCTATTTGAGTTAACTTTTGCATGAGGTAGGGCTTGACTTCACGTTTTAAAAACTGCAAGTTTTCAAAGCCACTTATTCAGCAGACTTTTCTTTTTCAGTAAAGTTTCTTGGCTTTGTTGAGAACTAAGTGGCTATAAAGGTGAGGGTCTATTGCCTGGCTCTCAGTTCTGCCCTGATGATCTCTGAGCCTCACCCCACACCATACAGACCACTGTGGTTCCACAGTAAGTTCTGAAATTGGGAAATGCTAGTCTTGTGACTCTGTTCTTCCTGTGCAAAGTATATGGGTCCCTGGGGTGCTTGCATTTCCATATGACGCTTAGGGTTAGATTCCTAATTTCTTTTTCAAAGACCTGATCTAGAATCTACAGATAAATTTGCAGAGTGGTACCTTTCTAATACTGTTAAGTCTTCTGCTCTGTGAGCATGAGGCACATTGTCTGACACATGTATGGAAGCTGAAACATGGGGTTTTGTAAGTGAAAAGCATTCTTGCACATCTGGTCAAGTGATCAGTAAAAAAACTCACATCTGCCTCCCTGGTCAGTTAGTAGAGAGAATTATAGGAAGAGAGAAGGAGGGCCTGCTGACTGGTTGGGCGACAAGAAAGGACACATTTCTTTTAGACTTTGGTCCTGCTGCTTCATATCACAGCGATGGAGAACAAACCAAGACACTGATGTAGTTAGTATGGCAGTGGGCATGCACGTTCAGCTTCCGGGAAGGATATTTCAGCACAAAGCCTGTCCTGATTTCATGTCTATGTCTATGATAACCACCATGACCGAAAGCAGCTTGGGGATAAAAGGGTTTCTTTCATCTTTTTACTTCATCTCACAGTCCATCATGAAGGGAAGTGAAGGCAGGAACCTAGAGGCAGAAATGAAGCAGAGTATGGAGGAGTGATTCATGGTTTCCTCAGCCTTCTTTTTTACTTGTAACCCAGGGCCACCTTCCCCAGTGGGCTTGGCACTTCCACATCAATCAGTAATCAAGAAAACACCCCACAGACTTGCCTACAGACCACTCTGATGGACACGTTTTCTCAGTTAGGGTTCCGTCTTTCAAGATAACACTAGCTTGTGTCAAACAAAAAGTAGCCAATATGAAGCTCATACTAACTTCTTCATTCCTGTTTTACCATTAATAAAGCTCATATTTGAAAGCTATCAGCTCACGAGACTGTTTCCAACTTGGAAGAAGAAGGTGGAAGTGATAAGGGAGGTGAGCAATGGAGCCCTCCCATGCCTCAACACCTGTACTTGGAGAGATTCCAGGTACAAAATGAGGTCAACACTTGATTTCTGCTTTAGTGCCAAAAGGTAAGTTCCTCTTACAAGAAACCTAAGTATGTTTGACCCCATCCTGCCACACTCAGGTCCTTAGAAGTTACTTCATTTTTAAGATGAGGTTAGAACTATCCTTCTCACTGACTTCTTTGCATTTTTGTTGATGTGTATGTGTGTGTGTGTGTGTGCGTGTGCTTTGTGTGAGAGACATTTCCTGGCTAGATGCCACATACATGTCTACTCGCTCCAGAAAATGATCCCATAACAGATCAAACTAATCACTGCACTGCTGTCCAATTTGGTGATGTACTAAGATGTGGTTACTAACAGGAGTATGGTGAGGAGATACCAACTCAGAGCAGGGCTAACCCAAAAGCAGCTGCATCAGCGGAAAGCCTACCCCCAACACAGAAGAGGACACCCCTAGCAGGCTGCCTCACAATCTAGCAGCTAACTTTCTTCACGCAGTTTGGAGGGCCAGTCTCCACTCCACTGTTCACTCCCTTTTATACCGTGGGGTCACAACCTTCAGGAATCTTCCAAGCTTCTGTCCCCCGTGACCTTCAGTTTAACCCCTAAATCTGGAGAAAGAAATGTTTTAGTTTGGAGAAAATAACCACATGGCTGCTGATGCGCTTGCTCATGTGGACATGTGGAGGCCAAAGGCTGATGTCAGGCATCCCTGTCACTTATTACTATTAGTAGTAGTAGTATTTTGTTTTGGCCTATTGCTGGGCTGAAGCTCACTGCAGCTAGTTGGCAGGGAATGTGCTTATCTCCCTGTTACAGAGCAGAACAGAGATAAGCACACTCTGCCACACCCAGTTTTTATGTGGGTTTTGAGGATCAAAACTCAGGTCTTTATGCTTTAATGTAGCAAACACTTTAACCACCGATACATCTCCTCAGGCCCTTTAACTTTAACCAGTTTACTCAAGCCAAGACCACTGGAGGGGTTTAGTTTCGGTTGGCCAACAGATGCTCAGACTTTTCACTTCTTAGCAGCTGCTGACCCTGCAGCCCATTCCTTTCTTCTCCTGGGTCCTCCTCTCGAGGCTTCCATACCATGAGCTCCCTGAGGTGCTGGCAAGGCCTTGTGTGTCTCAGTGTGGACTTGTCACATTTTCGATGTTCACCACTCACAGAGCTCTGTTTTTCAATCTTCTTGGCATCTGCTGTGGTTTGACTCGCCTCACAACGCGTTTCTGTTCAGGGTCCTCTAACCTGAAGATAGCCCAGCAAACCAACCCACAACCAAGCAAAGCAAAACGAACCACTTTTCAGGTGGCCGGTGTTCTGCATGGACTTTAACATCCACAGTCTGACACATTGGGTGGGACATTGGGAAGAGGTCAAGGTCTGATGGGTCCTTGCTGGGGGTATGCGGTGAACAGGCTGTGGTGCTGGGTAAGTGCTGCAGACAGTTCCTGAGGAAGCAGAGAGTCCCCAGGATTAGGGCTCTCTCTCTTCAGAAGCAGCAGCTTACTTAGCCTCTGTTTCTACAGTGTGGCATTGGGAATTGTTTCTTGAATCTTAGGATAGTATTTTTTTCCATAAAATCTCTAAGCCACGTAATATTTTGTAGTAAATCCCTTTTTAAAAATCTAGCCATAAGCATTTCTGTTCTGTGTAAGTGGATATTAATCAGCACAGTAATTGTTTGCTTGGGCTTTGTTTTTGTTTCAAGCCAGTGAGTTGTAAATGAGCAATATTATCCAGAACCTCTAATTCCACATTCTCAGAAGAACTGATGCTTTCAAGGCTTGGATTTCTATATACACATGGGTGCTTTTACACCTCCATCTGTGTATCAAATGAAACCTCAAGTTCTGTTTATTCAAAACTGCACAATGTTTTCCTTTTGATAATTTGTTTCCTGTTCAGATCTATGGCTCAGGTGCTTTGGTGCTATCTTCTGTTCCTTTGTTGTTCCTTTTCCCAACTTCCCATCATGGCTGCTGGCGCTTGCTGATGCTACATAACTTGCCCCTGTGTTGTGACTCTAACCCTGATACCCCACTGTTGCTGTCTTAGCTCTTGTCTGGTTTGCTGGATTTGCCCTTTTCTTTTCCTTTCCCAGGTCTTCCTCCTTCTTGTTGCTTAGATTTAAGAATGCTTGTTGAATTTTAAAAACAATTATATTTTATCATGTTTGAGCCAGGGATACATTTACAATTGATTTGATGCCACTTGCTGGCAGCCAGGAAGCTCTCTTCACTTCTTTACTGCTCCCTGCTTGTACAAATGTGGGTCCTATTGAAGGTGACTTGAATTTACAGTTCTCTGACATTTCATTAAACAATCATTCAAGTGCCATTTGAAGAAGAAAAATGAGTTCTATTGTGTAGTTAACTCCCATTGACACCTCTGATACAGTATTGAAGCAAAGAAGATGCTAACAGTCTGGCAGCCCTTCAGATGGCACAGACATCAAGGAAAGGTAGTGTTTGAGGCTGTGCAGTGGGTGAGATGGGGAAAAGTAGAAACTCTTTTTTTTCTTATGAGCTGCTTTTACAAATATATATTAATTATATAAAATAGTGGCTTCTATCATATTTTATACTCGTATATAATGCATTTTGACCATATTTACCCCACTTACTCTTCCTTTCCCAGTTCTCTTATTGATCTTTTTTCTTTATTCATTTTCTTCCTCTTCTTCCTCCTCTTTCTCTTCCTCCTCTTCTTCCCCTTCTTCCTCCTCCTCCTTCTCTTCATCTTTGCATAATATTTCCTCAGAAATACTAAGTCAATCCATATCCCTAACGAGTCTTAGATCTAAAGTTCTGTAAGTTAAGTTTGACTTTTGCTTTCATGTGGATAAAAAAAGTCACTAATGATCTCAAGTGTTCCAAAAGGTGTGGAATCTCCAGACAGATGAGCATTTTCTTGATGGCTTTATGTTCTTTATCTCTTGTAGATGTGCATGTTAAAACTTTTCAAATGGTGCAAAATATGTACCCCAATTGCCAACAGCCACATGGTAATTGTTTTCCTGTTCTTGTTCTGCCAGGCTGTACACCTCATAACTTGCCACACAGCATAAGAAATGTAAGTGCTTAACCAGGGAAGAGGTAGATATTTAAAAATGTATTTCTTTTAAATAGTTGCACATGATCCTTTACCCAGTCTATACCCTTCCCCCCACAGTGACTATTGACTAAGTCAGAGTGAATCCTATCGCTTCCTGTTCAGCTGAATCAACACTTCCGGAGGCTGTGACTAATAAAAGCTGTAGCCCATGATTATACCTGACTTTTAAAAATCCTGGTTACCTTTGAGTACATAATTATAAGTACTCATGTTTACATAATGAGTAAGTTGATTTAAGATATGTCTATAAATTCCACACACACAGAGACAAAAATGAGGTAGATGATTAATGATTGTTAATTTATTTTTTTAAAAAAATACTAGGTCATTAATACTCTGAGATCATGAGAGTGGAAAGAATTTAGTTTGTAAGGCCAGGGAAATAGCTCAGTGGTAGAATATGTAGTATGCAGGATGCCCTGGATTCAATCAATTAGTACTCTGACAAAAAGATGTGGGAAGGAAGGGAAGGAGAAGAAAGAAGAGCAGGAGGAAGAGGACTGGTCATTCAGAGGAGACCATGGGCTCAGGACTCCAAAGACCAAGTTCTCAGCACAAAGGAGATTTATTTGCTCAGAAGGATGAAGGGCAGAGAATAAGAGACAATGACAGGAGGTAGAGGATGAGGGAGAAGGGGAAGAGGTATTTGTCCCAGATGGAGACAAAGGACTGCCTCTGGACAGAGAGAGACATGGCACATAGGAAAATGGCAGTTTATAAAGCTAAAATGGGAAACGCCTGTTAGGCTGAGGTGTCTAATTTTAATTTGGTACATTAATTAGGTGAGCCAAAGGGGGCTTTTGATTGCTGGACTTTGGTACTTTGACAACTGGACCTTGGTAGTCACCCTCAGGAGGAGAAAAATGGCCAAATGAGAAATAAACCTTCATGGCTAGCTTTAGGAATGCTATCCGTTTTTTGTTTTTCTTTATAGGAAGGCGGAGGGAATGGTGTAAAGGCAAAACCTTCCAGAGCTGTGTTTGCCATGCTCAGGGCTGGCTAGAGTCTCTTCACCTACCCAGGCCTCGTCTAAAGAATAGGTTGTTTTCTTCCGGTTTAGCCACCTGTCTGGAAAATGTGGCCTCAAACATCAACTTTCAGTTCCCCGTGACCCTTTGATTTTGGTTTCTAGCTTCTGGCTTAAGTCTCCAAAACTCAATTGAATTTCTCAAAAGAAAAGAAAAGAAAAACCAAGAAACCAAAAAACAAAAACAAAAAACCCCAAACCTCAAAACCCAACCAACAAAACAACCAACCAAACAAAACCTTACCAATTGTTTAATTGCCAAATACAACAGACCTTCTGTTTCCTGGGGAATTTTTGTCAGCCGAAAGATTCTTACATGTCTCTGGTGGTTTTTCTGATGCTTCCTCTGTCTCTTTCATAGTTGCATCTCAGTCCTGTGTTCTCTCTTATATTGGATTATTTTCAACAGCATATCTCAGATTCTATCTTCTATCTGGTTAAAGAAACATTCTGTCCCTGAAATGGGCAATCACCCTTAGAGATTACCCATTTCCTTACTTCATTGTCTGAAACACTTTGTACCTCGCTCACTGGGAAGGCTTGAGCCCCATAAACCTAGTGAAGGAGTTTCTGCAAAGTCACCAGCGACTTTCTGGTACAGCAAAATCCTCACTTCATTGAACTTTTCACTTCCTTTATGAAACTGGTTTGAACAGACATGGCTTCTTCTTGGGTCTCCTCCTGCTGTTTGGACCTTCTTTGGGGTGGTTTTCTGGCTCCATGTCAACTAATTAAACACTGGTTGCTTCCATCGTCTTGGTCTTTTCCCATCACCCATTAGCAATGGTAGATTAAAACTTTTTGCCATGGCTTGAACTGTATTATGCATGCTGGTGACCAGTAAATGACCAACAGAGGTCAGAATCTTTTCTTTTGCTACCCACTGTTACTTTTGTTTACCACTCTTGTGCCAACTTTGAGGAACTTTCCTGGGAGATATACAGAGATGCTTTCCCTAGAAAACCTTTCCTTTGATGCAAAATTTGCCTACAAGACCCCTTTCCTACCCAACAGCCATGTCGTTTATGTTTATCCCCATCTCAGTTCAAACAAGAGCTCCTTTTCTCACTGGGCTCCTAGGGACTGACATGAAAACAAAAATCTTCCTTTTTTCCCTCCCTAGAGCAAATATATGTCAGGCTTCTAAGTCATACCATTTGATATCTTGTGTAGTTACATGAGGCATAAGAAGAAACATGTCTGCCTAACTGGAGAGTCAACTACCATTCCCATTATGATACGTCCACCAAGTCAGTAACTAGGACCTCATTGAATCAGTAACAGGTCAGAGTCCTTGGTTCTGTCTTCTGCTCTTCACTCCTCCTCCCCTTCCTTGCTCAGCCAAATCTGTTGATTCTATTGTCTAAATAACCAGTAAGAGGATCTTCTCTCTTCATGTTTTTGCTGTCATCATCTCTACTTGGGTCTCATTCACCTTCATCTTTGTTGATTCTGCTAGTATGGCTTCTTTCCATCTATCATCCAAACCGTTGTCAGAAGTATCATTTAACCATTGGTCTAGTTATATTTATTTCTTGCTTTAAGCCATTTGATGGCTGAATATCTGGGTTTTTTGGTTTTGCTTACTTATTATTTTAACTCACTGATCCCAATTAGTATTGCCCATATGCACTGGGGCATTGAGAACCTACCAGTGGGCACACCCCCAAAGGAAAGTGCCTTTTCCTTCCCCAGCAACCATCAACTGCCAACAGCTCATCCCTAGGGGTGGGGCCTCATGAGCCTTGCATGACAGAATTATTAACTGGCTTGATCTTGTGTGGGTCTTGTACATGTAACCATATATAAATTACTGATGGTAGTTCTAAGTCAAATTCATTAGTTTATAAATTGGTTTGATTTCTTTCTTTTTGTGGTTACAACATAATTATATATTTATATACCATATATTATATCATTTCTCCCTTCCCTTTCTTTCCTCTGAAACCTCCCATATACTCCTCCTTGCTCTCTTTCAAATCCATGGCATCTTTTCCCATGGATTGCTATGATGTGTGTTTATGTATATACTGCTAAATATAACCTATTCAATCTATATAATGGTTACATATATATACATATAAACATATACATATATATATACATACATATACATACACACACACACACAATCTAATGGTATTGGAAAGAAACAATTGGTGTTCCCTTCCCTGGGGAAGACTATTTCTTCCATTCTCAGCATTCTTAAGTTTACTGCAGTTCTTTGTCAAGGGTTAGGGCCCTTTGTGATTTCATCTTCCATGTTAGCATGTCTATTGGTATCATTCTTTTTCATGTCATGTTAGGGAGCCGTGTTGGTGAAACTTTATAGGTGTAGATTCTGACATTACTAGAAGATACAGTCTAGAAGCTCTCACTATAAATATATCTTTTATTCACCAGATGTAATTGTTGTCTCAGAGTCTTACTGCTGAATAAGGTCATCCTTTCTAGTTCTTTCTGAACTCTGTCATGTTCTGGCTTGTTCAACTCAGCTGTTCTGGTTCAAACTCCTCTCCAAGCTGACTGATTCAATCTGGTTTCTGTTGGCTTCTCACTGCTTTGCTTGGCCTCAAACTAACTCTGGCAATCTTTCCTAATCACCTAGCACCTTCTCATTCTCTGGCTCATTCTGTCTTCACCTGCAGCCTCTCTGTGTAAAACACTCCCAGTAAAACTGTCTCGTTTTCTCTCCCTCCTCCCTCTGCACTGTTCTTTTAAGTTGTCTCTCTTGTGCTGTTCTCTTAAGTAGACTCCTTTTTCTGTGCTGTTCTTATGAGAGTTGGGCATATCCTGTTTTTTACTCATTCTGTCAAAATTTTCTGTGATTCATCACCTTGTCTGGCCCTCAATTAGACATCATTGTTTGGGATTAAAGGAATGTATTAAGGGTGTGTCTGTATTTCAGGCAGAAATACAGGTGTGTGGCTTGTCTGCATTCCAGCTGAATCACACAGACCTAGAAGGTCTTTGGAAGAGAAGCCATGTTATTAGATTAAAATTCCTCTACACTTACAATATTTCCTTTCCCTTTGTTTCCTGAACCTTAAGTACAGAGGTGTTTCATAGTGTGTCAATTGGAACTGGACTCTACAATTCTGCATTTTGATTATAATGGTATCTGTTACAAAGAGAAGTTTTCTTTTTTTAAAAATTTATTTATTTTTATATCAATCACAGGTTAGGTACTTTGAATCCCAGGTGTAGCTCCCTCCCTCATTCCCTCCTACCCTCCCACTCCCTCCCTCATCTCCCTCCTCCTCGCCTCCTCCAAGTCCACCAACAGGGGAGGACCTCCTCCCCTTCTATCCAACCCCAGCTTATCCTGTCTCCTCAGGGCTGGCTGCAATGTCCTCCCCTGGGATCTAGCCAGTCTGTCACTCCCAGGCTTGTATGGGGGAGGGTCAAAGAGTTAGCCATCAAGATCTTAAGCATGAGGGCTACATTCCTTTGTGGGTATTTATAATGTAGTTAGTGATTGTGCAGGCTTAGTAAAGTGGTAGCTATAGATTCTTCTCCAAGATCCATGAATTCACTAGCTCTAGGTAGTTGACTAGGTTTTCAGGACTGGACCTGACTTCCTTTGTGATGAGGAGGTCTTACATCTAGTTAGAGAGTTGCTGGTTACTGCTAAGGTATTGTTGTGCCCAGATCTTAAGGTCCTCAAAGACCACCAGGAGCCAGACCACATATGCAAGTGCAAAGAGCTTTATTTGGCTTAAGCTCAGTATCTCCACCATCACCAATGAAGTGGATCAGAGAGGAGAGCCCTGAGCAGCTGCACAGCAGGATTTTTATCTGGGGTTTGAGCAAAAACCTGGAATTCTAGCTTATAAGTTACATGATTGGATGATATTCAGCAAGGGCAAGCTTGTTACAGAGTAAATGGCTAACTAACGTAACTAACATTGAGCAAGCTATCTACAAACCTCAGGAACGTTAGGTCTGTGGGCTGCCCAGCACAGATGCCCCACCCTGAGATAAGATACCTTCCCATCCTTGTGGTTCAGGCTATGCTTTGGATAGGCAATTTTATGGTTTATTTTTTATTCCTGGAATTGGTGACCTATGGCTTAGTTCCTGGGACTGATGACTTTTTGGGAGAGGGGTCAGGCCTGGTCCTTTTATTCCCCCCTCAAACACAATACAGTTTCAAATCTTTGAGATGGGTCTAAGGGCTGGTATTGAGACTTTTAAAAAAAATACTTTTATTATGACTGAAGTTTGTATTAGGAAGGGTGCCTCCAAAATAATCCAAATCAAACTGAAGCATTGATGCCAATCAGAACAAAGATACAGAAATACAAAGGGAAGGAAGCTTCCGGGGTTCAGATGTTTCCATTCATCAGTCATTCTTTTTTTTTTTTGAGTGTTTTATGTATTTGTATTTTTTATTTATTTTATTTTTACATTTTTATTTTATATTAATCACAGGTTATGTACTTTGTATCCCAGCCACAGCCCCCTCCTGCATTCCCTCCCTACCCCTCCCATCCCTCCCTTATCTCCTCCTGCCCCTTTCCAAGAGACTTTTAATTTTAATGCTAGGCATAATCATGCAAGGGGCACAAAGCATGACCAGAAGAAACAGAACTAAGGGCCAATTTTCTGGCATGTCAATTGACAGTATAGGAACCAATTTATTATACCAGGAGACCCCTTTTGACTTAGCATTTCAGCCTGTTAGGTAGGATAAAGGCTGACGGATTTCTCTTCTTCTATAATTTCTTCAGGCTGACAGAATTGGCGACCCAGGAAGGCTGAAAGGCTAGTCAAAAGCTAGGCAATAGGGCACCATCTAATTAGCTATCCAATTGAATAGACAGGCAGCCATCACATTGGCCGGATTGGTTTACCTCAGCTTTCAACAAGTCCAGATTTCAGCTTGCAGTCCATAGCTGATTCCTAAATGGAGTCTGTTAGCCAAGTGAAAGGCTTCTGAGACAAATTTAGACTAGAGACAGAATTTAAACTTTGTCAAGTAACAGGGGAAAGTAAGGAACCCCAAGACTAAGGGGAAAACTCATCTGGGGTCCATTTAAGCTGTGCCAGATCCAGGCCTTCTGACTTTTTTGATTTCCTGAAAGTCATATGAAGTTTAGTTTATAAAAGGAAGTATATTAGTATCCCCATTGTATTGCGGTCCATACTTTAGAAAAAGCAGGTAACAGGTGTCTGAAAGACAGCAGGAGTAGACTCATGCCATTAAAACCTAGTACATGCTATGGCTTTTGGGTGAGATATATGTATATTAGACAGAGATGTTTTTAGCATAGTTAGAAGCATCTTTAAGTCTATCTCCAGAAGTCAACCACAGGGAAATTAAAATATCGAGTTTGTGACTGGATAATAAGCAGTTAGTGCTCCATCAGCTTGTCAGAACTCTATTGATCAATGTCATAACTCTGAACTTCTGAAATCTTATAACAACGTAAGCACAACAATAGCATAGAGGGAGAGAAATCTGAAATATCTCCCAATTTTAATGTGCCTTAAATCACTTTCTTATATCATTACAACTTGCATTCACCTACCTTAAAACACCCATTAGACCCTCCAATCTTCCTTGCATTTACCAACCTTGAAACATCTTCCTAGAGCCGCAATATTTTTAGATCCTCATAACTTAAACTTTCATATCCTCACACTGTACATAAACTTTCCATCTTTCATTCCAGTTATACACCATAATTCACAGGCAATTAACATAAAGCCTGTGAGCAAGGCAAGACTGTTTGCCTTTCTAAATAAGAGATCTAGTACCTAGTAGTTCTAACCAGCTCATGAATTGACCAATGAACTAACAGTGGATCTAACTGTCTGCTCTTTCGCTGCAAAGCTACCATTAGCTTAGCTTGGCCATCAATGTGACCTGAGAAGGATAAATTATAAACTAAATAAATGCACCAGTCTACATACCAATCAAAATGACAAAGATGGCTAGTCAGTCCATCACCTAGGCAGTTGTCCCTGGCTCCTGTGGTCTCATGGAGTCATGAGCAGAGGCAGTCTAGCCATCAGGCACAGAAGATGACAGACTGTTTCTGTGGAGAAAAGAACGTGAGAGACTGATCTCACCTTGTCTTCAGCAATGGGAAACAATGACATTCCAATTGTCCATAGCTTTGTCCACAGTTTAGGTTGGGCCCTAGTGGAGGCTAGTTGGGAAAGTCTTTCTCCTACATCCAATGTCCATCCAATTTGACTTTCTAAGTGAGGATTGATCATCTTACCCCGGGTCCTCTTTCTTGTTTATCTTCTTTAGGTGTATAGATTTCAGTGTGTTTATCTTATCTTATATCTCTAAATAAGTGAGTATATACCATGTGTGTCTTTCTGCTTTTGGGATACCTCACTCAGAATGATCATTTCTAGATCCCACCATTTGCCTGCAAATTTCATGATTTCCTCCTTTTTAATTGCTGAATAGTATTCCATTGTGTAAAAGTACCACAATTTCTGTATCCATTCCTCAGTTGAGGGATATCTGGGTTGTTTCCAGGTTCTGGCTATTACAAATAAAGCTGCTACGAACATGGTTGAGCAAATGTCCTTGTGTACTTGAGCATCTTTTGACTATATGGCTAGGGGTGGTATAGCTGGTACTTGAGGAATCACTATTTCTAATTGAGAAAATGCCAGATGGATTTCCAAAGTGGTTGTACAAGTTTGCATTCCCACCAGCAATGGAGGAGGGTTCCCCTTTCTCCATAACCTCTCCAGCATGTGTTGTCACTTGAGTTTTTGATCTTAGCCATTCTGATGGGTGTAAGGTGAAATCTCAGGATTGTTTTGATTTGCTTCTCCCTGATGGCTAAAGACATTTGAACATTTCTTTAAGTGCTTTTTTGCCATTCTACAGTCCTCTACAGAGAGTTCTCTGTTTAGCTCCGTACCCAATTTTTTAAATTGGATTACTTGATTTGTTGATTTTTAACTTATTGAGATCTTTATCTGTACTGCATATTAGCCCTCTGTCAGATATAAGGTTGGTGAAGATCCTTTCCCAGTGTGTAAGCTGTCATTTTGTTTTGATGACAGTGTCTTTTGCTTTAGAGAAGCTTTTCAGTTTCATGAGGTCCCATATATTATAATTGATCTTAGAGCCTGTGATGTTGGTGTTCTGTTCAGGAAGTAGTCTCCTGTGCCGATGAGTTCTAGGGTCTTCCCCAACTTCTTCTTCTTTTTTAAAATTTTAACATTCTTATTTTATATTAATCACAGGTTATATACTTTGTATCTCAGCCATAGCCCCCTCCCTCATTCCTTCCCTATCCCACCCTTCCCTCCCTCATCTCCTCCCTGCCCCTTTCCAAGTCCACTGATAGTGGAGGACCTCCTCCCCTTCCATCTAACTCTAGCTTATCAGGTCTCTTCAGGAATGGCTGCAAGTCCTTGTCTGTGGACTAGCAAGGCTGCTCCTCCCTGGGCGGAGGGGGACGCGGGGAGGTCCAAGAGCCAGCCATTGAGTTCATATCCAAAATAGTACTTATTCCCCTTACTAGTGTACCCACTTGAGTATTGAACTACCATTTGCTACATACAAGCAGGGGTTCTAGGTTATAACCATACTTGGTCCTTGGTTGGAGTGACAGTCTCATAAAAGACCTCTGTGCCCTGATATATTTGGTCCTTGTGAAGCTCCTGTCCTCTCCAGGTCATACTAACTCCCCCTTCTTTCATATTATTCCCTGCTCTCTGCCAAAGGGTTGGTTATGTTTCTTAATATTTGTTTTGATACCCTGCTAGGTAGAGTCTTTCAGAGGCCCTCTGTGGTAGGCTCTTGTCCTGTTACTTGTTTTCTCCTACATCCAATGTCCATCCACTTTGACTTTCTAAGTGAGGATTAATCCTCTTACCCTAGGTCCCCTTTCGTGTTTATCTTTTTTAGGTGTATAGATTTCAGTATGTTTATCCTATCTTATAGGTCTATATAAGTGAGTATATACCATGTGTGTCTTTCTGCTTTTGGGATACCTCACTGAGGATAATCATTTCCAGGTCCCACCATTTGCCTGCAAATTTCATGATTTCCTCCTTTTTAATTGCTGAGTAGTATTCCATTGTGTAAAAGTACCACAATTTCTGTATCCATTCCTCAACTGAGGTACATCTGGGTTGTTTCCAGGTTCTGGCTATTACGAATAAAGCAGCTATGAACATAGTTGAGCCAATGTCCTTGTTGTGTACTTGAACATCTTTTGGGTATATACCTAGGAGTGGTATAGCTGGATCTTGAGGAATCACTATTCTTAATTGTCTAAGAAAATGCCAAATTGATTTCCAGAGTGGTTGTACCAGCTTACATTCCCACCAGCAATGGAGGAGGGTTCCTCTTTCTCCACATCCTCTCCAGCATGTGTTGTCACTTGAGTTTTTGATCTTAGCCATTCTGACAGGTGTAAGGTGAAATCTCATGATCATTTTGATTTGCATCTCCCTGATGGCTAAGGAAGTTGAGCATTTCTTTAAGTGTTTTTCTGCCATTCTAAGTCCTCTACAGAGAGTTCTCTGTTTAGCTCCATACCACATTTTTGAATTGGATTACTTGGTTTGTTGATTTTTAACTTCTTGAGATCTTTATATATACTAGATATTAGCCCTCTGTCAGATATAGGGTTGGTGAAGATCCTTTCCCAGTCTGTAGGCTGTCATTTGGTTTTGATGATAATGTCTTTTGTTTACAGAAGCTTTTCAGTTTCATGAGGTCCCATTTATAGATTGTTGCTCTTAGAGCCTGTGCTGTTGGTGTTCTATTCAGGAAGTAGTCTCCTGTGCCAATGAGTTCTAGGGTCTTCCTCACATTTTCTTCTAACCAGTTTAGTGTGTCTGGTTTTATGTTGAGGTCTTTGTTCCACTTGGACTTTAGCTTTGTGCAGGGTGATAAATATGGATCTATTTTCATTTTTTTTGCATACAGATATCCAGTTGGACCAGCACCATTTGCTGAAGATGCTGTGTTATTTCCATTGAATGGTTTTAGATTCTTTGTCAAAAATCAAGTTTCCATAGGTGTATGGGTCCATTTCTGGGTCTTCTATTCGGTTCCATTAATCCACTCTTCTGTTTCTATGCCAATACCATGTAGTTTTTATTACTATTGCTCTGTAGTACAGCTTGAGGTCAGGGATGGAGATACCTCCAGATGATCTGTTGTTGTAGAGGATCATTTTGGATATTCTGGGTTTTTTGATCCTCCATATGAAGTTGAGAATTTATCTTTCAAGATCTGTGAAGAATTGTGTAGGTATTTTGATGGGAATTGCATTGAACCTGTAGATTGCTTTTGGCAGAATGGCCATTTTCACTATGTTAATCCTACCAATCCATGAACATGGGAGGTCTTTCCATTTTCTGATATCTTCTTCAATCTCTTTCTTCAGAGATTTGAAGTTTTTTTTTTTTTTCATACAGA
>CM053755.1:10199364-10222497 GCA_028658305.1 Pachyuromys duprasi | reverse complement strand
AGGAAGTGCCCCTCCTCATCTTTTTTGATTAATTTTGGTTGAAAGTCTATTTTATTAGAAATAAGGTTGCTACCCTAGCTTGTTTTCTGGGTCCATTTGCTTGGAAAATATTTTTCCAGACCTTTACTCTCAGGTAGTGTTTATCTTTGTTGCATAGGTGTGTTTCTTGGATGCAGCAGAATGTTGGCTCCTGTTTCTGTAACCATTTTGTTAGTCTGTGTCTTTTTATTGGAGTTGAGTCCATTGATGTTGATAGATAATAGTGACCAATGACTGTTATTTCCTGTTATTGTTGAGTTGGTGGTCTTACTGTGTTTCATTGCTTTTTGTTGTTGTTGTCATTGGGAAATTATCTTTATCCTATATTTTCTTTGGTATAGTTGTTTTCATTGGATTGAAGTTTTCCTTCTAGTATCTTCTGTAAGGTTGGATTGCTGTGTAGATATTGCTTAAATTTAGTTTTGTCATGGAATATTTTGTTTTCTCCATGTTGATTGGGTAGAGTAGTCTGGTTTGGCATCTGTGTTCCCTTACGGACTGCATGACATCTGCCCAGGCCCTTCTGGCTTTCATACTTTCTGATGAGAAGTCTGGTGTGATTCTATTTGGTCTCCCTTCATATGTTACTTGACCCTTTTCCCTTGCTGCCTTTAATACTTTTCTTTGTTTTGTAGGTTTAGTGATTTGACTATGATGTGACAAGAGGTATTTCTTTTCTGGTGTAGTCTATTTGGTGTTCTGTAGGCTTCTTGTTTGTTTATGGACATCTCTTTCTTTGAGTTGGGAAAATTTTCTTCTATGATTTTCTTAAAAATATTTTCTGGAGCCTGGAGTCTTCTTTTTCATCTATTCCTATTATTATTAGGTTTTGTCTTTTCATGGTGTCCTTGATTTCTTGGATGTTTTGTGTTTGGAACTTTTCTGATTTTATTTTTTCCTTGAGTGAAGAATCCATTTCAGGAAGTGTATCTTCAGCTCCCAAGATTCTCTCTTCCATCTCTTGTAGTCTATTGGTGATGCTTACCTTTGTGGTTCCTGATCCTTTCTCTAAGTTCTCCAGTTCCAGGTTTTTCTGTTTGTGTGTTCTTTATAGATTCTAATTCTGTTTTCATGCTTTGTATCATTTCCATCATCTGATTGAATGTGGCTCCTATTTTTTGTTTGTTTCCTCTCTATATGTCTTTAATTGTTCCTCTATGTGGGCAGTTCTTTGAGGGCTTTGTTCCTTTCCTCTTTTTGTTCCTGTAATATCTGCATAATCATAGCTTTAACATAATTTTCCTGTGTCTCCACTGAATTAAAACTTCATTGTTTTTGTGATTCTGGTGGGGTCATGGTGTCCTGATTTTTGTTGGGTGAGTTCTTATGTCTACCTTTGGCCATTTGTTTATATATAGACAAGAAGCTGTTTGTGCTTTGAGGCTGAACTTCAGGCTGGAACTGTCAATCTATGGTGTCTGGAGTATTCTTCAAGAAGATCAGGGAGTTCCAGTGGTTTGAGAGTGTATGTTTTTGTCTCAGTTTAGCTCTGTTGTGGGATCTGTGTGCCTGGCTCCTTGCTCTGTGCTAGAAGCTGTGCACACTGCAGGCTGGTCGCCACTCTAGTCTGGAGGCTTGGCTCCTCATTCTGTGTCAGAGGCTGAGTGTCCCAGTTGGAGATGGCAGCTGGGGAGGTGCGACTCTGGTCTGGAGGCTCCATGTTACAACCTGGGCTTGCTGCTAGGAGCTCCCCTCTGGTCTGGAGACTTGGTGCCTCCTTCTTCTGGGCCAGGGGCTGTGCACCACGGTCTGAGATGGTATCTGGGGGTTTTCAGTCTGGCCCGGATACTGTGTGACCCAGTCCGGAGTGGCGGATGGCAGAGCCCAGTGTGCCTGCACATTCCGATCAGGGCTGTGTGCAGCCGTTCACCTGGAGTTCTTCTGAGGAATAACTGGGTGTCCCTAGGACTTTTCCACTTGATTTCCTTACCGTAGGAATTCCACTCACCTGGCAATCGCAAACGCTGGTGTTTTAGGTCCCAGAGTTTAGTCTCCTGGTTGCTGTGCCAACACTGCTGTCCTACTCCTCAGACACAGTGTCTTCCTGGTGCAGTCATCTTGGATCTGTCCCCCCAATTTCTTCTAACCAATTTAATGTGTTTGGTTTTATGTTGAGGTCTCTGATCCACTTGGATTTTAGTTTTGTGCAGGGTGATAAATATGGATCTATTTTTATTTTTCTGCATGTAAACATCCAGTTGGACCAGCGCCATTTGTAGAAGATACTGTCTTTTTTTCCATTGAATGGTTTTGGCTTCTTTGTCAATAATCAAGTTTCTGTAGGTATGTGGGTTTATTTCTGGGTCTTCTATTCGGTTCCATTAATCCACTCTTCTATTTCTATGCCAATACCATGCAGGTTTTTTTTTTTCACTATTGCTCTGTAGTATAGCTTGAGATCAGGGATGGAGATACCTCCAGATGATCTGTTTTTGTACAGGATTGTTTTGGAAATTCTGGGTTTTTTGTTTCTCCATATGAAGTTGAGAATTTATCTTTCAAGATCTGTGAAGAATTGTGTAGGTATTTTGATGGGAATTGCATTGAACCTGTAGATTGCTTTTGGCAGAATGGCCATTTTCACTATGTTAATCCTACCAATCCATGAGCACAGGAAATCTTTCCATCTGATATATTCTTCAATTTCTTTCTTTAGAGATTTGAAGTTTTTTCAAACAGATCTTTCACTTGCTTGGTTAGAGTCACCCCAAGGTACTTTATATTATTAGTGGCTACTGTGAAGAGTTTTGTTTCCCTAATTTCTTTCTCAGCCCTTTTGTCTTTGGTGTACAGGAGGGCTTCTGATTTTTTTGAGTTGATTTTGTATCTGGCCACTTTGCTGAAGGTGTTTATCAGTTGAAGGAGTTTTCTGGTTGAATTTTTGGGGTCATTCATGTATATTATCATATCATCTGCAAATAGTGATACTTTGACTTTTTCCTTTCCAATTTGTATCACTTTGATCTCCTTTAGTTGTATTATTGTTCTAGGTAGAACTTCAAGTACTATGTTGAAGAGATATGTAGGCAATGGGCAGCCTTGTCTTGTCCCTGATTTCAGTGAGATTGATTTAAGTTTCTCTTCATTGAGTTTGATGTTAGCTATAGGCTTGCTGTATATTGCCTTTACTATGTTTAGGTATGTGCCTTGTATCCCTAATCTCTCCAAGATTTTAAACACAAATTGGTGTTGGATTTTGTCAAATGCTTTTTCAGTATCTAAGGAGATAATCATGTGGTTTTTTCCCCTTCAGTGTGTTTATGTGGTGGATCATGTTGATGGACTTTTGTATGTTGAACCACCCTTGCATGCCTGGGATGAAGCCTACTTGGTCATGGTGGATGATTTTTTTGATGTGTTCTTGGATTCGGTTTGCAAGTATTTTATTGAGTATTTTTGTATCAATGTTCATAAGAAAAGTAGGTCTGAAGTTCTCTTTTTTGTTGGGTCTTTCTGTGGTTTAGGTACCAATGTGACTATGGCTTAATAAAATGAGTTTGGTAATATTCCTTCTGTTTCTATTTTGTCGAATAGTTTGAAGAGAATTGGAGTTAGCTCTTCTTTGAAGTTCTGGTAGAATTCTGCACTGAATCCATCTGGCCTAGGGCTTATTTTGGAAGGGAGGCTGTTGATAACTGCTTCTATTACCTTGGGGGATATGGGACAATTGAGTCTTTTTACCTGATTTTGACTTAATTTAGATAGACGGAATTTGTCAAGAATACTTTCCATTTCCTTTAGATTTTCAAATTTTGTAGCCTATAGGCTTTTTTAGTAAGACCTAATGATTGTTTGGATTTCCTCAGTATCTGTAGTTATATCCCCCTTTTAATTTCTGATTTTGATGATTTGGATAGTTTCTCTCTGCCTTTTTGTTAGTTTTCCTAAGGGCTTCTCTTTCTTCTTGATTTTCTCAAAGAACCAGCTCTTGGTTTCATTGATTCTTTGAATAGTTTTATTTTTTCTGATTGATTTCTGCCCTGAGTTTGATTATTTCCAGGTGTCTCCTCCTCTTGGATGTATCTGCTTCTTTTTTTTTTCTAGGGCTTTCATTGGGCCATTAAGTTGCTTGTATGAGATGTTTCAAATTTCTTCTTGAAAGCGCTTAGTGCTATGAAATTTCCTCTTAACACTGCCTTCATTGTGTCCCATAGGTTTGGGTACGTTGTGCTTTCATTTTCGTTGAATTCTAGGAAGTCTTTATTTTCTTTTTTATTTCTTCCCTAACCAAACTGTCCTTGAGTAGCAAGTTGTTTAGCTTCCATGTATGTGCAGGCTTTTTGCTGTTTCTGTTGTTGTTGAGGTCCAGCTTTAGACCATGATGGTCAGATAGAATACAAGGGATTATTTCAATCTTCATGTATCTGCTGAGGGTTGTTTTGTGACCAACTATATGGTCTATTTTGGAGAAGGTTCCATGAGGTGCTGAAAAGAAGGTATACTCTTTTGATCTGGGGTAAAAAGTTCTGTAGACATCTATTAAGTCCATTTGACTTAGGGTCTCTGTGAGTGCCCTAGTTTTCCTGTTTTGCTTCTGACCAGATGTCCCTTGGTGAGAGTGGATTTTTGAAGTCTCCCACTATTAAGGTGTTGGGATCAATGTGTGATTTCAGCTTTAATAATGTTTCATTTACAAATGTAGGTAGTCTTGTATTTGGAGCATAGATGTTCAAAATTGTGATGTCCTCCTGTTGGAATTATCCTTGATGAGAAGGAAGTCCCCCTCCTCACCTTTTCTCATTAATTTTGGTTGAAAGTCTATTTTTTTAGATACTAGGATCACTACCCCAGCTTGTGTTTTGGGTCCATTTGTTTGAAAAACATTTTCCAGCCCTTTACTATGAGGTAGTGTTTATCTTTGTTGCATAGGTGTGTTTCTTGGATGCAACAGAATGTTGGCTCCTGTTTCCTCAACCATTCTGTTAGTCTGTGTCTTTTTATTGGAGAGTTGAGTCCATTGATTTTGATAGATAATAGTGACCAATGACTGTTATTTACTTTTATTGTGGAACTGTGGTCTTACTATGATTTATTGCTTTCTTTCTTTAATTTTTGTTGGGAAATTGTCTGTATCGTATATTTTCTGTTATGTAGTTGTTTTCATTGGATTGGAATATTCCTTCTAGTATCTTTTGTAGGGCTGGGTTTCTGTGTAGATATTGCTTAAATTTAGTGTTGTCATAGAATATTTTGTTTTCTCCATGTTGATTGGTATAGTAGTTTGGTTTGGCATCTGTGTTCCCTTAAAGACTGCATGACATCTGCCCAGGCCCTTTTGGCTTTCATAGTTTCTGATGAGAAGTCTGGTGTGATTCTATTTGGTCTCCCTTCATATGTTACTTGATCCTTTTCCCTTGCTGCTTTTAATATTTTTCTTTGTTTTGTAGGTTTAGTGTTTTGACTATGATGTGACAAGAGGTATTTCTTTTCTGGTGTAGTCTATTTGGTGTTCTGTAGACTTCTTGTATGTTTATGGACATCTCTTTCTTTGAGTTGGGAAAATTTTCTTCTATGATTTTCTTAAAAATATTTTCTGGTCCTTGGAGCCTAGAGTCTTCTTTTTCATCTATTCCTATTATTATTAGGTTTTGTCTTTTCACGACGTTCTTGATTTCTTGGATGTTTTGTGTTTGGGACTTTTCTGATTTTACTTTTTCTTTGAGGGAGGAATCAGTTTCAGCAAGTGTATCTTCAGCTCCAAAGATTCTCTCTTCCATCTCTTGTAGTCTATTGGTGATGCTTACCTTTGTGGTTCCTGATCTTTTTTCTAAGTTCTCCAGTTCCAATTTTTTCTCTGTTTGTGTTTTCCTTATAGACTTTAATTCTGTTTTCATGCTTTGCATCATTTCCACATCTGATTAATTGTAGCTACTATTTTTTTTTGTTTCCTCTCTCTATGCCTCTAATTGTTCCTCTACGTGGGCCATTACATTCTTCTGTATATCTTTGAGAGCTCTGTTCATTTCCTCTTTTTATTCCTCTAATAACTGCATAAGCATAGCTTTAAAGTCATTTTCCTGTGTTTCCACTGAATTAAAACTCCATTGCTTTTGGGTGTTTTTGGTGGGGTCTGGTGTCCTGATTTTTGTTGTGTGAGTTCTTATGCTGACCTTTGGCCATTTGCTTATATGTAACCTTCACTGTTTGTTCCTTGACTCTGAACTTCAGACCGGAACCTGTTTTGGGGGAGTAAGTGTGTGTGTGTGTGTGTGTGTGTGTGTGTGTGCTCAAACGTGTGGAAGTGTGTATTGAAGGGAAGTGCTAGAGGGTGTAGTTGCTTGGGATATGGGGGTTGGGATCAAGCGCAGGAGGGGATGTGGATGCTAGCAGTTATCAGGTGCAGATTGTGGGCGTAAAGCACCTGTGCAGGTTCCCTGAATACCCAGTGGTCTACAGTCTGTGGCAGTCTCTGCATGTTGGACTCTGAGGACTGTGGATGACGCTGTGGGCAGGACATGTACTGTGTTGTGGCCTCTATGTGCCTGGCCCTGTGCTCTGTTGTAGAAGCTGTGAGTACAGCAGGCTGGGCTCTGCTCTCTGAGTTGGGATGTACTATCTTCTTCCTCTGCCCCTTCCTCCTTAGGCAAGGCTAGAGATCAGAGGTTGTGAGGGAAATGCCAGGGATTTGAGTGTTCTCAGTCTTAAATCTGAAGAAGGGACGTCTGTGCTTGGAGTAGGCAACGATGTGCTCCTTGCAAGTTGCTCTGTGCACTGCGGGCTGCCTCCTCTGCTTCCACTGCTGGTTGTGGTACCTCTGCTGCTGCCTCCCTGCTCACTGAGGTATCTCCACCGCTTCCTCTGCTACAGGCTTGGCTACCTATGCCACTGCTTCTGCCCATTACGGGGAAGTGCCTGGGAATGGATTCCCCAGGAGAAGTCCACAAAGATGTCCATGGTTGACCTGTGTCCTATTTGACTCAGATCAGGGTTTGTCCCTCTTCTCCCTGAACTCCTCATACCATTGTTTTGGGTTCCACAGCCCCTCAACTCACCAATTCCGAGTTGTAGCTCCTCTGAATATGGTGAGCGCTGGTCGCTGCCATCTTGGATCCCTCCCATACATATGTTTAAAACAAGAGTTTGAATGTAAACTTTAACCATATCCAATAACTGTTAATCTACAACCAAGAGATACAGAGCCTATTAACCATTCAAGATCATTCAGAAATGAACATGTAATGGCCATAGGTATATTTATAACAGACAGTCAAAACTTTCCTTACTTCATTCAGCTGTAATTTCAAGTACTTTGTTATTTGTTGAATGTACAGAAGGAATTTGTTACTTGCTAGCAGTGTTGCCCTGGGGTGCCATACCATGCAGCCATCCCTTGGTGTACCTCCTTGCCTTTGCTCTCTCATGCTTACCCCCTGGAAGAGAAATGGACACCACCACTATTTTTCCTCCCCGAGAGGAGGCTTATACACCTAAGGCCATTGTTGCCAGCCTGCCTTCCCAGTGGGCTCTTTTTAACCCACAGCTAAAGGCTAGAGGGGCAGAACTTGTGAACCATGGCTCGAATCCCCCTGCCAGGGACCTGCAGCTTGTGCTTGAACTCCAATGACCCTCAGCTCTGCTGGCCTAGAACCAAACTCAAGTTTAACCCATGGTTAAATCAATTTAAGAAGATTCATCATAAAACAACAACAAGGACAAGGCCATTCACAAACAGACACAAACGTTTCCAGAGAAAACTTGGTGGATCACATAACTGCAGCAGTACCATTTGCTGGATCCAGAACCAAAGAACCAATTTGAGAGCTTCCAGGCTCTTCTCAAAACTAAAACCAATGAGAACTGAGGTTCTCCCAAGGAGATGGCAAAAGCATTTTTCGCACATCAGGCCAGGAGATTTACAGCTTGTCTGCTAGTCCCAAGGGCCAATTCCAACAACCAAAGAACCAAGTTGAGAGCTTCCAGGCTCTCCCCCAAACAAAAAACAATGAGAACTGAGGTTTTCCCAAAAAGGTGCAAGAATGTCTTCTGCATCTTGGGTGGGGGGATTAATTAATCCCAAGGCCCAGTTACAACTCCTTTTGCAAAAGAAAACCAAAAACTGGAAAGTAGACTCCAGAAACAAGAACATAGATACAAAGAAACACAAAACCTAAACCAATATCTCTGAGATACAGACAGACACAGACAGACCAATATCTCTGAGACACAGACAGGGACAGACATGAACAGAGCACTCACTTACCAGCAGCTGATGTTCAGTTCCACAAGTCAGGTATCCTGGGCCATCTTGGGGATCCCAGACAAGCCCCCGAATGTTGTGCCCAGATCTTAATGTACCCAAAGACCACCAGGAGCCAGACCACGTATGCAAGAGCAAAGAGCTTTATTCAGGTTTAAGCTTAGTTTCTCCATCATTACAGAGAGGAAATCCCTGAGCAGCTTTACAGCAGGGTTTTTATTTAGGGTTTGAGCAAGAAGCCAGAATTCCCAGCTTATCAGTTACATGATTGGATGATATTCAGCAAGGGCAAGATTGTTACAAAGTGATAGGCTAACTAACATTGAGTGAGCTATCTGTAGACCTCAGGAATGTTAGGTCTATGGGCCACCCAGCACAGATGCCCCACCCTGAGATAAGATACCTTCCCATCCTTGCAGCTCAGGTATGCCTTGGGTAGACAATTTTATGTTTTGTTTTGTTTTTTCCTGGAGTTGGTGACTTTTAGGGGAGGGGATCAGGCCTGGTCCTTTCAGTGTTCATGCTGCTACTGCACCCTTAAGGTTATGGTACCATACTGGCCATTGTTGTAGCTCACATGCACCACTGCTGGGGAGGACTGTTGGTTGCTTCCCTCCTTTGGATGTGTGCATGACACTTACCATGAAAGCTGGTCCTTAGGGAGCAGGCATTAAGGTCAGCTCCAGCTCAGGGAACTCTGAGCTTTATGTTTGAAGTGTATGGTGTCTTCAGCAACAGGGACTTACTTCCACATCTTAGGGGCAACTACTAGCAGCAGCAATAGCCTGTAGTATTTTGAGGGCCTTTTGGACAACTCTGGCCCACAAGTCAAATGAGAGCTTCTCATGCCTGTTTTGGGGGGTTTTATTAGATGACCTCTGGCTTGTGGACAGAGCATTGCTAGCCCAAATTAAAACAAATTATTTAAACTATATGTGCTTATTTATACATAGACTTATGTATACTATAGGGTCTTTTTTGTAAATGGAATAAGATGATTCTTTATGACTTTTCAGGCATCCTGTTATTTTACTCTCCTCTCTCCTGTAATTATCTGTCTTATCCCTCCCAAATTAGAGCCTCCCTTCCAGTTTCCCTGATCAGATCACTCGCACCCCGCCACCCCGTCTCTACTGCTTCCCACAAGCTCACCCTTGCAATAACCTCCCTTTCCCCCATCTTGTGCAGTTATTCTAGAATATGTACTCACATCTGAAGATTTGGATCTGGGCACCTCTGATGCGAGAGAAAATGCAGTGTTTGTCTTTATGGGTCTGGGTTGCCTTACACAATATTTTCCACTTTTATCCAGTTACTGGGCTAGACTCTAGAGTAGGAAGTGGAGCTGATTTCTTTTGTATTAAAAACTTATGTTCCTTGCTGTGTTTCTGCTTTTGCATTAACTGCCTGAAAACCATACTTCAAAACTCAGAAGTTAAGACACTGCCTGCTTTCTCATAGGAGGTAATAAAAACACATGGAATCAACAGCCTATACAGCACCTACCTAGCAAAACTGTAAGAGACCCTGTAAAGCAGGGTCAAGTACCATAGGCAGACAAGGCAGCCTCAGTTAGTGAAAGGAATACCCAGGCTCATGTGCAATCCCCCTCTCCCCCTTCCCCCCCTGCTCAAAGTCGAAACTGAAGCACGAAATGAGCCACTAGTAACTGAACACTGAACATTTGTCTAAGGAAACAAAGAGCAGAGCTCTTCTCAGTGACCTCAGACATCACTGGACACGTGCGGTGAGTTCTGTTTTAGTTCCATGTCTTTTAACGGCAAAGGCAGAGAAAGGAAGCAATTAAGTTGTGAAGTGGTCCTGTTCAGTTTCTGTTGCATTGCACATACCTCCACACTCTTGAGCCAGTGTGTAAATGGCAAGGCCAGAATTCCTCAGCCCAGAAGGCTGGTGGTTCCCACATTGTGTACTCCGGTCTCCTCACCAGTCAGGGTATAAATGAAGCCGGAGAAAGGCTACCTCCCAGCATGGCTTCATCAACTACACAAATTCCAGACTTAACGCTGTGGCAGGAATTTATTTGAAGAAACTTAAGGGAACCTTATAGAAGAACCATGGAGTCTATTACCTCCTCCGATCATGTTGGATGAGAGAACAGAGACATAAGTGTGGTCCCTGGACGCTCTCTTAGTTTGTTCTATGCATGTACCATGGAAGGGCAAGTCACGCTCTGGCCATTGCACCTGCGGTCTGAGAAGAGAACTGAAAAGATGAAAATTGGTAAGAGACACGTGTCTTACCTGTCTTACAAAAAGTCAGCTTATTGGTGTTTTGACTAAGTTATCCTTTTGATTCCAGAAAAGGTCTGATTAATAAGGTAGCTCCGAAATGGCTCATCTTTCCATGCTACCTTTGCGTTCACTTTACACAGAACCCTAACCCCACTGTCTAGAGTGAGTTTTCATGTCTGCTCAGTTTAAGAGCAACAAGGAAAGAATGCTAGTCAGGAAATTCCACTCTCTTACTTGATACAAAAGTGTCTTCAGACCACTGTAAAGCACTGTCCACCAGACAAATGAATTAGAAAGCCCAGCCCGGCACTCTGCTTTTCAACCAACACAACTGAAGTTTAACTTATTCTGAGGAAGAAAACAAACTCTGTGACGTGTCTCTGTGGTCCAATGCCAGGGGATGGGGTACACAGGAAGGGGAAATTTTTACCCTTAGACAATCTTGCTTTTCTATTGTTGACAAACTAGAATCACTATTTGAACTAGATTAGCCCACTTCCATACATACTAGGCAAGAGTGCCACATCCTCAGTGTGATTCCAAATTAGATTTAAGAATGCTACCTGTATCAAATGCTGTGCAAATAAAATCTTTTACTCTTGTAACCCCACATTTACTGCACAGCATTTAGGATTTGATTGTGGTGTGTGTGTGGTATGTGTGTATGTATGGTATGTATATGTGTGTGTATCTGTGAGTGTATGTATATGTGTGGTATTGGTATGTCTGTGTGCATGTCTGTGAGTGTATGTGCATTTGTGTATTGGTGCACATGGTGGTCAGACTAATATGATGTTCTGTTCCTTGAAGCTGGGGTTGTAAGCAGTCATGAACCACCCGACATGGTCTCAGGGAGTTGAGCTTGGGCCCCCTGAAGATCAGCGAGCACTCAGGGAGTTGAGCTTGGGCCCCCTGAAGATCAGCCAGCACTCTGAACTGCGATGCCACACCCTTCCGGCCCCTGTTATGCAATTTTGAAATTTGACAGTTCATTTTTTAAAATCATGAGCTTATATTTAACTATTTAAAGAACTAACAAATCATGGCACCTATAACTGAAATATTGGTAAAAAAATTTTTTTTAGAAGCCCATATCCAAATGACAAAGAGCATGGAAGAAAAGCTAATCATGACAAAATGTCAAATGTGCCAAAGCAAATAGTGAAGTCAGAGGAAGACAAAGCAAGGCTCACAGCGCGGGACGTTCATAGCAGGTAAAGTTTGCTCAGAACCTCCGAAAGATTTAGGCGGTAGATCTGAGAGCAGATTGTATTGCAGCTCAAAGTGAGAATCAGTTCAGTCTCTGGGTCTCTCCTTATGTTGCTTACCAGGGTGAGTCCCCTTCCAGGCAACAGGTGGAGGTGACATTCTGAATCAGAAGGGCTTTGGCCTTAGGGACAGTACACATAGCTGCAGGCAATGCTGCCCTGACAACAAGACAAATTCTATGTATGAAATGAGTATACTCCTTCCCATCTGCAGCCTGACTTCCTCAGCAAAGCAGGAAGAAAATGGTGACAACTAAGTAGAGTTGTATTAGTCAGGGTTCTTTAGAGAAACAGAACTTGCAGAATAAATATACATACATACAACGTATGTATGTATACCAAAATACATGTATGTATAATACCAAAATACACACACACACACACACACACACACACACACACACACAGGTGTTTCACTACAATGGTTTACAGGCCATGATCCAACTAGTCTAACAATGGCTGTCTATCAAAGGAAGGTTCAAGAATCCAGTAGTTAGTCTTCAGTCTATGAGGCTGGATGTCTCAGCTGGTCTTCAGTATAAGCTGGAATCCTGAAGAAGCTGGCTGTAGTGCCAGCGAAAAATGGACTTGCCAACGAGAATAAGAGCAGGTAGGCGAAGAGAGAGCCTGCTTCCATGCTCTTTATATAGATTGCCACCAGAAGGTAGAGAATAAAGGTGGACTTTCCCACCTCCAAAGATCTGGATTAAAAGGCATCTTCCCACTCAGAAGCGGGTCTTCCTACTTCAAATGATTTAATTAAGAAAAAAAAAAAAGAAAATCTTTCTGACAGATGTGCCATTTGGGTTTCAGTTAATTTCACATGTAGTCCAGTTGTCAACCCAAGGAGAGCTAATCACAAGACTCTAAGCAGGGATGTGAAGATTGCTTTTCTGGGGACTGATACAAATAAGAGGAAAATCTAATTCTTTGGGCTTTTTAGCAAATGGAGGTGTTCCTGTCTAGTAAGTGAGGTTCAAGCCCCTTCTGTTCATCATTCATCTGTCAACTTCATCTCCAATCTGAGCAAAAACAGAGGAAAAGGACACAGTCAAGGCACAACGCAGAAAAACCCAGAAGAAATAAAGCTCACATTTAAGAGGTGAGAGAAGACAAAGCATGCATGGAACGAAGCATCCGGGAAACAGCCACAGGTGAAGGCAGAAGTGAAGAACTCCACAGGAGAGAGAGAGATGATGGAGAAGAGAACTTTCAGAATGCAGGAAAAAAAACACTAGACATGGGGGGAAAGAGCAGATGAAGAAAATTAGCAAAAAGGAAGGAGTTCCAGAACTTGAGGCAAGAAGACAAAAGAGACATAAATAAGCAACACCAGGAAAAGATTCAAGGAGCAGAGTGTGGGCAGCTGGAGGGAGATACAATCGCCAAGTAGTCATTTTCATACCCCCAAGAACAAGCACAAATGGAGAAAATAGCAGCACTCAGAAAAGCTCTGGAATCAGAATGGCATTAGGTTTCTCAAGGGCAGTAGCAGGAACTTTAGAAAATGTGGGTGTGTGGCAGCTGGCAAGTGGCCAAGATGTTAGGAGGACTTGGTGCTAGTTTGGTTCCTTCTCATCACCCAGGTCTGGTGGTTCACAACCCGAAGCTTAACTCCAGGGGATCCTACTTGATCTTCTGGTTTCCTCCAGCATCTTCACAGATGTGGTGTACATACACAGCCACGCACGCACGCACGCAGCCTTGGAATAATACCCTTAGACTACAGGGCCAAAGTGGTTACTAACCCAGAACTGTGCACCTACTTAATCTCTCTACCAGTTGTACTAGATGAGTAGGACACTGTTTAAATAATTCACTCACAAACACCTTTTTTCATGAACTGACTAGAAGGCCACTGAGGTGTTTTAGTAGGTAGGTTTTAGTTTTCAAGCCTGGTGACCTGATTTTAATCCTGAGACCTACATGGTAGAGAGAATACACTCTTGGGAGTCATCCTTAGTCACTACCCTCAAGCCATGGCATACCTCCCCTGAGTGAGTGAATGAATGAATGTTATCTTTAAAACATTGGAACTTAGTTGGAAGTGTTCCACTAAGGGAAGGAGTAAGCCATCAAAGGTGACGCCACAGGAAGCAGCAGCACAAGTGAGGGATGGAGGCCAGACCCAGGCTGAGGTAAAGGGACAAGCCAGGATGGCAGCAGAGAACAGATTAGATTGAGGGGCTTTATGAAAAGGCCAGGCAAGAACTCCCTAATAAGTAATGAAACTGACATTTTACCAAATCTGTTGGTGGTGCTGGAAACATATCATTCTGTTGGAAATTATGTGCATGAGGAAGAAATGTGTATAGACTACTCAATTGAGAAGGCAATAAATAACCCCAGGGACAACAAGACAAGTAAACAAAGGAATACAACCACATTGCCCTACATGTTATTTCTAGAAATAACTATCATAAAGTCATATAGTGGTAACAGGGTAACATACACATATGCTATACTTATATTAGTGGGAACTAGTGTGCATTACTGAGTGTTGGTGTTACAGAAAGCTACCTCCTCCTCCTCCTCCTTCTTGGTTAGAGAAATCTAAAATAACTATTTACAGACATGGCAGTAACCACAGGAATATGGAAAACTAGTCTCTATTCTCACACTTAACATAAATCTTTAGCACTTTCCATAAAGAGTAGAAATTTGGATGAGAAACCAGGAAATTGTTGAAATTTTGATTTCTTTTTGAAACCAGTTCAATTACTAGGATTTTAAAGTTCTTTATACTGTTCAGTTTCTAATTGAGCATGGAAGAAGCTTAGAAGTTGTCCCGAAAAGCTAGCTAACTGAAAACTCAGCATTTGTTCTCAGAGCTCTAAGAGATATGAAGTTATAGTTAGGAAAACTGACTAGATACAAAAAGAAAAAAAAAACCAAAAAACTCGAAACCTAGCGGGGCAGACATTTCTGCAGGAACCAGTGTTGCAGTGGAGAAAACGTAAATTTTAGCTAAAGAATTGCTTGAGGTTTCATGTGCACAAATCCAGAAGCAGAAGCCTCCAGTCATCAGTGGTCTCATCCCCTTTGCATTTTTTTCTCCTGCCTTTCTATCCATTTATCAACAGTGACTTTTAGAAAAACACCCCTCATCTCCCAACAGGAAAAAAATCAAAACGTTTGTCATGTTCCAGAACATCCGGTTCTTTCTAGAAAAACCACCCTGTTTGGGGCAGTAGTGTCATTAGAGCCCAGTGAAGCCCACCTGCAGCTAATTTTAAACATCCTGTCCCACTTGAGAGTGAAGGACTGGGACATGCTACTGAAGTCTGAAGTCTGGAGGCACATGCAGACCAAAGGTCTGAGACCTTTAATCAAAGGACTCTGAGCACTTCCTCCTCTGTCCTATCTTACTGTTGTTTCTAATGGCCTATCAAGAAGGTCTAGTTACCTTGTACTTCATGTATTCCATCAAAATTTTATCAGACATCAAAGGGTGGGGGCAGACGGCAGACTGAAGAGATAAAGCAAAAGATCCAGACTCAATATGTTGTTGAGATTATGATACAAGTAATTTAAGCCAATTATGATGAAAATACTGAGACCCTAATACTAACAAACTTGTGTGAGAAACTATTTAAGTGAATTAAGCAGACAGCATGCAAGAGCAGATGGTCAGTGTCAGCAAAGGAGTTCTAAGAACCAGGAAGTGTTTCTAGAGATCAGAAGCATTTGGAGACAGGATGGAGGCCCTTGCTAGGTTTATTGTTAGACTGGACGCAGCAGAGGAAAGAACCTTGAGTTTGATGGTGAATAAGTTCAAAACTGCAAAGCTGAAAACAAAAGAGAAAACACTTTCAGTCACCACATCACAGCTCTAGAAAACTCAGAGTACAGCAAGCATGTCATGTTAGGCAACAGGAAAGCCAAGATAAAGTTCTGAAAAAAAGCTCATGGTGGGGTGAACATCCCACCTCTGAAGAAACACAGATAAGTTTAAGTCTGTGTTTTCTGAACTGATGAAATTAAAAAGGGAGACCTTATCAGTCACACATAAAATTGAGGGGAACTGTTGTTGGCACACCTGCCTGGCAACAAATATTGAAATAAGGGTTTTTGGTTTTGTTTTTAAAGAAGAGCGTGGAGAACGAAGGGGTGGAGGTAAATGCTTATTTACCTTTTCTTGTTCTTAATTACTGAGCAGATAGTGTGGAGCAATAGCAACAAAGCATTGTATACTTGAAAATACTTGTGTGCTTAGTTCTGCTTACGTGTAAATGCTATGAACGACAGTTATGATGGGAAGGATGGATGAATCAGGGTGCTTGTGTTACTGTAGGCATCTGAAATTGTGCTTGTTATGTTGTTATTTGAAAGTAGACTTAGATTAGTTGTAAATGCATGTTGAATAGTCTGTAGAAACCAAGAAAATGGATGAAGAGGATATCCTATTTCAACATTAATTGGAAAACATGAGAAAAGGTGTCAGAGAGGCATTATGTAAGGACAGAGGGGTCAGTTGTCAAGAAGACAAATATGCTCAATGTATATTTGCCTAACAGCAGAGAACCAAAGTGTGTGAGATAAAGGTTGGCAGTGGAAAGGAGAAATAGACTGATTCTCTGCTGTAATGTTACAGAAGCAAACGTCAATGCCCCCTACAGCAAAGGTGCGCATCTACAGCAAGTAGGAAACCTGGAAGGATATAATTATATCTTTCCTGCTAAATGAATAGCAGCATTGTTGGGTGCCAAAGTGTTAAAGTTATTTTTATAAAGCTATGTTTGTTTCTCAGTTTCTTTCTTAACCTGGCTATCACATAAATAATTGAGACTCTTTTATGTCTGTTTAATAATAAGCTTCAAAACACAATAACTGAGAAATTATTACTCTATTCTTAACCCTCAGAGCTAATCTGGTTTCCTCCCAGAGATACTTGCACTTTATAACTTCTCCACCTGGACTTCTCCCATGGCTGAATCCCCTACTTTGTCTGCTAATGCCTCCTGCCATGGCTGGCAGGAAGTCCAGCCCTATTCTCTTCCTTGCTCAGCAATTGGCTGTAAGCTGCTTTACTGGCATATCAGGGGACAATTGGGAAGCAGTGTTTACACAACATGGAGACTGGAGATTCTCAGAACAAGGATTGCAACCAGATATGGGGGTGGGTGCGCAGGGGTTACAGATATCAGCTTTGAATTACACGATAACCTTATGTATCTGCCGTTTGGATGTAATGGCCACTGATAGACTGCATTCTCCAGCAGCAGAAGGCAGCGGCTCTCAAGCTCACCAGGGACATCCTGATGGAACACATAAAACTCCACAGGTCGCACATGAAGAAGTCACACCACAGTGTGACTTGAGTTAGAAATCAATAGCAGAAAGGCAATCGAAAATTCTTGATTACTTGGAAGTTAAACAACACACTCCTAAAGACATCTTGAGAGAAATGTATAGCATTGAGTGCAAGTATTAGAAAATAAGATCTGAATTCAGTCATCTAAGCAACCTATATAGAAAACTTGAAAAAAGAGCAAATTAAATCCAAAACAAGCAATAGGAAAAGACAATAAAAATTAGAAATAGAAGTCAGTGAGATTGAAAACAGAGAAGAAAGAAAGCCAAAGTTTGTTTGTTTGCTTGCGTTTGGCTTTTTGAGACAGGGTTTCTCTGTGTAGCCTTGGCTGTCTTGGACTTGCTTTGTAGACCAGGCTGGCCAGCGATCTGCCTGCCTCTACCTCCCAGAGTGCTGGAATTACAGGCATATGCCACTACACCAGGCCAAAAGTTATTAAAAAAAAAACTTTTAACAAACCTAAAGAAAAAGAAACAGATGAACAACTAATATAAAAAAGTGAAAGATCTTTATTACAGACTCTGCGGTGACTGGGCTTGCAAAGTGTAAATATACTGGGACTAATCTACGCTCAAAATCTATCAATTTTGATAATCTAGATGAAATGTGCAAAGTGAAATTATATGTCCAGTTCTCACAAATGAGTATATAATTAATCTTGATAGACATATTTATTAAAGAAATTAAAGCAATAGAAATAAACTAAGAAATAAGACAAAGTACCTGGCCCAGACAGGTTTATTGAATTCTACTAAACATTTAAGGAAGAAACTATACTAATTAAATTATATACAAGAGTATAAAATCAGGAGTTCTTTCTAAAATTCTAACAGGTCAACATTACCTGTATTTCCAAAATAAGACAAGCATATTACAGGACAAGGAATCTACAGACCAATGTATTTCATAAATCCAATAATTTATAAAATGGCTTATTTAGTATGACCAAATAAGTTTTACTTCAGATATTCTTGGCAGGCTCAACATTTGAAAATTCATATAACTTTTAATAAGCTAAGGGGAGAAAAATCACATGATGGCATCAATAGATATTAAAAAGGCAACAGGATCCAATATGCTTGTGTGATGTGGAAGTCTCAGTAACTGAGGAGTGGGAACTTCCTCAGCAAATATCTGCTAAGTGATACAAGCGTGGGTCTAAACAACTCAGTCCTGAGCATGATGCTACCAAATGTTTTAAATCCCAAAAGATCAACATTTGTAGAGTCCAAAATCACAACAGAAGAAAATCCTGAAAATTACGGTCTGCAAAGAGTAAAATTCCACATGTTGCAATTCCAAAAACTTGCAAGGGGTCAGGCAATATAAGAGCAATGGGAGCCGTGGGGGAAGCGACACGCTGATATAAAAGGGCCTACAGGGCAGTCACTCTATATGGTGCTTCATCAGCCCCTTCGCACACAGCACCATGCTTTCGTCCAGAAAAGCACCATTCTGTATGGAATAAAAGGAATTCTTCAAATGCCATGGCTTCCAACTCAAAGCCCTTTGCTGGGGCAGAAGTTCTTCCAGAGTTGCAAAGCATGTGAAATGGTGACCTATTAGCAGCTCTGAACCTACCATCTAACATGCAGGAGCCAGCACCCGAGTCCCTTTGACTAAGGGACAACAGTTTCAAAGGTATCCCTGCTATAATCAAACAATGCTGTGATCAGGAAAACCAGCCAGCTATGATGGATAACCACCATGCTACTAGCCATAATATATTTGTTTATACATTTTATATGTCCAATTTTCTTCTTAGATTAAAAAAATCCCTATTTTTGAAGTTTGTCCTTAATATTTTATTGAGAAGAATAATTTTCTATGCTGTGTATTTCATAATCTCATCATTTCCAGTGCCTCAGGTTGGGCATAACCTGGGAAGACTTAGAAGCTCTAATTTGTGTCATACATGTTTTTGAAATTTTCACTGCACAATAGCACATTACCTCATCACTGACAATAAGCAATATGGGAGAGAGAGAGAGAGAGAGAGAGAGAGAGAGAGAGAGAGAGAGAGAGAGAGAGAGAGAGAGAGAGAGAGAGAGAGAGAGAGAGGGAGAAGCATGTACCTTCCATAAATGGATAGACATTTTTATAATTTTTTATTTTCTACATTTGGGAAAGAAAAAGAATGCTTTGAGATCTTGGCTTCTTAGACAACTGCGTGTAGTTGTTGTCATCAAAGACATTGACTGTTCAGTATTTCAGTTATGAGTTCAAATGTGCTCAATTGCCAACCAGAATGAAACAAGCTTGCTTTTGACCTATTTATAAATGCTAAATAGGTCAAATTTTAAATATATTCTAACCTTTATCCCAACATGAAAGTCATTACCTGTACGCTTATATTTACAAAACCATGTATGTTATTATTGTTTATTTTGTGTTGTAAAGTAGTCTCTTAGGTGTTTCATCACATTTCATAGAGTTCTCAAATCCTCCCTTAAAATGAAGGGGGAGATAGCAAGGCCTGGAGAGGACAGGAGCACCACAAGGAGAGCAACAGAACCCAAAACCTGGGCACAGGGGTCTTTTCTGAGACTGATACTCCAACCAAGGACCATGTGTGGAGATAACCTATAACTCCTGCACAGATGTAGCCCATGGCAGCTCAGTATCCAAGTGGGTGTCCTAGTAAGGGGAACAGTCTCTGTCTCTGTCATGAACTCAGTGGTGGGCTTTTTGTTCTCCCCTCGAGGGGGGAGAAGCCTTGCTAGGCCACAGAGGGGGACAATGCAGCCAGTCCTGATGAGACCTGATAAGCTAGGTCCAGATGGAAGGGGAGGAAGACCTCCCCTTCAGTGGACTTGGAGAGGGACATGGGAGGAGATGAGGGAGGGAAAGTGGGATTGGGAGGTAATAAGGGAGCGGGCTACAGCTGCAATACAAAGTGAATAGACTGTAATTAATATAAAAATTTAAAAATTGGATTATAAAAGTAAGTTTAAAAATAAATAAATAATTTGAAAAACTAATAATTTGTCAGGAATATAAAACTCAGTGGTTGTCTAGGATGAGTGAGGCCCTGTGTTTGATCCCAGGTTTGTCTCTGTCTCTTTCTCTGCCTCTGCCTTTGTCTCTGTCTCTCTTCCTCACTCCCCCTCCCTCCTCTCTCACACAAACACAGTTACAACATCTTATTTTCAAGATTTTGGTATTTTAGAAATCAGGGATTTTTGTCTTTCAAGGTTGCAACATCAGAATTATAATGGAATAATGCACTGGTGAATATTGGGAAAGTACAGTACTCTGTTGAAGAAACAAAGACTTAATTACACCTGGAGGCATCCCATGCTCACAGATGGGAATCTTAAACAATGCAATGGTGTTAGTTCTTTTCAATGTGGTTCAAAAATCAAAAAACTCCAGCCAAGTTTTTTGTTTTCCCCTGGATATTAACAAACTAAAGCTGAAAAGAGGTACAGGAGTCAGTGGTTTCTTGGAAATGGAACAAGAATCCTTTGGAGGACTGCTGGTATTTGACGTCAATACCATCAGCTGTATTACTCAAGGGAATGCAGTGATTGCTGGAAGCTGCTGGAAACACTAGGGGGTCCGAGGCAGTCACTGGTAGCACTCCCCTCCAAACAGATCCATGCTTCTCTCAGTGAAGCAGCTCCGGTTTTGTGGGGCTTGACTCCATTCCAGGAGTGTGGATTGTTTTGTTTGGATTTCTTCTTCTGTTGTCTTTTTGAGACAGGGTTTCTACACAGCCCTGGATGTAGACTAGTCTGGCTCTGAACTCATAGAGATCCTCCTGCCTCTCCCTCCCAGAGTGCTGGGACTGTAGGCACGCACCGGCTACTAGAAAGAGATTAACAAGAAAGAACAGGTTGATAGGCAGACACAGAATTTTTAGGGCAATGGCATCACCCTGATATTATAACAGTGGATCTATGTCAAATACCCTTTTCTAAGCACATAAAATGCATAACACTGAGGGAGCCCTAGTGTAAACTATGGACTTAGGATGGTAGTGGGTTACCATTTTCACAAGGTGCCTCCCTGAAGAGAGATGCTGAATAGGGGAGGCTGTGCATGTGTGGGAGCAGTCTGTATGCAGGACAAACCCTGGACTTGCCTGTCGATGTTGTGAACCTAAAACCTGTGATTGCTCAAATGATAGTCTGCTAAACATGAGAGTATAACAGTGCAAATTCAGTTAAAATTCACAGCGACACTGGAAAATCGGAAAACTACAGAAGCTCTTTGAAAAATGTTAGCTCATTGATTCTCTGGTAACCAGTGTTCAAATGTAATATTCTATGTAGGCCCACCGATTGGCATGCATATTCTCCTTCTCTCTGTCTTGCTCTCTCGCTACTTCTTACCCTTGACAGTCATAATATATATTTCATAAAACAACCCTTAGTGGGCTGGAGAGATGGCTCAGCCATTAAAGCCTAGGCTCACAACCATAAATAAAACAATCCTTAAGCTTACTAATATTATCTTTTGAAAAACCTGCATATTGCTTATCTATTCATTTTAAGAAAATATGTGAGCCAGGCACAAGGGCACGTGCAAGTAACCCCAGCATTCGGGGAGGCAAAGGCAAGTGGATCTCTGTGAGTTTGAGGCCGGCGTGTTCTACAAAGTGAGTCCAGGACAGCCAAGGCTACACAGAGAAATTCTGTCTCGAATAAACAAACAAACAAAAGAAGTATGTGAGTTGTGACTTACTAATTGAACTGGTATTTGAAAGACACCAATCTTGTCTAAATAGTTGATGTTACGGACATCAAGAAAACCTCCTGACTCCCACTTAGAAGTGATGTTCGGACAGCTATGTTAATAGAGATTTAAGAATGTTGCTGTCAAGTGGGTCCATCTCACACTGGACAAGGCAAACTCTTTCATGGAATGTTGGGCCAACCCTAGAAGCTAAGCATGTCTCAGTGAACAGAACAGCTTTTCGGTCGTGCTGTGAGATAAACATTTGAACTAATACTCCTTCTCTCAGAGGATGTAACTGACGCTTCTTTTTCTTAAGAGTCCGTTAAACCCATCACAGGCATGCGCCTTCTGGCTGGTTAAATAGAGCTGAGTGGTCTACACACGTGTTTCCAGTTGAGTAGGCAGAACTCGCTCTATTGCATGCCTTGGTGTCCAGCACTCACAGTGCCACCAGTGCTGTTCTCTTTAAGGATCTCTACACACCATTGCTCATTCGAGTGTATTCTACTTCATTCACTGAGGCAGTGTCTGGCAGGCAGCCATGCAGAACCTCTTGTCTAAGCACAGCCAAGGGACACACATTTCATATATCTTTTTTGAAATTTTTATTATTTACACTTTATTCACTTTGTATCCCCCCCATAAACTCCTCCCTCCTCCCCTCCCAATCCCACCTTCTCTCCCCCTTCTCCACACATGCCCCTCCCCAAGTCCACTGATAGGCGAGGTCTTCCTTTCCTTCCTTCTGATCCTAGTCTATCAGCACTCATCAGGAGTGGCTGCATTGTCTTCCTCTGTGGCCTGGTAAGGCTGCTCCCCCATCAGGGTGAGGTAATCAAAGAGCAGGCCAATCAGTTCATGTCAGGTCAGAGGCAGTCCCTGTTCCCATTATTATGGAACCCACTTGGAGACTGAACTTCCATGGTCTACATCTGTGCAGGGGTTCTAGGTTTTCTCCATGCATGGTACTTGGTTGGAGTATCAGTCTCAGGAAAGACCCCTGTGCTCAGAATTTTTGGTTCTGTTGCTCTTCTTGTGGAACTTCTGTCCTCTCCTTATCTTACTATTTCCCACATCTTTTGTAAGATTCCATACACTCTGCCCAACAGTTGGCCATAAGTCTCAGCATCTGCTTTGATATTGTGCAGGGCAGAGCCTTTCAGGGGCCCTCTGTGACAGGTTCCTAGCTTGTTTCCTGTTTTCTTCTTCTTCTGATGTCCATCTGCTTTGCCTTTCTGGCTGGGGATTGAGCATTTTAGCCAGAGTCCTCCCTCTTGAATAGTTTCTTTAGGTGTACAGATTTTAGTAGGTTTATTCTATATTATATGTCTATATGAGTGAGCATATACCATGTGTGTCTTCCTGCTTCTGGGATAGCAG
>CM053755.1:10169894-10199264 GCA_028658305.1 Pachyuromys duprasi | reverse complement strand
TATCCATTCTTCAGTTGAGGGGCATCTGGGTTGTTTCCAGCTTCTAGCTATTGCAAATAAAGCTGCTACAAACATGGTTGAGCAAACGTCCTTATTGTGTACTTGAGCCTCTTTTGGATATATGCCTAGGAGTGGTATAGCTGGATCTTGAGGAAGTGCTATTCCTTAGTTGTCTGAGTAAGCACCAGATTGATTTCCAGAGTGGTTGTACAAGTTTACAGCATTGGAGGAGGGTTCCCCTTTCTCCACAACCTCTCCAGCATGTGTTATCACTTGAGTTTTTGATCTTGGCCATTCTGATGGGTGTAAGGTAAAATCTCAGGGTCGTTTTGATTTGCATTTCCCTGATGGCTAATGATGTTGAGCATTTCTTTAAGTGTTTCTCATCCATTCAATATTCCTCTATTGAGAGTTCTCTGTTTAGCTCTGTTCCCCATATTTTAATTGGATTACTTGATTTGTTGCTTTTCAACTTCTGTAGTTCTTTATATATACTGGATAATAGCCCTCTGTCAGATAGAGGGTTGGTGAAGATTCTTTCTCAATCTGTAGGCAGTCGTTTTGTTTTGATGACAGTGTCCTTCGCTTTGCAGAAGCTTTTCAGTTTCATGATGTCTCATTTACTGATAGTTGCTCTTAGTGCCTATGCTATTGGTGTTCTGTTCAGGAAGTTGTCTCCTGTACCAACGAGTTCAAGGCTTTTCCCCACTTTTTCTTCTAACAGATTTAATGTGTCTGGTTTTATGTTGAGGTCTTTGATCCACTTGGACTTTCATTTTGTGCAGGGTGATAAGTATGGATCTATTTGCATTTTTCTACATGTAGACATCCAGTTAGACCAGTACCATCTGTTGAAGATGCTATCTTTTTTCCATTGTATGCTTTTGGAATTTTTGTCAAAAATCAGTTTTCCATAAGTGTGTGGGTTTGTTTCTGGGTCTTCTATTCAGTTACATTGATCCACCATTCGGTTTTTATGCTAGTACCATGCAGTTTTTATTATTGTTGTTCTATAGTAGAGCTTCAGATCAGGGATGGATATACTTCCAGAAGATATTTTATTGTAGAGGATTGTTTTAGCAATTCTGGGTTTCCTGTTATTCCATTCGAAGTTGAGAATTTTTCTTTCAAGGTCTGTAAAGAATTGTGTTGGTAATTTGATGGGAATTGCATTGAATCTGTAGATTGCTTTTTGGTAAGATGGCCATTTTTACTATGTTAATCCTGCTAAGCCAAGATGGAGATCTTTCCATCTTCTGATATCTTCTTCTAATTCTTTCTTCAGAGACTTGAAAAATTTTCTATACAAATCTTTGACTTTCTTGGCTAGGGTCACACCAAGGTACTTTATGTCTTTGTGGCAATTGTAAAGCGTATTGTTTCCGTAATTTCTTTCTCAGCCCTTTTGTCTTTTGTATATAGGAAGGCTACTGATTTTTTTTGTTTGTTTGTTAATTTTGTATCCGGCCACTTTGCTGAAGGTGTTTATCAGTGTAGGAGTTCCCTGGTAGAATTTTGGAGGCCACTATAGTGCAAATAGTGATACTTTGACCTCTTCCTTTCTGATTTGTATCCCCTTGATCTCCTTCAATTGTCTTATTGCTCTAGCAAGGACTTCCAGAACTATATTGAAGAGATATGGAGAGAGTGGGCAGCCTTGCCTTGTCCCTGATTTCAGTGGAATTGATTTAAGTATCTCTCCATTTAGTTTAATGTTGGCTATAGGCTTACTGTATATTGTCTTATGTTTAGGTATGTGCTTTGTATCCCTGATCTCTCCAAGACTTTAAACCTGAATGGGTGTTGGATTTTGTCAAATCCTTTTTCAGCATCTAAGGAGATTATCATGTGGTTTTTTTCTTTCAGTTTGTTAATATGGTGGATCTCACTGATGGATATCCATATATTGAACAACCCCCTGCATACCTGGGATGAAGCCTACTTGGTCATAGTGGATGGTATCTTTGATGTGTTCTTGTATTTGGTTTGCAAGTATTTTGTTGAGTATATTTGCATTGATATTCATAAGGGAGATTGGCCTGAAATTCTCTTTGTTTGTTGGGTCTTTGTGAGGTGTAGGTACCAAGGTGACTGTGGCTTCACAGTTTGGTAGTGTTTCTTCTGGTTCTATTTTGCAGAATAGTTTGAAGAGTATTGGTGTTAGCTCTTCTTTAAAGGTCTGGTAGAATTCAGCGCTGAAACCATCTGGTTCTGGGCTTTTTTTTTTGGATGGGAGACTTTTGATGACCACTTTTATTTCCTTAGGGGATATAGGACCATTTAATTGATTTATCTGGTCTTGATTCAGCTTTGGGAAGTGGAATCGATCAAGAAAATTGTTTATTTCATTTAGATTTTCAAATTTTGTGGCATACAGGCTTTTGAAGTAAGTCCTAATGATTGTTTGGATTTCCTCAGTATCTGTTGTTATGTCCCCCTTTTCATTTCTAATTTTGTTGATTTGGATGTTATCTCTCTGCCTTTTAGTTAGTTTGGCTAAGGGTTTGTCTATCTTGTTGATATTCTCAAAGAACCAGCTCTTGGTTTCATTGATTCTTTGATTGTTTTATTTGTTTCTAATTTGTTGATTTCAGCCCTGAATTTGATTATTTCTAGCCATCTACTCTTTTGGTGAGTCTGCTTCTTTTTTTTTCCCCTAGGGCTTTTAGGTGAGCCATTAAGTTTCTTGAATGAGAAGTCTCTAATTTCTTCTTGAAGGCACTTAGTGCTATGAACTTTCCTCTTAGCACTGCTTTCATTGTGTCGCATTAGTTTGGGTATGTTGTGTCTTCATTTTCATTGAATTCTAGGAAGACTTTAATTTCTTTCTTTATCTCTTCTCTGACCTAGCTGTCATTTAGTAGCAAGTTGTTCAGTTTCCATGTATGTGCAGGCTTTTTCCAATTTTGTTGTTGTCGAGGTCCAGCTTTAGTCCATGGTGATCAGATAGGACACAAGGGATTATTTCAATCTTCTTGTATCTGTTGAGGCTCGCTTTATGACCAATCATATGGTCTCTTTTGGAGAAGGTTCCATGAGGTGCTGAGAAGAAGGTAAATTCTTTTGTGTTTGGGTGTAAGGTTCTGTAACTGTCTGTTAGGTCCATTTGATTCATGACCTCTGTTAGAGACATTGTTTCTTTGTTTAATTTCTGTTTTGTTGACCTGTCCTTTGTTGAGAGTGGGGTGTTGAAGTCTCCCATTCTTAATGTGTGGGGATCTATGTGTGGTTTAAGTTTTATCAATGTTTGTTTTACAAATGTGGTGCCCTTGTATTTGGGGCATGGATGTTCAGGATTGTGATGTGTTCCTGGTGGAATTTTCCCTTGATGAGTGTGAAGTGTTCTCCCCATCTCTTTTTATTAATTTTGGTTGAAAGTCTATTTTATCAGATATTAGAATGGCTACTCCTACTTGCTTCTTGGGTCCATTTGCTTGGAAAATCATCTTCCAGCCCTTTACCCTCAGGTAATGTCTATCTTTGTGACTTAGGTGTGTTTCTTGTATGTAACAGATTGCTGGGTCTTGTGTATGCATCCATTCTGTCAGTCTGTGTCTTTTTATTGGAGAATTGAGTTCATTGATGTTGAGAGAGATTAATGACCAGTGGCTGTTAGATCCTTTGATTTTGGTGTTGGCTGTGGTAGTAAGTTTGTGTGCTTGGTTACTTTTTGTTTTACTGTAGTGAGGTTAGTTATTTCTTGTGTTTTCTTGAAAGTGGTTAGGTTTCTTGGGTTGTATTTTTCCTTCTAGTATCTTCTGTAATGCGGATTTGTGTGTAGGTATTGTTGAAATTTGTTTTTGTCATTGAATATCTTGTTTTCTTTGTCTATGAGGACTGAGAGTTTTGCTGGGTATAGTAGCCTGGGATGACATCTGTGTTCTCTTAGGGTCTGCATGATGTCTGTCCAGGCCCTTCTGGCTTTCATAGTCTCTATTGAGAAGTCAGGTGTGATTCTGATGGGTTTACCATTATATGTTACTTGGCCTTTTTCCCATGCAGCTTTTAGTATTTTTTCTTTGTTCTGTATACTTACTGTTTTGATTATTATGTGGTGGGAGGATTTTCTCTTCTGGTCTAATTTATTGGGTATTCTGTAGGCCTCTTGTATTCTTATTGGCCTCTCCTTTAAGTTGGGGAAATTTTCTTCAATGATTTTGTTGAAAATATTTTCTGGGTCTTGGAAGAGGGAATCTTCTTTTTCCTCTATTCCTATTATTCTTAGGTTTTGTCTTTTTATGTTGTCTTAAATTTCTTGAATGGTGTATGTCAGAAATTTTTTAGATTTAGCATTTTTTTGACTGATACATCAATTTCTTCCATCGTATCTTCCACACCTGAGATTCTTTCTTCCATCTCTTATAGTCTATTGGTTTTGCTTACCTCTGTAGTTCCTGCTTTCTTCCCTAAGTTCTTTCTCTCCATAATTTCCTCCATTTGTATTTTCTTTAATTTTTCCAATTCTATCTTCTGATCTTGAGCCGTTTTATTGATTTCCTTCACCTCTCTGGCTGCATTTTCCTGTTTTTCCTTCAATTCCTTCAGCTGTTTGTTTGAACAATCCTGTTTCTTTTATTTCTTTCGGTGATTTAAGTATTTCCTCTCTAAAGGCCACAAACTTTTTGGCTGCAACTTCTGGTATTTCTTTATGGATGGCCATAATTTGTTTGTCTTTATCTTCCTTTGGATCTTTATGCATTTTATTTGTTTCCTCTATTATCCTCTTCATAAACATAGATGTTAGGTCATCTTCTTGAATTTCAATTATGCTGGGGTATCCAGGGCTACTTGCCCTTGGATAACTAGGTTCTGGAGATGCCATATTGCTCTGTCTTTTGTTGGTTGAGCTTTTACGCTGGCCTCTATCCATTGGGCTATCTTAGGTATTGGGTGTTAGTTTCTGGTGGTTCCTGGAATCCTGTGGTGGAGAGAATCCCCTTGGCAGGAAGATGGTTGTTCCTGAAGGAAGCCTCCTCAGCTTTTTGGGATATGGTCACTGAATGGCCGGTGTTTTTTGGGAATTGCCAGAGCTCACCTCAGGTGTACAGACCTGAGTGGTAACTGTGGTCCTTGTTAGTCACGAGGGCTCTCCTCTCACCCGGAGAAAACCTGGGGACAGCTGCCCTGCTTCTGGGTTTCTTGCCGTAAATTTAGTGAGCTGCAGCTATTGCCTGGGTGCCCCGTGGTTTGGTCAGTTTTCTTAGGGATAACTGATTGCCCCTTGGAGCAGTGTCTGGGGTTGATCTCGGGGATCCCAGGCTTCTGTAGGTCTGAGGTTGGAGCTCTGTGCCCCAGTACCTAAGCGGTAGTCAGTGGCTGATAAGCACCCTTCTCATGGGAGCAGCAGGAGGCTAGTTGGCGCACAGCAGGTCTCTGGGCTGGCAGCGTGCTCTCCTGCCTTTCTGCAGGACCTTTTCTAGGGAAATCCTGGGTACCCTAAGTCAGTCTCCGTTTGCTTCCTTCCCCTGTGGGGTTTTTCCCCATCAGGGAAATCCAGGCTCTGGTGTCTCTGACACCCTGGGGCACACAGTTCTTCTGTGGTGGAGAGTTGGGCGTGCAGCAAGTCTTTGTGCTTGCGGGTGGAGCCTAGTTCAGATGGCAGCACATGTCCACCATCCTGCTGGACCTTTTCCTGGGAGGGCTGGGTGACCTAGGTCAGTCCTGTGGGTTCCCTGTGGGTTCCTTCCCTGTGGGTTTTTCTCTCGACTGGGACTCCCAGCCTCTGGTGTTTTTGTGCCCACCGTTCAGCCTGGGAAGGTGATCTGGACAGGCAGGCTGTGGCTCTAGTCTGGCGACTGAGTGCTTTTGTGACCCGGGATCTCTTCCAGTTTCTGGCTGGGTGTCCTGAGAATGGACGGGACCGGTTCCCACACCTTGGAGTTTCCTCTCACCTGGGAAACAGGATCACTGTTGTTTTAGGGCCCAGAGTTCAGGTTTTTGGTTGCTGTACCGAAAATGTTGTTCTGCATCTCAGAAGCAACATCCTCCTGGCACCGCCATCATGTCCCGCCATCATTTCATATATCTTATTGGACCAGATATTCACAAAAGAAAGGAAAAACATTTGGAAGCAAGGAAACATAAATAAAAGAGTTTGGTTTAATGAAGCCACTCTGTTTTCTTTAATCCTTTTAATTCCTGCACTGCAGATATAACAAAGGCTAAATTCCCAACCTTATAAATATTAGCCATTACCTCTGATGGGAAGAAGGTGAAGGTATGAAATCTATAGAGAGGTATACCTAAGATGAAATCTTAGCTGATTTTTTTCCTTGCAGGTGCTTGCACATACTTGCTGGGACATGTGACATGAATAAGGTCAGAGGACAGCCCCAGAGCCAGGCCTTCCACCTTGTTTGAGATCAGGATCTCTTGGTGCTGAGCTTTGTGTACACCAGGCTAGCTGGCCATGAGCTTCCACGGACTCCTCTGTCCCCGCCGCCCATTTGGCTGTGGCAGTGCTGGGCCTGCAGACTGTGCTACCACATCTGGTTTGCTCTTGGGTTTTATGGATTCAAATCCAGATCCTCAGGCACTTTCTGTCTGCTGAGCCATCTCTCCACTCCCCGAAGCTGGCTTTTGGTTTTGTTTTTGTTTTGAAGAAGGAACTGATCAAACTGATCATAGCCCTTAATGTTTTGCTTGTTTTGTTCTTCCACTGAGAAGATAGTCATAAACATGTATTCTAAATATGCTACCCACTTAGTAGCTTTGTGCTTTTAAATTTTCTCTTTGTGACTTTAGAGATTGTGCCTTCAAATCAAGCACACAAGAAAGAAAAGGTTCTTCTACTGTGAATAGTTTAAAATCTTTACAAGAAACCTTATCCCAACTTGAAAATTCCCATCTGAAACATCACAAAAATAGCTGCTCAAGAGAAGAACATACAGGAGACTGTCCTAATTTTGTTTCCAATTGTTGTAGGAAAATACTTTGACAGAAGCAACTTGGGCAGGGGTGGGAGGGTGTAGGGTTTATCTCATCAGGATGAGCAGGAGAGATAGAAGGACACAGGGTGAAGGGAAAGTGAATTCAGGCTCTCTGATATGGCAGCTTCTTGTTTCCAGAAGACAATTCAAGGAGAGACAGCAAGAAGACACGGGAATGGGGCTGTATCAGAACAAGACCAGTAAGGGAAACGGGAGGACACAGAGAGCCCCATAAAATACCTAAGTCAGCGACCTGCCTAAGTCTTAGGCTTCTCACATCCCATCCAGAAAGGATAGAGCTGTTTTCCCTTTCTCTGTAATGTGTCTTTCTTCTGGGCCAGAGAACAAACCTGGCAATCTGTTAGCTGGCCTGCACCCAGTCACATTAAAAAAAAAAAAACAAACAAATTAGAAGGATACAGGTGAATGGGGGAGGGAGGGGCAGAAAGTGGGCTACCTGTGATGACAGGCTTCTTCCTAGAAGACATTTTTAGGAGAAAACTTTGAGGAGGCATGGTAAGGTGGGAGTGGGGTAGTTATATGAAGAGAACCGATAGGTCAAAAGGGAGGACTAGAGTTCCTATAAAATACCCAAGCCGGTTTCTGTTAAGTGGACTTTCAGCCTTAGACCTCTTCCTTCCCTAACAATGAAGCTGCCTTTCTCCACGCTTGATCCTCTTGTCTTTCCCTATGATTCAATTCTTTGTCCCTGCCGGGGAATGGCAATGCCCTAGAAAACCTCCAATACCCATGTTACAAATTAACATTAGACAATTCCCCACATACACACCTAAAGGCTTCAGCCTATCTAGAGAATTCCCGAGTGAGACTCCCTTTTTAGATAATTCCACAGTGTCTCCAGTCAACAATCAAAATTGGCCATCACAGAGACACAAATCCAAAAGGCAAGAGCTTTTATATTTTGCCTATTTTCTACTGAAAACTGAGGTGCCACCAGAAGAAAATGCCTACAGCATGACAGCATGTGTAGAAGTGTGCAATATGGCTGAAGAGTCCCCAATGGACTGCTACCATTGAATGCTGCACATTGAATCACAATTCAGTCCCTGAGTCATAATTCAGCTCCCGATGAAGCTTTACTTACCGTGTTGTCTGGAGGCCAGTTTCATCAGAATACCTTAAGGTTCTAGTCTACATCTGAGGTGAACTACCCGGCACCACGCACATAAGAATTGAAATAACAGGAAGTACGATCTAGAGATGTGTGTTTAATGGGTTCCCCAAAGTGTTTCTGACAAACTCGGGAAAAATCAATGCTTCAATGATGGGTATGTACACCTGGAAGGGAGGTGGTCATTTCAGAGGAAAGGAGGTTGTCTTAGTGTTTTCTAAAGCAGTGGTTCTCAACCTTCCTTATGCTGCAACTCTTTAATACAGTTCCTTATAGTGTGGTGACCCCCCAAAATAAATTATTTTTATTGCTACTTTATAATTGAAGTTTTGCTGCTGTTATGAATCATAATGTAAATATCTGATATGCAGATGGTCTTAGGTGACCCCCATGAAAGGGTTGTTCAACCCCCAAAAGAAGTCGTGACTGTAGGTTGATAACTACTGCTCTAAAGGAATAGAACTAATAGAATGTATATCATATAACATATTATACATTATATATTACATATTCTTCACTTTACCTTATCTATCTGTCTGTCTATCTATGTATCTATCTATTATTAATGGCTTTATTAGAGTGACTTACAGACTATAGTCTGGATAGTTCAACAATGACTGTCTCCTAATAGAGAGGCAAAGCATCCAGTAGTTGTTCATGAACAAGAATAGATGTCTCGGCAGTCCCAATCTGGTCCTGGATCTCCAAGGGGTATTTCTACAGAGGTCTGTAGTCCATGTTAGAATCCTGACAAAAAAGGGGGAGGGGTTCAAATGCCAGCAAAGGAATGCTACAGCAACAAGATACACGAACCTGCCAACTAGAGTGAGGGTAGGCAGGGAAAAGGCCAAAGCTTCCTTTTTCGATGTCTTTTCACGTGGGCAGCTACGAGAAAGTGTGTCCCAGATTTAGAGTCCGTCTTCTGACTTCTAATAATGCAATAAAGAAAATCTCCCAGGTGTGCCCAGTTGCTCCAGTTTTAGTTGGCTACAGATGAAGTCACATTGGTAGCAAAGACTAACCTCTTTTAGTCATGCATCCACCCTCTTGTTAACTTGGCACACAATCACATCTCCTTATGTCATGCTTCATTTCCAAATGAAAACAATAACCAGGTTATAAATCTGCTAACCATCCTACGTACAACCACAAATTCATTATATATTTTCAAATAGGTGCAATGTCCCTTGAGGAATGCATAAGTCTTTTAGTGTCTCATAACTTAAATGTGGTAACACTGATATTATCTCAATATATGCTATATTATGTGATAGAGAAAACACCAATAGTGCTTAATGTATGCATGCATGTATATGTACATGCATAAATGCATTCTTCACAAAATAAGGCAGAACGACTCATATCAGTTATAACCCTCACTTCTTAGCTAGTATTTATAATTGCCTTCCTCCACCACTCAGTCTGTTATTTCCTCCTCCCTCCACCTCAGCAGCTCTTGGTTCTTTTCCTGGAGGGATGACTCATAGTTTCATTTCTGAAGGGACTGGGCCCTTTGTCATCCTGCCTGGATTAGGTTATTATATTTTCCCATTGACTCTTATCACAGGAAAAGGTAGCACCAAGAGGTGCCTTAAAGGAACTCCTGCACTCCTGACGTAATTTTTTCATGCTTCTGTTGTACAAAATTAATTCATTTTCTCCCTGGTAGTCTGGATCAACCACCCCTCCTAAAATTGTTATTTCCTTTCTTAGCCTGTTGGTTTACAGGCATCTGAAGCCCGAGGTGGCCAGGGGACAGTCTCAGCTTTCAGCTCAATGGAATGTCTGCTGTGTCTCCTGGCAGGAATTCTTCTACATCTGGAACCCAAATTTCTAGGCCAGTAGAACATACGGTCATGAGAACAAGAAGCAAACACTTTTCTAGTACAGTGGTTCTCAACTTTTTAATGCCATGACACTTTAATATAGTTTTTCATGTTGTGGTAACCCTCAACCATAAAAATGTTTTGTTGTTACTTCATAACTAATTTTTCTAGTGTTATGAATTATAATGTAAATATCTGATATACAACCCCTGTGAAAGGGTCATTTGACTGCCAGAGGGGTCTTGACCCACAGGTTGAGGACCGCTGTTCTAACAAGTTGCTAAGGATAGTAGTGAACAGAAATATCTCTTGATTCTTGGACCTGTGGATCTTGGCTGCGGGAGAAATTGTATCATATATTGGACAATGACTTAAAGCCTATATGGTTTTCTGGGGGAGTAACTGTGCCCTAGCCCTCCAGGCTACTACCACCTTATTGGTGCTGTAACTGTGTCTTCAACTGCGTCTTCCTTCCATTGTTCTGTCGGGCCTGTTGTTTCAGGATGGGCATGTGGGGTGGGTGATGACATGGTAAGACCAATGGAGCCTATGACTGTGGGCCTGCTTCTAGCTGCTGCCCTTTTCTAGGAATGAAGTAAGTTCCCTGGACAAAGTGTGGTCTTTTCCATGACAAAAGTGGCCCTGTGTTGGTGTTTTGCTGGGAGCTGAAGGATGAAGAACCCTCTTCTTACAACTACTTGGAGGGAGGCAGGGCTGACAAAGAGGGACCATGAAAGTCTGTCTATGTAGCCACTGAAGAGGAGGGTTCCATGTACTAGGAATTAGCTATCCTTGCATTGTAAGTAGCCTGGAACGGTTGTGTTCTAGGCGTCATAACATCGCACTCTAATTTGAATGTTGGGGCAGATTCCACTCTTCTGCTGCTGCCAGGCCTTGTAATAGAGCTGTCCTCACCATTGTGGGTCTAGTAGTGAGAATCCTGGGTCTGTATTAAACCACGCAGGCGGTTGTAGGTTGAGAGTGGCATTTTCTCTGAATCAGTATGCACAGATAAGATGGTTGGGCTCTAAGGGGACAAGTATTCCAACACTAAGGAGAAAACCTCACTTGGAGCAGAGGTTTCTGAAACAGCATAGTCATAGCATACAGTGCCACTTAGTTGTTTCTTTTGAGAAGAAGCTTGAGTTCTTCTGTGGGTTTGTAGATACAGGACTTGTCCTCTGTATGCTAGAGCTAGCAGCACCTTTAGTTGGGGGTTCACCTTTATGTCCTAGAGACTTGAACCCACCTGTTGATTTTTAGCTGTTTGACAGCTGTAAGTGTGCTTAAAAACATCTGGTAAGGTCTTTTCCATTGAGGATCCAACTGTTTTATAGATCCTTTCCACCACCCAGGTTTTAAAAAAAGCACAGTCTTTCTGCTTCTGGGATAGCTCACTCAGGATGATCTTTTCCAGTTCCCACCATTTTCCTGCAAAATTTCATGATTTCCTTGTTTTTTATTGCTAAGTAATATTCCATTGTGGAGATGTACCACAATTTCTGTATCCATTCTTCAGTTGAGGGGCATCTGGGTTGTTTCCAGCTTCTACCTATTGCAAATAAAGCTGCTACAAACATGGTTGAGCAAATGTCCTTATTGTGTACTTGAGCTTCTTTTGGATATATGCCTAGGAGTGGTATAGCTGGATCTTGAGGAAGCGCTATTCCTAGTTGTCTGAGAAAGCACCAGATTGATTTCCAGAGTGGTTGTACAAGTTTACATTCCCACCTGCAGTGGAGGAGGGTTCCCCTTTCTCCACAACCTCTCCAGCATGTGTATCATTTGAGTTTTTGATCTTGGCCATTCTGATGGGTGTAAGATTAAATCTCAGGGTCATTTTGATTTGCATTTCCCTGATGGCTAATGACATTGAGCATTTCTTTAAGTGTTTCTCATCCATTCGATATTCCTCTATCGAGAATTCTCTTTTTATCTCTGTTCCCCATATTTTAATTGGATTACTTGATTTGTTGCTTTTCAACTTCTGTAGTTCTTTATATATATTGAATATTAGCCCTCTGTCAGAGAGAGGGTTGGTGAAAGTTCTTTCCCAATCTGCAGGCATTCGTTTTGTTTTGATGACAGTGTCCTTTGCTTTGCAGAAGCTTTTCCGTTTCATATGGTCCCATTTATTGATTGTTGCTCTTAGAGCCTGTGCTGTTGGTGTTCTGTTCAGGAAGTCCTGTACCAATGAGTTCACACACAGTATGTACTCACTCATATAGACACATAATATAGGATAAACCTACTAACATCTGTACACCTAAAGAAACTAATCAAGAGGGAGGACTCTGGCCAAAATGCTCAATCCCCATCCTGAAAGGCAAAGAGGATGGACACCAGAAGAAGAAAACAGGAAACAAGTTAGGAGCCTGCCGCAGAGGGCCTTTGAAAGGCTCTACCCTGCAGAATATCAAAGCAGATGCTGAGAACTATGTTCAACTGTTGGGCAGAGTGTATGGAATCTTACAGAAGACATGGGAAATAGTAAGATAAGGAGAGGACAGGAGCTCCACAAGGAGAGCAACAGAACCAAAAAAATCTGAGCACAGGGGTCTTTCCTGAGACTGATAGTCCAACCAAGTACCATGCATGGAGATAACCTAGAATCCTTGCACAGATGTAGACCATGGCAGTTCAGTGTCCAAGTGGGTTCCATAGTTATGGGAAGAGGAACTGCTTCTGACATGAGCTGATTGGCCTGCTCTTTGATTACCTCATCCTGATGGGGGAGCAGCCTTACCAGGCCACAGAGGAAGACAATGCAACCACTCCTGATGAGTGCTGATAGACTAGGATCAGAAGGAAGGAGAGGAAGATCTCCCCTATCAGCTGACTTGGGGAGGGGCATGCATGAAGAAGGGGGAGAGAAGGTGGGATTGGGGGGGGAGGAGGGAGGGGTTTATGGGGGGATACAAAGTGAATAAAGTGTAATTAATAAAAATTAAAATAAAAAATTTTAAAAAGCACAGTCCTTTCACAATTCAGGATTTAATCTGTCCTATCGGTACATCAAAAGTATTTCTCGTGAGATCCGCTGAGATGGTTCAACACTCCCCCACATTTAAGAGGAACACACAAGCTTGCTCCTTGCTGGCTGTGTGTGATGTCATGAAAGTGTGGGTTGCCTCAAAATCATTGTAAAGCTCCTCAGCTAATAAATCAGTCTTTATTGTTCTCCCCTTTAAAGATATTAAAATTACAAATATGAATTCTCTTAATTTCCAGCTTAATATTATGATTCTTTTTCAGACATAGTTTTGAGAGATTAATGATAACAATAGTAAATATTTTTTTTTCAATTTAAGGAAAAAAAATAAAAAGAAAAAAAGAAGCCCAGTCTCCAGGGTCCACAAGGCAGGGAACCCCACCCTTTGCAGCCTTAGTTGTAAAATCCGATTGAGGCCTTCTCGTGTTATGGCTTGTTATTTGGGGCAGATCTCAAAAGAGAGGCTGGCAAGAATAAGGTCTCTGGCTTCGGGGCATTCCCATCAACAGTACTGTTGATGCAAGTTCATTAAGTGAGCAGTATTGAGCTATGTTGTAAAGACAGAGAACAAGCCTCAATATCAGAAAGAAGATCAATATTTTTTAACCTTCATGTCAAGTGCAACCCTAGACAACTCCATGAGTATGTGTAGTCGCTAGACAGAGGCTTCACTGGGGTTCTCAGGAAGCATTAGTCTGTCTCAAGGGTGGGCATCGTTGCAGCTAAAGGCCCAGTTTCTCTTCAAAGGGTGGGACAGCATATCTTACAGGATGGAAAGGACAAAGTCCTGTTTTTTGTTGTTATTGTTTATTTTTAGGACTCCACTGAGAGCATGTTCTCCCCTCCCCCCCCCCCGGCCCTGTTCCCACAGCTGAGACTGGCACTACCCTTGGGACTCCAGTTCAGCCTGGGATTCCTCTAAGATCGCAGATGTTTGTTTACGTAGGAGATGTACTGTTTTCAGGGCTAAGATTATTATTTGATTGTTTGGACTTATTCCTATGCCTATAACCACTTTCCCTGGGCATTTTGGACTGTTTCTAATTTGTGTGTGTGATTGAATACCCCCAAAACAAATCTAGAAATAAACTTGGACTGTCTGGACTCCACCGCCTCCTTTTGCACTTTTCTTCTTGAGCAGACCAATAGACAAAATGAATAACTAGCAATATTCAAAGAAAATAATTATTAACCTTTAATTATAGGAAACTTTACTAAATATATATGTAAATATATATATCTTCTTAACTTTTAAGTTTTATCTTTAATGATTTTGATAGTGTGTGTGTGTGTGTGTGTGTGTTACTCTGGCCTTTTGCAACATGCTTAGCTTCCTGGTTTTTGTTTCACCTCTTTCTAGTTTCATTTTAGAATAATAATTTGCTTTTACTCGCAACTGCCACAGAGAGTCCTTTCTCATCTAAAAGCAGCGCTCTTTATCCCTTTTAAAACCAAAAATGTATTCCACACCAAGAAGATTTTATGTCTTCTTACTTGATGGCTCCTTTTATCTTATCTTTAGAGCATGGTTCTTTCTTAATAAGATAACTTCATTCCAGTGAAAACACAGACAGCTCTGTTTGAAACATAAATGAGATGTGTTAAGAGCCCTCAGTTATTTCTTATTTGCTCTTCCACTAAATGAAGAATGGAAGCGTGTTAGGTCCGCCTTTATCTGGTCTTTTTGTTTTGTTTTTTGTTTCTTAGTCTTCTGCTCACCTTTCTACAAAAGCATATTAAAGCACAAACGTAAATCATTTCCCCAGCCTTTGGATTCCAGGAATAGCAGACACTAGTGAGACTAACCTCCTCCCACCCCCAGCTGAGGGCAATGTTCTGTGAGGACACAGTGTACTTTGGAGCAGGAGCTGAGAGCCATTACCCCACACAATACATTGGTACCCTAAAGACAGATCAGGGACCATCAGACCTCTCTTAGACTCTGGCAGCATAACAACTGTGATTAAACATTCCTCTATGTTCCTTACCATCATGTCACTCTGTCTGTGTGTTTAATTGGCTTATTGAAACTAGTGACCAAACTTAACCTATGGGAGTTATCACAACCAGGAGGACTTTCATCTTAAAACTCCAGTTAAACTAAGAACCAAAATAAATTTGGGCTATTTTAACAATTTTAATCTGTGTGACCATTCATAAGTCAGTTTGGTACTACATACATCATATAAAAACATAAGTACATGTAGACAATAAATATTTGCATAGACTTACCTAATGATAGATTCATAAACCACAGATTTTATATTTTCTATGTAGATCTATTATTGTCACAACTTATTGATCTGATTATTTCCTTCAAAATAGGAAGCAATCCCTAATACAAAATCTGTATTTCCAAAGACAAGGCTCTCATAGAAACAAGTTAGAAAACTTTCACGTTGAAGACACATGGCCCAACCTAATCAGTGAGAAAGCTTAAGTGGATGCCTAGCAAAAAGCACAAACAGTGAAAACATGAGTAACCAGCAAGAAGCCCAGCTGACAACTTGGATTTTGTAAAGTTCTTCAATAGCCTGTTGAGAAATAGGGTAGAATTAATTTTCCCGTAAGTAACTTTAATGATCTTATCGTAGTGAGCAGATTTCTATGTAGATTTTCACTTCTGTAAGGAGGTTTGCTATGATTACACTACGTCAGTAGGTCCCTGTTGGGGTGATGTAACCCAAATATTGGGTTCTTGATCATGGGGGATCTGTGCTCTGGATGGAAAGTCGCTGTTATTTTGAGCAAATTGTGAGAGCCCTCAAGCAGAATCAAACAGTTCCTGAGTGGGAAGTGAGGATTGAAAGAAAATAAAAAAAAAAAATAACACACTACACATGAGATCAGTTTGAGAGGGCAGCCAGTAGAAACTGTCACACATGGTTTATTCCACAATTCCTTGTTATAGTCAGAGCAAAGCACCTCAATGCAATGACAGGGTTCATCAAAAAGTCAAACTTGTTCACCTTGACCATCTGTCTGTGTGATCCTCACATAAACAAAAGGACATGAACTTGGCAAAACATCCTGCCCATCCTTGTCTCCAAGTGAAGGCCAGGGTGAAAACAAGCAGCTCCCCACAGGTCTCCCTTGTTTATATTTTTAAAATTGACCATAGCTTAAGTGCCTCTCTTAGGTTGTCTCTCTTGAAAGATAAATTTTTATCCATCATTGGTACATGAAATCCATCATTCATGCCCTGTCTTAGGTTGAACATTCCTCAGACAGATCTTATCTGTCTTTGACTAACAACCTTCGCTAGGGTAGACACTGGCATTTAATCTTATGCAGATCAGCTTTAACATTCTAAAAGGCCTTGATTAATTATCACTGATAATTAAATTAGGGGACATGCTCCTAATAAGAGTAATAAGCTAAGTCCTATAACACTCCATTTAAGTGACTTAAAAGATGACCACTTATCAGAATACCAAGCCTGAGAACATTCACAGGAACCACAATAAAATAAGGCTGTAGAACAACCAGAACCTGTTGTCCATTTGAAATCTTAGAAATACAGTTTGTTAATTTACACTGATGGCAAGAAACATTAAAGTTTGAATCTTGTATAAAAATGTTAACATTTCCAAACAACAAAGCATAAGGAGAATTTACACAGGCAGTTCCAGGGCCTCCCAAGAGTTTTGTGGCAAGCTGCCAAATATAGGTCAGCTGAAAACCAGAATCAGACCAAAGTCCCATAGTCAGTCCTTTTTCCCATTCTTCCCATTTTTTTTTTTTGAGAGTTGTCCCGATTACCAGACCAATCAAGTCCAGTCACATTGTATCTAAAAGGCTTCTCTTCACAACATCTTCTCCCAACAGAATGTAACAAATGTGCATCAGGAGCATCAGCCCAATACAGCTCTCCATTCACCATCAGGACAGAATTCATTATGTCGGCAGCAGGAGCCCTCCTTCCAGGGAACATCTGCAAATCGCACCAACCTTTTTGTGATCCACCTGGCTCCTTCAGCATCCTGCTGAAAAACACAAACATGCCCTCTTCTCCATATTAATTCAGGGTTGAGGCCCTGCCATATTCTAGTAATCAGATCTTTCCATTTCACTTGGTCATAATTATTGTTGGTACTAGGGTAACACAATCGATCAGCCGCAGGTCTTGTATATCCACATTCAAAACATTTAATATAAAGAAAGCATGATTAGGATAATTCTATGGTGTTTGGGGATATAACGCCCCCTTTTTATTTTTTTGCAGATTTTAAGCATACCCAATGACCAATAATCTACAACCAAGACATATAGAGCATAGTAAACATATACATTCAAAAAAGACAGACAAAATACTTTGTTATTTGTTGAATACAATTTTGATAATAATGAGGCTTTATAGAAGAATTAGCTTTCTTACAAGAGAAAATGAGAAGCTGCCTTTCTTCCCCCCCTTCAAGTGATTTTAGCTGTTGCTTGACACTGCTCAGTAAAATTTGACTTCCACAATAAGTGATCTTCTCCTGCTAAACAAGCTCTTGCTAAATGCTTCCAGTCCTTTGGGCAGAGGGCTTCTGTAGACAAGGACTGTAAGAGAGCTTGAGTAAAGTGTGCTGTAGGACCATATTGAGTACATGCAATTTTCAATTCTTTCAATTGTTTAAAAGGTATAGGAGCACGGACTCTCACCATATTACCCTGTCCATTAGGTTGCTCTATAATTGGAAAGCCATAAAACTCATTTATATCTTCTCCTTTCTGCCTATCTTGTTCTAAAGAAGCTTGTAAAGGGGATAGAGTTGCTCTCATAGGAGACAAAGTAAAAGGTCCCCTTGTCTTTTGCTCTATAGCAACTGTAGCCATCCCAGGAGGAAGGTCCAAGCCTGCAATCAATGAGGGAGTTGGAGTGGGGGACTGAGCCTTATTTTCCCTGGTAATTACTTCTCCAATTTTTCTGTTTATTTCTTCCAACTCTACAACCTCATCAGGATCTAAGTCATCCTCAAAGTCCTAACAAGAAATTATTATCATTAGGAGGGACATATAACTCTTCAGGAGGAGCTGGTGGTTTAATCTCATTTTGTCCTGAAGCCTCCCATCTTTCTTTCCTCTTTGTCTCTAACCCTGAAAGTTTCACTTTCTCAGTCTTGTGCCACATATACAGACTATTTATGATTAAATTCCATACAAGATACATGAGGCTTGTCCCAATTTTTACTCTCGAATTTTACTCACCCCACCCTTTTCTCTTTTGTTTATGATCTGAGCTCACCAACACCACAGTGTTCATGGCTGCTTCTCTGTATCTCAGGTCCATGTTCAGGTGCCAAACTGCCAGAGCCCACCAGTGGAGTAGAACAGTTCCTGAGTGGGGAGTGAAGACTGAAAGAAAATAAAAAATAATACACTTACACATGAGACCAGTTCGAGAGGGCTGCCAGTAGAAACTGTAGTACACGGTTTATTCCACAATTCCTTTTTATAGTCAGAGTGAAGCACTTCGATGCAATGAAGGGGTTCATCGAGAAGTCAAACTTATTTACCTTGACCACTTGCCTGTGTGACCCTCACATGAACAAAAGGAAGTGGATTTGGCAAAACATCCTGCCTATCCCTGTCTCCAGATGAAGGCCAGCGAGAAAACAAGCAGCTCTCCACAGCAAATAATCCATATTTATGTCTCACAATTTCCTCTCAGATACTGCAGCCTCTTCTCCCCCCAGGAACACAATAAGTAGTCAGATCCAAAGTTGGTTGTGTTTGTTTGTTTTGTTGTTATCCTTTGGCTAGTCTCCCATTACCCAGAGTATATTGTACCCAGCTGGCATTGCCATGAAACAAACCTCTTTTAAAAAATATTAGTACCAGACATATTCCAGTTTCTGAGGAGTCACTATGTGTAGCAAGGCATCCCAGGAAACTGAGTTTCTCAAGAGGAGAGACAAGAAATGGATGGCATTTGGAGTAGGACAAGGCAACCCTCTCATTTGGCTTCACTTCTCCTGTTGTGCCTTTTGGGAGCAGTGACCTGGCCTTCAGTAAATAGCTCATTTTCTGCCCCATGTACACCATCCCCACAGGCCTCAGGGAAAGGAAAGGAAGAAAGGAGGGAGAGAAGAAAAGGAGGGAGTAAGGGAAGTAGGGAGACAAAGGAGGAAGTTAGAAAGGGATGGAGAGAAAAAGAACAAATAGATGATGGAGGGGAGGGAGGATAGGCATGGCTGCTAAGAAACGGATGCCCTTTAGGTGAAAGGAAGAGAAAGAAAGCACTTTGGATTTCTGTGAGGTTGTTAATTGTCAGGAGCCGGCAGTTGCCATTACAAGATGGCGCCGGTTTCTGGGTTCTTCGTGGACACGGCAGTGGTAAACAACTCCTGTGCACATGTGCATAGCCTGCTAGGGGTTATGCTAATGAGGGTTTGAGACACGGACCAATCATGGAAGTACACGCCGTCTTAAGTCCTATTTAAGCAGCGTCAGTCCAGAGCTCGGGGGTCCTCAGCCTTTTGCCACTAGCTGCACAGCTGAATAGCATGATGTATCCCCAATAAAGCGTGCTTCAGAGGAATCCTGTTGTAGCGTCTTCCTTGCTGGCGAGGTGGGCGCAACAGTTAATCTTCCTGGGACCTTCACTGGGACATGATTTTACAGCATGCCTTGGTGTATGAGCATTTTCTTGTCTTGCAATGGCTCATGACGAGGTTATCTCATCACAAGAGTCTTCAAGAAGTAAGCACCCTCCAATGTGTGATAGGCTGACACAAGCCTGCAGTTTGAAGTTGCTTCTATCAGTCAGCCGCAGAATTAGTAGGATGCTTAAGAGATTGGAAACAAATCTTAGCTCCTGGCTGGATTACCAGCAGACACTGGCATTAGGTGCAGTCGGCACTTCTGGAGGGAGCCTGGTTTCCTGGCACGAAGCAATGGACAGATGTGAACAGCAAGAGCAGGGGTAACCCATTAAAGATAGTGTACTTCCAAAGTGAGAAAGCAAGCCACAACAGAGTTTGTCAGCCCAAAAGGATGCCTCCTGCACAAAAGGTGGGACTCTTATGGGCTATAGTATAGGCTCGTCAGGCATTTTCTTGGCTCAGGCTTTCTCCCACAAACAGCTTAATGTAGCACATGTCTCATTAGCACCTTAAATCTCCCTCCAGGTGCCCATGTTTTAGCATTATAACACACCAGAAGTCAACTCCAGACCTTCCCTAGTGCCTATGTGCTTGTGCCCTGGACTCCAGCCATTTCCAGTTGGCCTCCATCAGGGGTTCAGAGCCTTCGAGATATTTTTCTAGTGTGCGCTAATTTGTCAGCCTTTGTGTAAGGTTCTCTGGAACTCACTGTCCACCATTCTCTTGCCTCAATGTTACCTAACATTAAACAATGACTAAGTATGCTTTTATCAAAGCAGATAGAATTCTTTGTAGTTATAAATTACCCAAAATTACCTGCATTGCAGAAATGTCATCTTACTTTACAAAGAACAGAGCAAGAGGATTCAGAGTGAAGTCTTACTCCACATACTCTTTGTCTTTGTTACCCAAGGTGTGGTGTGCAACCTGACAAAATTAGGGTCGATTGGGACAACATCAGGGAAGCAGACTCTCTGGCCACCCCACCCCCCAGTCTAGCTGCATTTTAAAGAATCTCCAGGTGATTTGTGCGAACCCTCAGTTCAGGGAGTGCCACTTAGTTTGTGCCTTATTTTGAAATGATGTGCTGTATTTGTGAACAGCAGCTCACCAAAGTAAAAGTGCAACCTGTGTGTTCAGGGAGTTTATGTGCAGATGTCTGAAACTTTGCATCTAGGAATAATTTCAAACATGCAAACAAATGGATCTCAGACTTTTGCAAGCTCCAGGTCAACATCAAATGAACAATCTGTCACTGCTTCCCTGGATGCTTTGCAAACCAACCACACAGTTTAGAGCAATCTTCTCTCTAGATTAGTAAGGGACCTCAACTTGCCCAGATCCGAAACCCTCAGGTTCTCTCTAGCTGCCAGCATTGTGCTTTTTGTTTGTGTATCTGACTCCCTCCTCTTTTTCTCTCCCTATATACCCCCTTTCTCTACAATGGTAGGAATTTGGAAAAAATAACAATTTAAACATATTTTAAAATGTTACTAATACAAAGTGGAAATTGTTTAACTAAAACATTGCAGAAGTCTCACCACACATTATTGAAACCATAGGAAGTGTGATCTCCTTTAAAATACTATTTATGTGGTTTTATTTATGTGTATGTGTATGCCTGTGTGACTTTTGGTGCACATTTGTGCTGGTGCCTGTGGGGGCCAGACAAGGATGCCCTGAAGCTGTGAAACTTCAAGAGATTGTGGGCTGCTCTATGTGAGTGTAATAACCAAATCCCGGTCCTTTGAAAGAGCAGTTAGTGCTCTTGAACACTGGGCCATCTCTCCAGCCCAGGAAGTGTGGTTTTTCTGACACAGTGACTGCTTTTATGTCAGAGCAACAGGCTTCTGGAACTCTAGTGAATAGATTTCTCATCCTCTATAGTATTATACCCTAGTATAAGCCACATGCAACTACTTAGGCTTGCAGGAAACTACACATCCACACAGTAGTTATGGTTTCACTGTCATGTGTCATGCTTATCACTTATTATTCAACAGGTGAGCAACACAGGAAGGCCCTAGTGGCATTAGTAAGAACTGATGCCAGCCATCTAAATGGGAGAGACAGATGGCTTGGCTTGTGAAACGCAGCCTTTTATTTTCCCCAAGCTCTTTTAGGCAAATGTACTGGAATTTCAGAGTGACAATTTTTAGGGTGTAGGAGGCTTGGTTAGGTTGTAATGTTCTCCACATCTGGTGGAGCCTTACTTGGGCCAGGCAGATTGTCCTCACCATTTTGAATTCCCACTGTAAGAAGAAACTAACCCCAAATTCTGGTGTTGTGAGCTAACAATCTACCTTCCATGCCTTTTGTACCAACTGTAAGTTATGTAAAGGTCATGTGCACCTTGCCAGGTCTACGATGTAGTCTTCCATGGGGACAACTTCAGCCAAATAAATATCTTTAATTAATTACAAAGAAAAGAAAGAACTTTATTTGTTCTTTGAAGAGAGGATAGCACACAGAACTAAAGAAGAAACCGGTCATTTAGATGGTGTTAAGATCAAAGCTTTTCTTTACTTTTTCTTTTTTGGTTTCCTACCAAAAGAATAGTTTTAACATCAATCTGTTCTCATTTTTAAAAGAACAGATGGCTTGTAGGGACTTTTCCCTCATAACTAATCACCAGACTCATTTGCAAACAAATAAATAGAAATAGAAGACCAGTTGCAAGACGTTAGCTGAAGACGTGAATGTATCACTGTCACCATGGAAAAGGTGCCTCTCTGGGGAGGAGAGGCCAGCATCCTGCTACTTTTAATATCTGACTTGTTTCTCAAAGATCCCAAATGTTTCCAAGTCCAGAGATATTCAAAGCCAGACAGGTAGTCAAAGGGGTGCGAGGCTCAAATAATGCCATCAGGGTCAATGCCAAGCTGTGGTTAGCGGAGTCCTGGCATCTCAGGCTGGAGACTGCTGTGTTAGCGGGGACACAGAGATACGAAGCACTCCTCAGCTATGAACCAGTGATCATGTTTAACGGGGACCCAGCGGTGACAGAAGTAACAGCTGTTAAAGAACAGCTGGGTGTCTATAATGTCTTGTAAACTGTGCTGATTATTTAACTGTAGTGAACATTCAAACAAAGCATTTCTGTGGATTTGTACTCTTCTTCTCAGCTAAGGCCTACCTTGTTTCAAAGCAGAAGTCTATGGTATAGTTATAGGAATCCAACAGTCTCTTCTGGTCTCCTCAGGCACCTGAATACACATGGTGAGCACACACATGCAGGCATGCACACACACACACACACACACACACACACACACACAGTTTTTAAAATGGGAAAATCTACGTTGTTTCACTGAAGGTCGCTCCTACAGTTTAAAATCCAGAAAGTTTTGGGTCATTTATACTTGTTTTTCATATTTTTCTTTAATGTGGTAACACACCCTACTTATCAGTTGGGATTACTAAGTAACAAATGGCATCTTTTCCCGCCTTCTCACTTCTATACCATAACAGAAAATGTAGGCTAAAAAAATAGAGTTTTAAATGAACAAAGGTCTCATCATTGGATACAAAATAATGGGAAGTAAAACTTAGAATATCAAATCCCAGTGATAAGTTTCTAAATATGAAATCCTCAACTCTGGTACACTGATTAATTACACAAAGTGTCACAATCTACAAAGAATCCCATTTCCTCTTCTCTGGTAGACTTCTCTGGACATTAAGCAGCCTCTTCTGTGACAAGAGATCATGCATTTATATGGACATATATGGCCTCTCAATAGTGATCAGGAAAAATACCCTGAATTGAAATTAGACCTCATCCTGACAGCAACATAAGGCCAAATACTCTGAATCTGATAGAAGAGAAAGTGGAGAATAGCCTTGAACTCATGGGTACCTGTAGAACAGGCACTAAGATTAACATGTAATAAATGGGATCTCATAAATCCAAGAGGCTCCATCAGGAAAAACAAAAACAAAACCAAAAAAACCCACCATCATGTGGACAAAGCAGCAGGCTACAGAATAGAAAAAGTTTTTTACCAGCTATACACTGGATAGAGGACTAATATCTACAATATATAAAGAATTAAAAGAGCTAGATAAAAGAAAACAAATAGCCCAACTGAAAATGGAGTATAGATCTAAACAGACAGTTCTTAAAAAAATGAAACTGAACAGGCAGAGAAGCACTTAAAGAAATGTTCAACATCCTTAGTCATCAGGAAAATGGAAATCAAGACTACTTTGAGATTTCATCTTAGACCTTTCAGAATAAGATAAACAAAGCGTGAAACAGCTTATACTGGTGATGTTGTGATGTAAGGTCAACATTCACCCATTGCTGGTTGGAGTGTAAACTTGTACAGCCACTATGGAAATCAGTGTGGTGTCAGGAAGCTGGAAATGGATCTACTTTGAGATCCGATAGACTACTCTTGGGCATATACATCTGACTACAGAGACACTTGCTCAACTACGCTCATTGCTGCTCTATTCATAATAACCTGAAACTGTAAACAGCCTAGATGTCTGTCAACAAAAGAACAAAGAAAATGTTGTACATTTACACAATGAAATATTACTCAGCTGTTAAAAACAATAATAGAAACAAACACCAAAATCATGAAATTTGCAGGTAAATGGAGCTAGGAAAAAAAAAACCCAAACCATCCTGAGTAAGGTAATCTAGACCTAAAAAGACAACTATAGTATGTATTTGCTTATATGTGGATGTTAGCTGTTAAGTCTTCCATAGCAGGCTACAACTAGTATAGTGCAGAGATTAGATATCAAGTAAGAAACTAGCAGGGAAAGAAGAACATCCCTAGGGACGGGAAATAGAATATAGTTATGGATGGTGCATGGGATTAGAATGGGAGAATCAGACGGGGAGGCAGGTAGGCAGGTAAGGGAAAGAATACAGGAGGGACAGCTAAAACTAAGCCATTTGAGGGGTCATATGGTAACCTAACACAAAAGAAATTTCCTGAAAACAATACATATATGATAGAAATGTAAATGAAATCACCAAATAATGGGGAGACAAAGCTCCAACTAGATAAATCATCATATAATGAAACCCTTAGTGCCCAGAACGAGTTATGTCTAGTTAAGCTGTTGACCAAAGGGGTTCCATGGAAACCTCCCTAAGCCAGGCTATTGACAAGGTTGTTGGTTGCTGTCTACAAAACGCCAGGAAGGCCCTATTGCCTTAATTATCATAATTCATTGAACATGGAGAAGTCAAGCTGGTGCCTACCTGGAGCCTTCACTCCTACTGACTAGTGTCTACGACACTGGAAGATGCTCTGTACACTTCCAGAGGGAAAAGGTAAACAAAACTAGCTGTAAAACCTTAGAACTGCAATGGTGACCTGCCTACACAATAATGCTGGGTAACAGTGGCACAAAAGTTATGGCATGACCACCCACCATCTGGAGCTCAAGGCCCACTCCATCAGAGGAAGCGCATAGCTGACTCTGTTTTTGTGGTCAAGAACCTGAGACTAAACAGACCAGGGGCCTAGTGGAAAGCCAAATGCTACCATTTTGCTAAAAGAATGTAGCAGTAAAAATGGCCCCTAATGACATTCTGCTACCCTCATAGCTGGGCCGTATGCAGAAGAAGAGACCTTGGAATACTCAGTCTTAAGTGGGATATCTCCATCAAATTCCACCTTTTTGAGGCTCATGGAACTCTTTGGAAGAGGAGGTAGAAAGGTTGCAAGAGCCAGAAGGGATGGAGGACACCAAGGAATCAAGGTCTTCTCGACACAATAGGATTGAAACACATATGAACTTCCAGAGACTGTGGTAGCATGTACAGAGTCTGCACAGGTTTGGGCCAGCTGGGCCCTGGCTCTGAGAGGAAAAGTGGACCCATTCCCCCATCTCTAACCTGGAAGCTCTCTCCAGTTGATCTGTTCACAAGGGAACACTAGTTTTCTCAAATAGAGTCTCTCTGGGGTCTACAAGCCACACTAAGGCAGCCTCCATGCTCAGCAGTAGAAGACCAACTCAAAACAGACTCAGTGGTATTTTTGGAGGTTTTTGGATTTTTGTTGTAGTTGTTGTTCTTACAATGCTTTTTTTTCCTTCTTCTACTTCTTTTTCTTTTTTTTCTGTAGCTTTAGAGGTCATTTGTTTGTATATTATGATTTCCGGTTTTGTGTTTTTATGAAATTTTTGTGTGTGTGAATGTATGCTTCTATGCCTATTTGTGGGGTTTTTTTGTGCTTTATCTTTGGCTCTTTTTAAATCTGTTCATATTTGTTTTGTCCAATTCTGGTTTATTTGTTTTCATTTTACCTTATTTTGTTGTTGTTGTTATTATTGTCCATGTGCTCGTATTATTGTTGTTGTTGTCGTTATTATGGTATGGCTGCTTGTTTTCTAATGAGAAAGCTCAAGAAAGGGTGTGGCTTTGGGTAGGTCAGGAGTATCTTGGAGAACCTGGGGAAGGGGAAACCAGAATAAAAAAATACTGTATGGAAAAAAATCTATTTTAGTTAAAGGAAAGGAAGGAAAGAAGGAAGAAATTAGACCATATATCAAACTTTGTCACCTTGGAAAAGATTGAGCTGCCATATTCTCATGTGAGAATCTTACCTGCAAAATCTCTATGTTCAGGACTTCCAGGTGTCCTTGGAGGCCAAAAGTATGAGAAAGGGCAAAGTGCCCCCATTTGCTATTATCCATAATCTAAAATAAGAGCAATGCTAATCACTAAAGACAGAGTCTAGAAATGGAAGAGAATTCCACTTGTGACTCACAACTGCCGAATGTCTTCTTTCTTTGTTTCTTTTCTTTTATCTTTTTTTCTTTCTTTCTTTCCTTTTTTTTTTTTTGAGAAGTATCAGTTGCCATGTGTGTCTACAGTACATAGTCCCCTTGTTTCTCTGGCCTGTTCTGTGTTGCTGTAGCAGGTGTTCAGTCCACATGCCTTACTTTATATCATCCATTTTTAACCTACATGTTTCTAAAATTTGTAGAAAACTATTTCTAAACTCAAATATGAATTGTTTATGATACTATAACCTCATGGCAAATTATTTTCTCAAAATATAGTTTTAGAGCATAAGTGTTCAGGGTGCAGTTTTGGTCTGCGAGGCTTTTCTGAAGTTGACCTATACTCTCTACATTGGGTTCCCAGAGACAGCAAGTTACTCTTCAAAGATAAAACAGAGCTATTCAACAGCAGACATATTCTAGCATGTGTAGTGGTGACATAGGAGTAATGAGTACTGTAATACCTTCAGGGTTAAAAATCTCTCTCCCTAAATGTGCTTTTTAGATAATCAGTCCTTATGCTACCACATAGATCTTGGGAGTTTAGGGATAGGGATTATTCAAACCATTGTAGATCATTATTTGAGAACCTTTTTCCATGAAGGGCCAGGCACAGAGCAGTTTAGCTTTGCATGACATACAGCCTTCAGTCCCTCTACTCAAGTCGGCTATTGTTGTAGGAAGGGGCTAGATATATGCCCAAATGTGCCTTTATTCCAATAAAAACATACTCTCAAAACCAGGCAGGGACTGGATTTGCTGTGTGGTGATAGTGACTGACCCTACTTCTTAGTTGGAGCCAATGTATGATGTTGAACTAACTGTGGAAAACTGAGGACCGAAAAGATAAACACCAGAACCAAATGTCACTGCCCTTGACACACTGTACTCCAAGGTCTGACAATCTCTTTCTCCCCAAAGGGAGAGATTTCTGTACTTCATCTTTCTAGTGTGGTACATTATTCAAATTATATAATGGCTATCGATAGTACCTGCTCTATTTTTTAATGTAATTTATTTATTTTTATATCAATCACAGGTTAGGTATTTTGCATCCCAGGCATAGCCCCCTCCTTCATTCCCTCCCACTCTCCCCATCCCTCCCTCATCTCCTCCCCACCCCCTCCAAGTCCACCAACGGGGTAGGATCTCCTCCCCTTCCATCCGACCCCAGTTTATCTTGTCTCCTCAGGGCTGGCTGCAATGTCCTCCCCTGGGATCTAGCTAGGCTGTTACTCCCTGGCGAGTATGGGGGAGATTCAAAGAGCCAGCCCTTGAGTTCATGACTGAAACAGACCCTGTTCCCCTTACTAGGGTCTTCAGTTGGACACCAAGCTACCAAGGGCCACATCTGAGTGGGGGTTCTAGGCCATATCCATACATGGTCCTTGGTTGGAGAAACTATCTCTTAAAAGACCCATGTGCCCTGCTCAGTTTGGTCTTTGTGGAGCTCTTGTTCTCCCCAATCTTACTAACTTCCCCTATTTTTATTATTACTTCCCGCCCTCTGCCGAAGGCCTGGTTGTGATTCTTAATATCTGCTTTGATACATTGCTATATTGATTCTTTCAGAGGCCCTCTTTGGTATGCTCCTGTCCTGTTGCTTGTTTTATCCTCCATTCAATGTCCATCCCATTTGTTCATCTAAATGAGCATTGATCATACCAACCTGGGTCCTCCTTCTTGTATATCTTCCCTAGGTGTATAGATTTCAGCATGGCATTCCTATCCTATAGGTCTATATAAGTGAGTATATACCATGTTTCTTTCTGCTTTGGGGATACCTCAGTTAGGATGATCGCTTCCAGGTCCCACTATTTGCCTGAGAATTTCATGATTTCCTCCTTTTTAATTGTTGAGTAGTATTCCCTTGTGTAAAAGTACCATAATTTCTGTATCCATTCCTCAACTGAGGGACATCTGGGTTATTTCCAGGTTCTGGCTATTACAAATAAAGCATCATTGAACATAGTTGAGCAAATGTCCGTTTTGTATACTTGAGCATCTTTTGGATATATGCCTAAGAGTGGTATAGCTGGGTCTTGAGGAATCACTATTCCTAATTGTCTAAGAAAGCGCCAAATTGATTTCCAGAGTGGTTGTACAAGTTTGCATTCCCACCAGCAATGGAGGAGGGTTCCTCTTTCCCCACAACCTCTCCAGCATGCATTTTCACTAGAGTTTTTGATCTTAGCTATTCTGGAGGGGGTAAGGTGAAATCTAAGGGTCGTTTTGACTTGCATCTCCCTGATGGCTAAAGATGTTGAGCATTTTTTTAAGTATTTTTCTGCCATTCTAGAGAGTTCTCTTTTCAGGTCCATAACCCATTTTTAATTGGATTACTTGATTTCTTGCTTTTAAACTTCTTGAGTTTTTATATATACTGAATATTAGCCCTCTGTCAGAAGTAGGATTGGTAATGATCCTTTCCCAGTCTGCAGGCTGTCCTTTTGTTTTGATGACAGTATCTTTTGCTTTATAGAAGGTTTTCAGTTCCATGAGGTCCCACTTATTGATTTCTGATCTTAGAGCCTCTGCTGTTGGTGTTCTATTCAGGAAGTTGTCTCCTGTGCCAATGAGTTCTAGGGTCTTCCCCACTTTTTCTTCTAACTGGTTTAGTGTGTCTGGTTTTATGTTGAGGTCTTTGATCCACTTGGACTTTAGCTTTGTGCAAGGTGATAAATATAGATCTATTTTCATTTTTCTGCATACAGACATCTATTTGGACCAGCAGCATTTGTTGAAGATGCTGTCTTTTTTTCCATTGAAAGGTTTTGGCTTCTTTGTCAAAAATCAAGTTTCCATAGGTGTGTAGGTTCATTTCTGGGTCTTCTATTCAGTTCCATTGATCCACTCTTCAGTTTTTATGCCAATACCATGCAGTTTTTATTACTATTGCTCTGTAGTACAGCTTGAGATCAGGGATGGAGATACCTCCAGATGATCTGTTGTTGTAGAGGATTGTTTTGGAGATTCTGGGTTTTTTGTTTCTCCATATGAAGTTGAGTATTTTTCTTTCAAGGTCTGTGAAGAATTGTGAAGATGTTTGATGGGAATTGCATTGAATTTGTAGATTGCTTTTGGCAGAATGGACATTTTCACTATGTTAATCCTACCAATCCATGAGCATGGGAGGTCTTTCCACCTT
>CM053755.1:10116478-10168264 GCA_028658305.1 Pachyuromys duprasi | reverse complement strand
ATCCTGTTTCCTCAGCCTATCTGTTAGTCTGTGTCTTTTTATTGGAGAGTTGAGTCCATTGATGTTGATAGATAATAGTGACCAATGACTGTTATTTCCTGTTATTGTGGAGTTGGTGGTCTTACTGTGATTCATTGCTTTTTTTGTTGTTGTCGTTGGGAAATTCTCTTTATCCTATATTTTCTTTGGTGTAGTTGTTTTTGTTGGACTGAAGTTTTCCTTCTAGTACCTTCTGAAGGCCTGGGTTGCTGTGTAGGTATTGCATGAATTTTGTTTTGTCATGGAAATTTTTGTTTTCTCCTTCTATGTTAATTGAAAGCTTTGCTGGGTATAGTAGTCTTGGTTGACATCTGTGTTCCCTTTAAGACTGCATGACTTCTGCCCAGGCCCTTCTGGCTTTCATAGTTTCTGATGAGAAATCTGGTGTGATTCTGATCGGTCTACCTTCATATGTTACTTGACCTCTTTTCTCTTGCTGCCTTTAATATTTTTTTCTTGTTTTGTATGTTTAGTGTTTTGACTATGATGTGATGAAAGGTATTTCTTTTCTGGTCTAGTCTATTTGGTGTTCTGTAGGCTTCTTGTATGTTTATGGACAATTCATTTTTTAAGTTGGGAAAATTTTCTTCTATGATTTTCTTAAAAATATTTTCCGGTCCTTGGAGCCTGGAGTCTTCTTTTTCATCTATTCTTATTATTCTTAGGTTTCGTCTTTTCATAGCATTCTTCATTTCTTGGATGTTTTGTGTTTGGGACTTTTCTGATTTTATTTTTTCCTTGAGTGAGGAATCCATTTCAGCCAGCGTATCCTCAGCTCCCAAGATTCTCTCTTCCATCTCTTGTATTCTGTTGTTGATGCTTACCTTTGTGGTTCCTGATCTTTTCTCTAAGTTCTCCAGTTAGAGGTTCTTCTCTGTTTGTGTCTTCTTTATAGGTTCTAATTCTGTTTTCACGGTTTGTATCGTTTCCTTCATCTGATTGACTGTGGCTCCTATTTTTTTTTTTGTTTTGTTTTTGGTTGTTTCCTCTCTGTATATCTTTAATTTTTCCTGTATGTGGGCAGTTAATTTCTTCTGAATTTCTTTGAGGGCCTTGTTCATTTCCTCTTTTTTCCCTCTTTTTGTTCCTGTAATATCTGCTTAATCATAGCTTTAACATAATTTTCCTGTGTTTCCGCTGAATTAAAATTTCCATAGCTTTTGGGTGTTTCTGGTGGGTCCATGGTGTCCTGATTTTTGTTGGGTGAGTTCTTATGTCAACTTCTGGGCATTTGTTTATATATAGTCAAGGTGCTGTTTGTGCTTTAAGGCCGAACTTCAGACTGGAACTGTCAATCTCTTGTGTCAGGAGTATTCTTCAAGAAGATCAGGGAGTTCCAGTGGTTTGATAGTGTGTGTTGTTGCCTCAGTTGAACTCTGTTGTGGGATCTGTGTGCCCGGTTTCGTGCCCTGTGCTAGAAGTTGTGAGCACCGCAGGCTGGTCACCCCTCTGGTCTGGAGGCTTGACTCCTCACTCTATGCCAGAGGCTGAGTGTCCCGGTTTGAGACGTCAGCTGGGGGCGCAGCTCTGGTCTGGAGGCTCCATGTTCCGACCTGGGCTTGCTGCTAAGGGCTCTCGTCCGGACTGGAGATTTGCCGCCTCCTTCTGGGCCAGGGGCTGTGCACTGTGGTCTGAGATGGTATTTGGGGGCACCTCAGTCTGGACCTGATACTGTGTCCGGGTCCGGGGTGGCACTAATGCCTCCACGGGGAGTGTGTGTGCCCGATGCAGCCCTGTCTGGGGAATGGAATCTGGGGCCTTCTCAGCCTGGCCCGTGGACACACACATACATGGTCTGGAGTTGTTGCAGGCTTTGCTGAGCATTGTGTGCCCGCTGGATGCAGGCTAGTCTAAACGGTACCTGGGATCTGCTCAGTCCTGCCTGGAGACTGTGTGACCCAGTCTGGAATGGCGGCTGTTGGCGCCCATTGCGACTGCGCATTCAGATCAGGGCTCTGCGTTGCCAGTCACCCAGAGTTTTTTCCGGGGAATAAATAGGTGTCCCTAGAATTTTCCCACTTGATTTCCTCACCGTAGGAGTTCTGCTCACCTGGCAATCACAAATGCTGGTGTTTTAGGTCCCAGAGTTCAGTCTCCTGGTGGCTGTGTTGTTACTGCTGTCCTACTCCTCAGACACAGTGTCCTCTCGTGGCAGCCATCTTGGATCTCATACCTGCTCTATTTAGAACTTCAGAGAACATTCTAGATGAAAATGGTTGCAGGTCATTGATAACATCCTACGCAGGCCTCTTTTCCAGGTCGAACATCCTAAGTCCTCTGTCCATTCTTTTCATGACCTAGTAGTGCTGAGTCACCTCATCTTTCTAATCAATCCCCAGGATGGATTTCAATGTCTCAGAACCATGCACAGTGCTCCAGGAATGGTCTAAAGAGTGAAGAAATACACTGATTATTATTACAGCTGTAAATTTGCATTGCCTTGGGAAAAGCGAATGCTGACTGTCGGTCATTTGAAGCCTACTGCTAAATGAAGTCCCCTTGGCTTGAAGCATAACCATATATACAGTTCTTTCACTGTGCTCTTCTGTAACTGAGGTTGTAGATACCAGGTTCAGACTTTATTCTTATTTCTTAGGTTGTGTTTTTAGAGAAAGTTTGTTGTTTATGGTACTTCAGGAAGGATATGAATTCTCTTACCACATTATAGGAACTCTGAATTTGATAAGCTTGCCTATAAGCTTATTCAGTTGTCTGTCCTCTTCAGCAAATCATAAATGAAAGCCATGAAAAAGGCAAAAATGAGAGGATAGTGAGAGACAATGAAGAGACAACTTCAGTAACAATGCCAAGAAACAGAAAAAAAAATGGGATCACTTTCACTAGTAATGAAATAAATATAAGATTAGTGACATACAGCATGTTTAATATATATAACACACTCAGTGCTGGGAAATGTAAGGAGAAATTATATATACTCGTATATTGCTTAAAGTATGGAACTTGGATGCTTAGAAATCTATGTAGCAATATGTGTGTTGGTGTACCTTTTAAAAAACTCTCTTATTTATACTTTTTAAAATCTTTTTCTCTTATTCCACCCCAATCCCTTCCAACACTCTAGTACCAGGTAGGAGAGAGAAAGGCTTAGTGCGAGAGGGGGCACAGTTTTCTTAGCTGCTTCCTGCTGGTTAGGGTCATTGGGTTCCTTGGAACCAGTTCAGTCCTTGTTTTAGGAGATTGCCAACTTCTTGTCTCACAACAATCAGGAGCAGCAAGGGGGAAGCAGAAGCAGTCTTGTTCTTACTCTTTTTAGCCATAATCTCCAGGTTCTGGCATTTATTCTCTCTCCAGAGCCCTCAGATTCAAACTATCTGCAGCTGGCAAAGAGCTCCTCTCAGAGCCCACATGAGGCAAATAGTCTGCTGCTGTGGACCATCTGAATCAGTCCCATATCCCACACCTGGGACCAAAACAAAAACATGTTTATATCCACAGCAGAAATGTTTAGAATTTACATATGCATTTCTTGACTTTTTGGCCTAGAAAACTTATAAGAGGAAAGTATCAAAAAATATGACAAAAATGTACATTTGAACATAATTCCTAATCTCTAAAAGTAAAAATAAAAAACAACAAAAAAATCACAATTCTTTCTTTCCTTTTCTTTTCTTACCTTCTTTCCTCCTTTCTTTCTTCCTTTCCTTCTTTTCTTTCTTTTTTTTTAAGACAGGGTTTCTCTGTATAGCCCTGCCTGTCCTGGAACTCACTCTGTAGGCCAGACTGGCCTCAAACTCACAGATATCCACCAGCCTTTGCCTCCTGAGTGCTTAGAATTTTAAGAGCACCACCACCACACCTGACTTTGATCTCTTTTTCTTGAGGCAGAAATATTGGGAATTGAGGCCAGACCACACAGTGACACTCTTCATCTAGAAAGAGGTCATTGAGTTACTACTATCTTGTCATCAGAGTGACAGAGGGTTGATGAGACAGGGTATGAGATCATCTTGGCCATGATTGGGGAAAATTGTTATAGAAAATATAGCTACAAAGCTTCTGAAAAAATAGGTAATTTAAATTGAATTTGTTTGCAAATGAAATAACTCTGTGGTCTCTTTGTGTTTTTCTTCTCCAACATCATTTTTTTCTAGACTAATCATGTATTTATTGTATGAAGAAGCAATGACTTATTATGACTGTCTACCTGAATAACTGGAAGTTTTTTTAATGAATCAATTCTATATATGTACCAGTAACATTTATTCACCAGATGTAATTATTGTCTCAGAGGCTTACTGCCTCCATCTGCTAACCTAGAACTAGTCCTGGAAGCTTCTAGCCTTTGTACAGTCTAATCGAGGCCTAAAATGCTTTTAGCCTCTGAGACTTACTGCTGAAAAAGCTCATACTTTCTTGCTCTTTCTGTACTCTGGTTCAACTCAGCTGGTCTGACTCAAACTCCTTCCAAGATGACTTATTCAAAATGGCTTCTCTCAGCTTCTGACTGAATTGCTCTGCTTTGCCTCAAAGGCACTCTAGCAATCTGTTCTAATCTTCTGGGTCCTTCTCATCCTCTGGCTCATTTGGTTTTCACCTGTGTCTAGCTTGTTCTTTTTTTTAACCTGTCTCTGCAAAACTCTTCCAGTAAAATTGCCTCCCTTCTCTCTCCTTCTGTGCTGCTCTTTTACGTCACTCTCTTCCCTCTCTGATCTTGTGAGAGTTGGGCATATATTATTCTATCAAATCTTTCTCTTATCCCTCACTTTGCCTGCCTCTTAATTAGATATCAAACATCTGTGCTTCCTTCTACAAACTAACTTTACCTACATTGTTTGGGTGTGCTGAACGTGTGTCACACTCCAACCATATTATAATGTAATCCAGGGCGTGTCTGCATTTCACCATGATCACACAGATCTAGAAGGTCTTTGAATGGGATCTGTTGCCAGAGCAGCCATGTTGCTAGATTAAAATTCTTCTACACGCATATTTAAAAATCTAAAAAGAGGGACTGGAGAGATGGCTCAGTGGTTGAGAGCACTGACTGTTCTTTCAGAGGACCAGAGTGCAATTCCCAGCACCCAAATGGCACTCAAAACTGTCTGTAACTCCAAGATCTGACACCTTCACACAAACATACATGCAGGCAAAACACCAGAGCACATAAAATAAAATTAAAAATAAATCTAAAAAGATATTAGCAAAATCTGTAACATTATCAGTCAATGGGAGTGATGGTATAGTCAGGGACATCTTTGGAAGAATGGAGTTCTCTTAGTCACTGTTCCATTGCTGTGAAGAGACACCATGATCACAGCAACTCTAATAAAAGAAAGCATTTCATTAGGATTTGCTTACAGTTTCAGAGGCTTAGTCCATTATAATGGAGGGGTCATGGCAGTGTACAGGTGGTGGAGCAGTAACTGAGAGCCACATCCTGATCCCTGGGCAGAGAGAAACACTGGGTTGGGATGGACTTTTGAAACCTCAAAGCCTCCCAGTGACACACTTCTCCCAACAAAAGCACACCTACTTGAAAAGGCCACACCTCCTAATCCTTCCTGATCTTTCAAATAGTGCCACTCCTGGGTGACTAAGCATTACAAATATAAGAGCCTATAGGGCCATTTGTACTCAAGTCACCACAGGTATGCCTGTGGCAATCACATGGGTGTGGTATCAGATGTATTCTGCTGCAATTACCCAGCAATTTAAGTCATGAGGACCTTTGCTGACTCCTTAACTATGTGGCCAAAGGTGGACAATATAAGGTTGAGTTGAAATCTTCACAATGTTGCTGGGGATCTGGGCACCTTCTAGCTTTCCCTATATCCTCAGTTGGAATTTCGCTCTCAGGATTTGCTTTGTAGACCCAAGAAGATTTTAAACAGGACACAGCATCATGGCATCTTATTCTTAAGTCCTAAGTTAAAACAAGTGGTGTGTAGTAAGTCTCAGGTGTTTGGAACTGTGGTGAAACAGTGCTGTCCACATTTTCAGGTGGGTATTTCTCAAGCAACCTAATCTAGAAAATCCCTCACAGACATGCCCAGAGGCAGTCTCATTTGTGATTCTTGATGCTCTTAAGTTGACAATCAATGTTCCCCAACAGGGCCTTTAGAGAAGTGTACTGTAGGGCCCCCTCCAGTAGAGTTGTAGAAAGCTAGTCAGGAAGAAGTTCCTGTGTGGGGTGGCTTTGAAGAAAAGTAACTAAGAAAGGAGTAAGTGAATGGTGTTTGCTCTTTCTGTTTTGGTAGGCATTCCGCACGGACCAGTGCCTGAGACTGCGTAGACCTGGGTGCATTTCCTAAGGCTACTGGTTCTTCCAGAGCACCACATGCTGAGATTTAAGCTCATTTCTTTTTCTTTCCTTCACATATCAGATGTTATTCTGAGAATTCTCTGCCAGACATATGCCTAGGCCAGGAAACAATTGTCATTGCGTGAAGAAAGCTAGTGTTGAGAACCCCACCCCTGTCAATCCCAGAATGCACAGCACTTCTAGGTTGACACAGCTATGATGGATCCAGTTGTGATGGATCCAGCTGTGAGAGGTCTATGGGCACAGAGTAGAGCTGCATTTACATCGTTCTCCCAAATGTTTAAGAAGCACTGGCTTATAAAGGTTTTCTCTCTGTAAGAATCCCTGTTTTTAAGAAGTCTTTTTCTTCTCTATCTTTTGTTTGCACAATCTCAACGCAGTGTGGTATCTTAATAAAGCATCTCATTTGTTCACAGTAGGGCTAAAATCACGGAAAAAAAAAGAGATGAAAAATGGAAAGGGTAAACTTTAAAGATAGTCACAGAAGATTCCATAACTTTGAACATGAAAAGATTTAGAAATGATTTTTAAGTGTTTTTCCTGTAAGCAAAGTGAAATACGACTGAAGAGGAAATAGTTGTGGCTTTTGGGGAATACAAGTTTAGAACACAGCCTTTGACTTTGAACACAGTTCACCTCATGTTGCTTCTGCTTCATCAGCTGTAAGTGACAGCAACAGCTTTTTTATTTGTTTCTCTCATCCGACTCATTGGGGTTCAAACCAGATAAGCAGCAAGGCACTCTATGCACAGGAAACATGAAAGTATTACTAAGTACGATAAATAAAAAGAGGAGTGATACACCATTGCCATGAGTGCAACTTGTCTTTTGCCTCAACACAACTGAAAGAAATAATTTCCTGTTTGCAATGGTGGTTCTGGGGGAAGACAAGGAGCCAGAGGTGAAAGCAGAATGCTATATTGCAGAGGACTTAAAAGCCAAGCCCTCTGGCTCTCATAAAACAACAACCACAAAAAAAAAGTGGGTAGAGAGCAAGGGCTTTGGTCAGCTGCCTCATCCAAAAAGGTCTGCAGGTGTTAATGATTGCTCCCAGTCTGCCCATATGCAAAAGCAGAGTGCAGTAGTCTCAGTTCCTGGTGGTCTGAAGAGGAATGAAGTAGTCCTTGCCAATATGGCCAGGGTTGGAAACAGAGTGTCTGGCATAGCAAACCTAGATCATAACTAATGCTGGAATTTGCTTTTTCATTCAATTTGTTGGCTGTTCTCCATGACTTTCTTCTTCTCTTTCTGTTTGTGTACCTGAATTATATAATTCTCTTTTGACTTATGTTTTCCAGTTTATCTCTGTATACAGAATTCTCAGTGGTTGCTTCATGCATGCATAGTTCATTTTTGCCTGTGAAATTTGGGAAGACCAAACATTCTATTGGTAAATAGCCACCAATCATAATTTCGATAATTCAGGAAGAGAAAGCCTTGGTATTTACACACAATTTGCTGCAGAATTCTTTGGTCCCAATATGCTTAGAACCTTTGTATTGTTTCTATTTAGAAAGTGGTCTTTATTCTTTTTGGGGGTGGGGTAGGGGTTGAGATTTTGGCTTGTTTTTGCTACTCTTTAGAATCTGTCTACCAGCAACAAACTGTCTTCCTTTGTGTGAGAAATGTCCTCATCTCCCTTTAATTTTTAAAGGATGTTTTCACCTGGTGAAAGAAACACATGGAAAGGGGGAAGGCAGAGATTCTTTTCTTGGCTTTCCATCCATGGTTTCTAGGGAAAAATTGCCCTTCCACTGTAAGATATCACTGTGTGTGTGCACGCACATGTGTTTTGCTGGATATTGAGTAGGGTATTTTTAATTAAGATGATTTCATATTTTTTTGTAGTTTTTGATTTTGAGAAGTTCAGCTCAGAAGTGGTTCAATGTAGAGTTCTTTGGTTTTTTACCTTGGCTTGTTCTCAAATATCTACAGCTGTAGCTTTGCAAATTTGATTTTCAGCTACTGTTTTATCAGTCCTCCTCACTGCCTAGTCTCCCTCCAGATTTCAGTGAGACAAATATTAGACCTTACAGTTCTCTGGGGCCTGAGGCTTTGCTCAGTCTTACCTTCTGCCTACTTTGCCTCTGTGGTTAGTGGATTACACATACGTTTTATCTTCGAGTTTACCAGTTATTTCCTATTCCCCCCCATTCTCATATCGTGCTAACTGTTGAACTTTTTGTTGATTATCTGTATTTAGAGAGATTTTCTATTTCCTTGCTAGAGCTTTGTTTCTTTACTTAAGATGTCCACCCTCACTTGATATGTTTGTATGATAACTACTTTTTAACATCTTTGTTGTGTGATTCTAACATCAGTCTCCTCTCATTGACACTTGCATATTTTCTTTTTCATTCAGCTAAGACTATCTAGTAAATGATTTCCAACTGACACTTGCACATTTCAAGGGATTGCATTATTGACTCTGAATCTTAACTCTTTCTCTTGGCTTTCTCTGACATTGTCCCAGCATGGAGACAAAGCTGCCCCAGTGGCGGCAGAAAAGCTCCAGTGACACTGAGGTGGTAGGGAGTGACCCTCATTTGGGGTGGATGGTCGTGGGAATTCTGGCTTCCCATTAGGGGAATGAGGGATAGGAAAGGAGTGTCTCGGTTTTCGTCTCCACTTGTCTCCATTGACAGTGATTGGAAATTCCTTTTTTAAGACCTAGTTGAGAATGAAAGTGCTGTTTTCTACCGGACTTCTGTAATGCCACCCCAGCAGAGGTGAATTAAGGCAGAAAATGGATGCAAAAAGGTGGGGTACCTTTTCATAGCCTGGCAAGGGTAGAAGTTACAGATTTCAATCTGTGACTTTTGTCGTTTCTGTTTTCCCCTGGCTGAAAACCTCCCACCTCTCCAGGCTGGCCCTTATCTGGCCATATGGCTAGGGTGAGATTTTGTTGAGGGTTTTTATGTTTGATATGTGGACATTTCTGAATTACTTGACTCCCTGGCACCTATTTTCAGAGTTATGTGGAAAAGAAACCTGGAGAGCCACACCCTTCTTTGGGGGCAGCCTGCTCTTTCTACCTTTCAGTCTTTTTGTGCTTATTTGATATGTGATACCTAGTGTTTTAAGTTCAAGTTTTCAGAAACAATCAGGAAAACACATGATTTCCATCTTCCAAGAAGGGGGACTCCTATTGTCTTGGATTATACGGTCTTTATGCTACACATTAAGAGTTGTGGAACACATTGTAGCTTTGAGATCACCTTATAGAAAAATCTAGATTATTTAAAAATGAATATATCAAAAGGTATTTTTTCTTTATGTATCACCCTGTATTCAATATCATTTAAATAAAAAAGTATTAGTTCATTGGGTTAAATATACATTTAGGATGCTAGAAACTATTTTGGGCCAGCAGTTAGAGACCTAGCCTTCAGTCCGGGCTCCTTCTGGATTGTTCTGTGGCCTTGGGCATCCCTCTTGGTGTCTCAGTATTCCCAGCTGAAAGAAAATTGCTCAGTTTATTAGGTAACCTCTTAAATTTCCTCATAGAACACCCCTTCCCACTCCTGACACTACCAAATTTCTAGATTTTTCTATAATACAGTGCCTGAAATATGTTGGTTAATCCAAATAAAATCCTCAAAATTAGATAAGACAAATAAAGGTGGTTACTATTTACTAAATGCTTAACTGTGTTTCAGATACTATAGTATACGTCATATGAGTATTACCTAATAAACAAGCTATTGAAATTTAGGTTACATCTCATTTGTAGATGAGAAAACAGATGCAGAAAGGTAAAAAGCAGCATCCAAGAATCCTTAACTGTAAAGATCTATTTGATGCAGAGATTATTTTACTTCAGAAATAATGTTTATAATAGCTTACATATGTGCTTTTTATTATTTTTAGCCACCACTCAAGAATCAATTTTAAAGAAGTGAGATATTAAAGCAAAAATAAAGGTAGCTAGAAAATATTTTGTTGTCAATTTCTCTAGAAATTCTCTGGTGACTTTATTTTGCTTAGATAAATTTTTACCAGCATAAATTATTAATATAAAAAATAGATGAACACAATTAGCTTATTCTTATCTTTCATTTGTCAAATATAGGAAGCACCATTTCTGAGAGATAAGGACATAAACTTCCCATCTTTTGATAAATCATTTAGGGTCTTGAGAACTAGAATTATATTTTCATTCGGTGTAAGTTTTACTCACGTAAGAAGAATGGATAATGAGATATTTGTACAAAGACTATTTGAGTTAACCAAAAGGTGGAGGCCAAGAGCAAAAGAAATAAAGGAAAAACCAGAAAACAAAACCAAATTTAAAACTATACAATAATTTAAGCCATTTAACATAAAACTGATTCCTAAATTCCCTAACATAGTTTTAATTAAATTCTGTGTACTACCTCACAAAATAAACTCTTGATTGACCAATAACTTACTGAAACCTACATCACCTTAGAATTTTTACATTTTGCTGAAAATACATTTTATTAATTGAAATCAATTACATAAGTTTGCATAGGTGCAAACATAGTCAAATTAAAAAGTGGAAAATGATATAAGCCATTTAACATGATCCTGGGTTCTAAATTCCATAAGAAATAGTTTTAGCTAAATTTTTTGTGTCCTGACTCACAAAATTAGCTCTTGTTTGCTCAATAACTTAAAAAATCTTCTATCTTCTTAGATTCTTTTGTGGTTTTGCTGAAAAAAATTCTTAATGCAGATTCATGGTTCATATTTATGTGGCAAGACCCAGGAGTTTGTAATTAACATAGACGGGAGTGCATAGACATGAGAAGCTTGTACCATATCCTAATTTATCCTTTTCTCTCATTATGAAGCCCTCTCCTCAGGCTACTAGCTTACTCTGAGATTTTTCTGAGTACATCTGCATAGAAATTGATATCTTATTGTATTTCAATAGAAGTTATTCAAATTTCACATTATGTGTTCTCAGAATTACTAAGAAGAACCAGCTAGGAATGCAGTAGTTGAAACATAATTCCTTTATGAGGAGCTGGGAAGCTGATAATTGTCTCTATAGTATTGTTCTGAGAGCAAAGCATGCTTTTCTAGGAAAATGATTTTCCCTTTATAAAGCTACCATCATTTTGGTACATGGAGAATTGATTCATGGTAGTAGTTTTTATTTTTGTCTCAAGCCTATTTTGTGGAGTGTGTGCTTTAGTATAGAAAAGCGAGTTTCTTTTTTTTTTTCTTTCTTCTTCTTTTATTTTTTTGGTTTTATTTAAACTAAACAAAAGGTTATAAGGTTCAACCAAAATATTACCCATGTCCCATATAAGGAAGATTAAAATTGCTCAATTTTTGGGTGGGAAGTATGAACAGGGGTACAGCTATATTCCTTGCTCACCTCATTGAAAATGCATTAAAGCATCTCAATTAAGTTAGCACAGCACAGTGTGAAACCCACCAGTGAAATACAGAGATCTCTAGACTAGGAACACAAGACTCACAGCACCAGCCCTGCTATTGGCAAGCTGTATTAATGAACCCCTGAGGGTCTACACGTCCTCATCGATGACACTAGGAGACTGAACTAGGTGTATCTTGGCTCAGATATTTAACGGAACTATCGACTGTACATAAATCACACAAATTTTGCATTCATTGTCTGCTGCAAAATAAGATGTTTACTTCAGAAAGTTCTAGCATAAGGTCATTAAAAAAACCCTTAAACATTTTAAAGAAATCTCATGGGATGAAGAGTATTGCTCAGTAGGAAAGTGTTGTCTTCAGACATGAGGCTCTGAGTTTGGTCCCTAGCACGAGGAATAATGAAGTTTAAAGAACTTCAAAGAAAATTGCAATATAAATGCAAAATACAGAACTATCTTGTTCTAAGCAATTGCAGTATGCCACTCCATTTCAGTCAGTGCTATTTCATACATTCTCAGTACGCATTCAGTGGCTATTACGTGACTAGGCAGTGAGTTGAGTGTGGACAGAAAAATTGACAAAAAGAATGCCCACTGCTGTCTTCCCAAATACAAATGGCAATTCTTTCTTAAGGATGTATTCCTCTCAATAGAATCTTATTGAGTATATGGAATACTACTTTAAGGATAGAGATGGTGCTGAAAACGGGCAATGTAATACCGAGTGACATACGAAATAGAACTCTGATAAAAAAAAAAAAAATTCCTTTCAACACAATGGCTTTGTTGCTATGGCCCTTTGTCCAACTTGAGTGGACTTGTTACTTTCACACAGTATTAAAGTCTTTTCTTTCCCAGTGACCAGCATCTGATCCTCAACGTGCCAAGATGGTTCCCATTGCCCAGAAGGAAGCTGTCATAAAGGGCCGAATGTTTGGTTTTCTTGAGAAGGATGGGGTCAGGGGAGGCAAAGAGTGTGAAGATGCCAAGGGCCCATCCCCTCCAGTTGGAGACCCCAATGTCTGGTCTGTCATACCATCAAGCCTTTGGGCTCTGTTCCTCAGAAGGGTAGATTTCCCCAGCTCAACCCACAGCTGCACACAACCACCCACTTCACCCCCAAACGTGGAGTTCACACCCACTCACTTCCTTCTCTAGACAGGACAACCCTCATGGACCCACCCAATGGTTGACTGGCCTTCCAGGGCCATCACCCACCACCGGGCACCATGTTCTAGGAACTGTCCCCTCCCAGCCCCCACGGCAGTCCCGGCCCCTCTTTTTGAGAGCACCCAGTGGGCGGAGCCGGGGCCGCGGTGGGCGGGGACCAGGCGGGCCCATTTAAAGAAAGGCGGAGGGCGAAGGGAGGCGAGAGAAGAAAGAGAAGCCAGGGGAGGGGGCGGGCGCCGTCCAATGACAAAGCCCCGGGGTGGGCGCCCGCCGCCGCCGCCATCTTGAACCGGGCGGCAGGACCTCCAGCGCGTCCTCCGCCCCGAGGGGGAGGGGCGGCGAGGCGAGCGAAGTAGCGAGCGGCGCCGGGCGGAAGGCGCCGGCAGCAGCAGGCGGGCAGCGCCGCGGAGCGGGGCGCGGGCGGGACGCGGCGGGCGGCCCCCGAGCGGCCTCCGATGCGACGCGGCGCGAAGAGGCGGCGGCGCCGGCCCCGGGCCGCCTGGGGCGGCGGCGGCGGCGACTACGGAGGGGAAGGAGGGGCCGGGCCGGAGGCGCCGGAGGAGAAGGTGGTGTACTCGCGGTCGCAACTGTCGCTGGCCGGCAGCACCGAGGCGCTGGGCGACGCCTTCAAGCTCTTCATGCCCAGCAGCACGGAGTTCATGAGCTCGGAAGCGGAGCTCTGGAACTTCCTCTGCAGCCTCAAGCACCAGTTCTCCCCGCACATCCTGCGCAGCAAGGACGTCTACGGCTACTCCTCGTGCCGGGCGCTGGTGCCCGACCTCCCGGCGCCCGCCGGCCGCCCCGCGCGCCGCCCGCGCCCGCGCGCCCCGGCCAGGAGGAGGCGCCGCGGAGCCCCGGCCGCCGCGGGCCCCCGCCGGCCGCGCCCCGCCGCCGCCCCCGCCGCCCCCGCCGCCGAGCCCGGGCCGCCCGCGTCCCGCTTCGGGGGCCGCACCCTGGAGGAGATCTGGAGGGCGGCCACCCCGACGCTGACCAGCTTCCCGACCATCCGCGTCGGCGACGACGTGTGGGGCGAGCGCAGCCTGGCGGTGGCGCGGCGCAGGGCCAGCCAAGTGCTGCGAGTGGACCTGGACCCCGTGGTGAGGCTGCGCCGCTTCCCGGTGCCCCGGGCGTGACGCGCGGCGGCGCCTCCTCCGGGCCGCCCCCCGAGGACGCCTCCGCGCCCCGGAACGGACAGACGTCAGTCGAATGTTTACAGAACCGGCCCCCTTTGGTGCACTTTACGCGCGAGCGAGGCCCACCCCCGGTGCGGTGCTGCGCCGCGGTGCCGGGATCGGGGCAGGTGCGGCTCCGCGCCCGCGGCCAGACCGGACCCGCAGCAGAAGTCCCCTTGCTTCCCACCCCGGATGGAGACGTCTCTAGCACTGGAGGGACACGTGCATTCTCTCCCTCTCGGACTCTACCTCACCGGTCTGGAAGTCCTCCGAAGACTTATAAAATTTTTTTTTCTCCAAAGGAATTTGTTTTCGTGCTCGTGTAATAAAGCCAGAATTTTACTCGTTCCTTACCCCCCCTTCTTCTGTTTTCTTTTTGACTGTCAGCCCCACTTTTGGACAGAAGAGCGACTATGTTTCCTGGTGTAGTGCTGGTGTATGCTCAGGGGATTCTGAAACCCACCCGTTTCCTAATTTCTACTGGATTCCAAAGCTTTGATCAAGGCTGTCTTTTAAGAGTTTCAAGCTTTTGACTGTTAATGTAAGGATTTACATGGCTTTGAATTTCACGAGCTCAGTGAATACCAAGAGATGCAAAGTACAACTGTTTAACAAAATTAAGGTGTTTATATATAAAATTTTATATTGAAATTTAATATTTATATTTACTGAGCTCCTAAAGAATGGTAGAATATTCTTTAAAAGTTTTGTTTAAGAAAAGTTGACTTTGTTCTTTTTAATTGAATAAAATTGAAGTGTTTTGGAACCACATGGCTTGTGATAAAAAGTGAATACATTTTGAAGAATGGCTGGAATCCAGTTGGAGGTGATTTGGCCTCAGGTCCTGGTCTAACATAAAATCCAGGACTGGTGATGGGAACAGAATTAAGGTGGAAGGCGCTTAGGAGAGATCAGTTTCTGTGGACTTTTTGAACAGACAGATAAACAGAATACCCTTCAGAATTCCCAGAACTGTGAATAATCTATAGGGAGGGGCAGGGGCATTTCTTGGTACCATATAACTGGTTGGAGTTGTTTGGCAGAAAAACAATTCTTGTTCCCTTGTGGTTGGGTAACAAGAAATGCCTAAACTGATACTCATTGTAATTTCTGAAAACCATGACAATTGGTTGACTTTTTGTCCTTTGAGTTTTCTTTTTTCTCTTCTTCCCATTCGTAGTTGTGTTTGCAATCCTTGATAGCTGAAGGCCACAGGGATCAAAAAAAAAAAAAATCGAGCCACACAGTACTGACCCTTCTCATACACTTTTTGTAATAGTGTATATACATATATACACCATATGGCCCAGAGTGGAGTTCTTCATTATCCAAGTGCCTTTGGCCATTGGTGGCAGCAAGTCTTGGTGGTTCTCAGCCAGTGGTGCCACAGCCGGCTCTTTCTGCAATACCTGGAGGGTCAAGTAGTGTTTTTCTACCGCTGTCATTTCAGATTTAAGTGTTCTGCCTTGGGACATTCGAACTGGGCTGGATTTGGTGAAGCCCTCAACACTAAGGTTTATCTCTGCTTGGCAATTTCTTAGAATAATGAGAGTTGCAGTTTTGACTCTTTTGTTCCTAGAATTCAATGGCATAGCTTTCATAAATAAGTGTTTTAAGTTTAATAGTTCATGAAAGGAGTGTTGTGACTTTAATTTTAGTGTTTTTGCTTTGTAAAAAATATATATATATATACATATATATATATACACACACACACGACTTTATGCCAGTTTCCCACAAGCCTCAATCTTTTATTCACCACTCAATGATATACATTGTTACAAACACTGTTACTTGAGTACATAAAAAGTGGATAATTATGAGATGGAGAGTTATGTCCTGGGAAGCTGAGATGGTCTTGGCTGTTAGCTTCCATTGCCAAATATATTTCAGATCCATAGGGTTTTCTTCCCCAAAAATATATTGTTAATTTTTATATCTAACCAGCACCTGGTAAAAGTGTGTTTGTACCACTTCACTTGTATATAGTTTTATAACAATGAAGAAACAAATCCAGTGGCCATATTAGAATGTAAATTCTACATGGGATTTATCTTGACACTTCCCAGAGGATTCTGAAACGACATGGCTGAGGGGATAGCTTTTCTCAGCACAGAGTAACCAGTGACACCGCACACTTATTTTTAAAGAGATTTTTGACATTTGTTTCTGTTACGCCTTGGTACTTCAGTGTAGTGACCTTATGCATAAATACATCTTTGGCTTATTGATCTGACTGATTCAAGTTTAGATTTGGTTGCCCATTCTGATTTCGATATGGTTCAAATATACAACTTTTATTTTGCCAAGTTTTTTTTTTCAGCAAAACCTGTGTTGCAACTTTGAAAATATGAAGACACGTCTAATGTAGCTGACAAGTCTATTATAAGCAAGTGGAATTTTTCCTGGGTAGCTTTGGGCGGGATGTGGAAAGAGACTTGGCACTGTGGCCTTTACCTGAAACATCTGGGGTTTGTCCTAGAAAGATAGTCTAGCTTGGTTGCTGGGCAGTTTTGAAAGACATCAAGTTCCCTTGCCCTCTCTCATCTCTCATGGCACAAGTAGAGAGGTCAGCTGGGAGGGAATGGATCACCTCACTAAGCTTTCATTTAGGTTTTGCCTTTTGGGTTCCTACTTGTGGTGACCTTGTTAGACTCCTGATGTCACTTAAATCCTTCTCCTTATCACCTAGCCACTTATTTTTACTTTGCTAAGCCAATAACCTGGCAACAGCTGGGGGCAAGCTTCCTTGTTGATAGTGCAGAGTGTTGCTGTTGTGGTGCCTATTTATTTTGTCTGTCCTGGTATTTTATGGACAAGTATAACTTAAGCTGGTAGCTCATACCTATTGACTTGCCATGTGTACATAATACTATTTTTCAAACAATTTTATAAAAAAACTTTAAAAATATTCAAATAAAAAAATCACAATTTTGAACTTAAAGGTCTGTTGTTTTAAGGGTTGCTGTGGCATTTTTTAAATAAGTGGTTTTTTAATGAACATACATAACGTTTTCTTTACTGGTGTGTTCAGATCTTTTTTGATAAACTGTCATGTCTTAAGTGCATTAGAAAGCAATTGTTTGTAATGGAACCGAAGTGTTTCCCTGGACAGTTCAATGTGCATATGAATGAGATTTATAATTTGGTTGTGTGTTGCTTTTTAACTTATTAACTGTAAATAAATTTTAGAGCATATAGTGTCTGGCTTTTCTAATACTGAAAATTTTCAAAATGAGACTTTATATGTGCATGTGAATTGGAAATAATCTTTAATTTAAAATTTGATAAATCTTGCCTTTTTTGTGAACTTGAGCTGGAAATCTCAAGGTTTATGTTGTGTTCACTCTTATGACCCTTCAGTTCTTTAGTCTCTAGAATGGTGCTTCAAACCAAAGCTATAACCCCATTTGCCTTCAATAACCTTTAAAAGATGCGTTCAAATTTAGCCTTCTGAATTCTGACCCCTAAATACCAATGGGTGATGAAAGAAGGTGCTCCATGAATGGTAGTGGTGCAGGTGGTTGGCAGAGCCAGGGCAGGGGCAGAGTTTTATGGCAGTCTATGGGACAGGAGTGGAGTATCAGCAACTTGCAGTAAGGGCAGATCACACACACTGTGGGCTGCCTTAACTCATACTCCAGTGCTTATGAGTGGAGGGAGCGAGGAGAATGGCCTGGAGGAGAAGTACCACCTGGCCTCATGTCCTTCAAGCACTGGTGCTCTAGTAATACGCTTTGTGCCTTGGCATGCTCCCGTATCAAATGTGCTTCATAAACCAGCCGGGTACTGTGAGGGTTAGAAAGGCTGTTTGTTCTGGAGATATGGGGTGCTTAATGTTCTTCGAAGGAAGTGTGAAGGCTGAGGATAGTATAATGAGATTTAGCTCTCCAGTTTGTTCGGCATCCCCACTAAGAGCAGATGATGGTCTAAAAGTTACAAGACAGTTTAGGGGAAGTAAGTAATGGGGGAAAATAAAAGTGACATGAAATTATGCTTTCAAGCTTCCTGAAAGTATTAGGACAGGAGTTGGGTTTGCTAGAAGTTTTTAAAGTTTTTTTTTGTTTTGTTTTGTTCTTTGGTTTTTTTTTTTTTGTTTTGTTTTGTTTTGTTTTTGTTTGAAGTTGGGTCTTTGACAATATCTGAAAGATATAAAATGTATTTTAAAGTATTTGAGAATTTACAAACAGTAAAGTTGCTGATCCAAAACCTGTAAAAGTTTTGCATTAAGTCTTTACTTGGAGTAATTTCAGCAGATGGTTCTATACTATTAAAGTTCTCAGCCTTCCTAACACTGCAACCCTTTAATATAGAGTCTTATGTGGTGACCCCCAACCATAAAATTATTTTAGTTGCTACTTCATACCTGTAATTTTGCTACTGTTATAAATGATAATATAAATATTTGATATGCAGAATATCATCTGATATGCAACTCTTGTGATAGGGTCGTTCAATACCCAAAGTGACTGAGACCCACAGATTGAGAACTGCTGCTTTCACACATGCTCACTCATGGCCAAGGAGCCAAGAAGAGGTGAGTTTGTGTGAAATATCTGTGCAAAAATACCCTCATATTTGAAGTGTTGGCACACTTAGCTTTAGCTGTTGGATGTAATAAGAATGAGCTAGCTCTGATTCCTCTCTACACAAAGAGTTCCTGAGTTGGTAAACAGATCAAAACTGAAGTATCTAAAGCCAATATGAAAGCATTTCCTAGAAAAAAAAATGCATGGACCTGGGAACAGACATCCCAGAAGCTGACTGCTTCACCATTGGTGCTTCTGTGTGTCCTGGTAAATGCTCTGAGCCACAATTATAATAACATAGCAGCTGCGGGGGAGGGGGGAGGTTAAGGTGATGAGTATAATGATGCCAAACTGTGATTATCCCAAGCACACTTGAGTAAGTATGTTACTAGATAAATGTGTTTCTGAAAATATAGACAAGGCAAGTTCATCAATCTAAGTAGTGGAGTGAACTATGTAAATATACATTTTAAAACAGGGTTTATATAGCCTAGACTGGCTTCAAGCTTGCTATGTAGCCAGGGCTAGCTTTGAATTTCTGATCTTCTATCCTCTGGCTCTGAAGGACATTGCTGCACCATGCCTAGTTCAAGTATACATTCCTTTAAATGTCTTATTATTAGAAAAAAGTCAAAACCAGGGAGGATGATTTTTGATCCTAAGCCTCAAATAAGCATAGAAGCAAAATGCATGTTTATAAGAATATACCTTTCATACGTGTAGAGTTTGAGATATGTCAGTTGTTCCCGTGTGCTTGTGAAGCTCATTCACAGAAAAACACTATGAGTAGCCCAGCGTGTCCCCTAATGTTCCCACCTTGGTCCCATTCATCTGTGGTTGTCTGTGACAGGGTGGAGACTGTCTCTGGAGGACCTGATGCATACGAGGATTATTCCAGAAAGAAAGGGGTAAGATGGCAGGAGATGAAGGCTTTGAATAAGTGAGGCAGCCTCAGTCTGGGTGAAGCCAGTGGAGATATGGAAAGCTCTGTCTTGGACAGGGAGTGGGGTTAATGACAATTTGCTCCCAGGAACCCATGAGAACAGAACATAGAGAACTCTAAAGCAGATTCGTTCCTCTAGGTAGGAAGTTTTGGGGAGTAGTATTTACTTCACCTTTGTCTGTCTGGAAGACTTGCTCCATGTCAAGGACTGTTAATTTGTGATTGCGTCCACATGTACCTACACCTCTGTACTGGCTATCCTTGTGTGTCAGCTTGACACAGCTAAGGTCATCTGAGAAGAAGGAGCCTCATTTGAGGACGTGCCTCCATGAGCTCCAGCTGTAAGGCATTTTCTCTATTAGTGATCAATGCGGGAGGGCCCAGCTCATTGTGGGTCAGGCCATCTCTGGACTGGTGGTACAGGGTTCTGTAAGAAAGCAGGCTGAGCAGGCCATGAGGAGCAAGCCAGTAAGCAGCACCCCTCCATGGCCTCTGCATCAGCTCCTTGACTACAGGTTCCAGCCCTTTTTAAGTTTCTGTCCCGTCTTTCTCCTATGGTGGACTATGATCTGGAAGTGTAAGCCAAATAAACCCTTTCTCTCCAACTTGCTTTTTGGTCATGGTGTTTTGTTGCAACAATAGAAACCCTAGGGTGAATTTCTCAGAGGCAGACTCATCTCTAATCTTAGCATCACACAATGTTGCTGCCATGTGCTTGTTGCTCAGTGGTACTGAGCAAATGAACCAAGTGTATGGAGTTCATAGAAACTTGGAGCACCATCTTCCAAACTTATAAAAACCACTGTGTGTTGTTTCTATTTGTATAATAGCAATGGAAACAGAGCCACTCCCCCCCCCCAAAAAAAACCTTACCAAGAAAGCCATTGATTGACTCAGTACTATGTGATTATAGCAACTGAAGGCTTTGTTGTCTTTGTTTACAGAGTGTACTTTGCAACCTGGTTCAAGTTCTTCATTCTTACCTCTATAGCTCAGCAAGAGGCAGTGTGGTGCAATGGTTAAGAAGGATACAGAGAGCTACCTAGCTTCCAAATTTTCCTTCCTCTTCTTCTTGCTGATCTGACAAGAAGCTTATCCTCTCCATTTCTCAGTTTATTCAGCTGTAAAAACAGGCACAACATAATATCTACTTCACAGAGCCCTGTGAGAATTAAATGAAATGACACATGTCACATGGGTCCTGGTTAGCTTCAATCAGTGAATATCTGATTTTATTAGTAGTAAATGTTTGAAAAGATAGTTTTACAGTCTCAGTTTGCTCACTTGAAATTTTTATATTGGCAGGTGTTGAAAGCAACGAAACAAAACAAAACATCTGCAGTTCATAAAATGTCAAGGAGAATCAATTGGTATTGGAGAATGGATTTTTTAAAAAATCACTGTAATTGCTAGAAGAATGTTGTGGATATATGAGGAATGATGATGGCCAAAACTCAGCAAAAAGTGATAATCAAATGATCAGAAATTCATAAGGAGAAACAAACTAATGTTTATTTAAATCACACCATGTACCGGGTACTACTGTAGATACCTATGCCTGCCCCCGCCCGCCTTTTGAGGCAGTCTCTTGTAACTCAGACTGTCCTTGGACTTGGTATGTAGCTATGATGGCCTTGACTGTGGATCTTCACCTCCTCAGTGTTGGGATTACAAGCGCCAACATGCCCACATTGCTTCTTTTTCTTTGAAGCAAAACTCTAGCATGTATCAGGCCTGGGAGATAAAAATAACAAAAAGTTTCTGGATGACTCGAAAGCTTCCTGAAATAAATTCTGAAGCACAGATATGTATGTGGAACATTTATTTTCAACAGGCTGACATTTTGGCCTGTGAAAAGTAGTATGATCAAGATAGAGCCATTTGAATATCTGCCACAAGTTATGCAAAAACCTTGTAAGCTAGTGTGCTGGCAATGTTTATGTCAACTCCATGCAAGTCAGGGTGATCATGAGAGGAGGGAGGGAACACAACTGAGAACACGACTCCATAAGATCCAGCTGTAGACAGACCCATAGAGCATTTTCTTAATTTGTGATTGATGGGAGTGGACCCAGCCCATTGTGGGTAGTGCCAACCCCTGGGCTGGTAGCCCTGGGTTTTTATAAGAAAGAAGGCTGAGCAAGTCATGGGCAGTGTCTTAGTCAGGGTTGCCATTGCGGTGATGAAACATCATGACCAAAGCAATAGCTCAGGGATGGAACTACCCACAATGGGCTGGGCCCTGCCCCATCAATCACTACTAAGGATATGCTCTACAGGCCTGTCTACAGCTGGATCTTACAGAGGCATTTTCTCAATTGAGGCTCCTTCCTTTCCAATGACTCTAGCTTGTGTTGACATAAAACTAGTCAGCACGGGGAGCAAGCCAGCAAGCAGCACCCCTCCATGGCCTCTGCATCAGCTTCTGCTTCCAGGTTCCTGTCGTGTTTGAGTTCCTGCCCCAACTTTCCTCAGTAATGCACGGTTACCTGGAGGTGGAAGCCAAATAAACCCTTCCCTCCCCAGCTTGCTTTTGGCCATGGTGTTTCGTCACAGTAGTAAACTCCTAGGACAGAAATTTGAACCAAGATTTTGGGTTACTGCTGACAGACCTCACTGTGTTTTTTGGGAGGACTGTGGTGGCATTTGAACTTGGGGCTGGAAAGGCATCGAGTGCTTAGGGCTCAGTGCACTGTTCCATAGAGGCTTGGAAAATAAGAACGTTGAGAACAGTGCACTACACGGAATCCTGGCTTGTAAAGTTTCAGAGGGAAGCAAAGGTTCTACCAGGCCATTTGTGTGAAGAATCTGTGGTATCTGGTCAGCTGGGCCTGAAGAACCAGTTGCAATTAAGAAGAGACCAGCATAATTGAGGTGAAGTCTTTTGGGAAGTGTTTCCTCAGGGTCAGCACATACAAGATGTGTTCCAGAGGTGGCAAAGGTTGCATCTTGTGCTGATGGCTCAGTTTGGTAGTGTCAGAATCACCCAGGTGGTGCTGATTTTGAAGGCATGAAGGGGTCAGGGAGAGAAGCTGAGGCTTGGCACCTTGTGGCAGGGTTGGAGTTTACAAGGGAAGTGCAGGAGAGGCTACTGTTGGAAGTACAACCCAGCTGCAATAGAATACTCAGGCATTCTGGAGGTGCCAGTACCGTGGGACAGGGCTAAGGACGGCAACAACTCTGGAGTGGAGCTAGCCTGAGCCTAGACCAGCTGTGTGGGCTGCTGAGGGTAAAGCCAGAGAAGTGACCCAGGCCCTTTGGAGAAGCCCCAAAAATCATAAGTGAATCTTCAACATAGGACATTGAGTTATTTGTGTTGTTGGAGTTTGGTTTTGTTTTTTTCAAGATTGTGTGTCCTGGTTCATCTCTCTTGAAGTAAGAAAGTAATTTATTTATTTTACAGGACTCCACAGTTGATACATTTTGACTATTTTAAGGAGATTTGGGGACTTTTGAAATTCAGAATGTTTTATATTGTGGTAAATACGTGATCTTGGGATGAACAAATGAAAAGTTATGGCATAGCAATGGTATGTTTGTATAGCAAGTTGATGAGGGATCAGTTGTGCTGGCCAGTTTTTATGTCAACTTGACACAAGCTAGAAGCATCTGAGAGAAGAGAACCCCAACAGAGAAAATGCCTCTACAAGATCTGGCTGTAGGCAAACCTGTAGGACATTTTCTTAATTAGTGATCTGTGGAGGAGGGCCCATTCCAATGTGGGTCGGGCCAGCCCATGGTAGTGGTCCTAGGTTTTATAAGAAAGCAGGCTGAACAAACGGCAGGGGACAAGCCAGTAAGCAACACTCCTCTATGGTCTCCACGGCCTCTGGAGGCAGTTTCTGCCTCCAGGTTCCCGACCTGTTTGAATTCCTGGCCTGGCTTCTCTCTCAGAGATGAACGGTTACTTGCACTATAAGCAAAATAACTTTCTGACTTGCTTTTGGCCACGGCGTTTCATCACAGCAAAACCAAACCAAACCAAAAAAACAAAAACAAAAACAAAAAAAACAAAACAACATTAACAGCTGGGTATTATTCAAATTTAATAGATGTGGTTTAAAAACCATGCTTAGATATCACATATGTAAATAGCAGAGCTGGGATCTGAAGCCATGCTTCACTAACCCAAGCTTTTCCACCCATCTCTTTAACATTTTTAGAGAAAGTGGAATAATTTTTACAACACTCTGCTCTAGGAGGATACAATCACAACTGGACTAAGAAGAGGAACAGAGAAGCTGAAGCCACAGAGATGGTGGCAGCTACTGAGACCTCAGTTGCATCTGCTGCTGACAGGGAACTCAGGGGGAGGGGGACATGCCCAGTTGGAGCTAGTCTGTGAGCTCCAGAGCCATCTCCCTAGATAGCCATGCCCCCTAGGCAGGAAGCTTTACATGGCCTGGCACTGCCAGCCAGGGACCTGGACCAGTAATATGGCCCCTCAGTCTAAGTTCACAGTTTAGTTGAGGAAAGTTGTTTTGTTTAGCTCAGTTTTGTTTAGTCTGTGTAAACCCCTCGAGGCATGAGTTTATAGGTCCCTTCCTCGACACCTCTCTAACTGCCATACTGGCATTTCCAGCCTGTGTAACTGTCACAAAAGTGTTTTCCAGCCCCTCAATAGGATTATGCTAATTTTAGGTGGAAAGTCTGGATAAAATCCCACCAATCCCCAAGCAGGAAAACCCACCAATCCCAGAGCAGGAAAATCCACCAATCCCTGAACAGGAAAACTCACCAATCCGTAAGTTCCCCCAAACTCAGGACTTGAAATCACACCAGTCTTTACCCTGGAAATCTCTGCCCTAGAAAGTTTCGCACTCTAAGAAACTGTATAAATATAAAGGCTGTGTCTGCACAGTTCTCTGGTGCCTTTTCCTGGGAGCAGAAGCAGCCAACTTTGATTTGTTCCTCCATCCCTGGGTTTGTCCCTCCACTTCTGGGTTAGTACCTCCACTATCTGGACCCTCCAATAAACCTCTTTTATAAGGTTTGTTGCCTGGTGTGACTCTCTCTCTTATTGGAAGAAGCCAGGAAGCAATGAAGAGAAGACGGGAAGAATTGAAGAAGTGCAGCAGGTTTGCCCTTCGCTGGGAGTTGCAACGCCTCTGTTAAGGGGGCTTACTGGGCTCCTATGTCCTCAGGATACCCTTTCCTTGGGACACTGTTCCATTTCAGAGCTGTGTGGTTCCTGAGTCCCCGTGTCTCAGGATACCCTTCCACTGGGACACCTTCCCGTCTCAGAGCTGTGTGGTTCCTAGGCTCCTGAGTCCCAGGACACCTTCCCATGAGCAGGAAGGCCAACAGTGTAAGCAGTTCCGGTCTGGTTGCTGAATGCCTGAAGGATTCCTGAGGAGTTGCTGATGTTCAGTCTATGTTGTTAGACCAAAGAAGCTGTGTTTAATAACAGTAAAGGAGTACTGCTGCGACAAAATAGATGAACTTGACAGCAAGAGTGAAAGAAAGTAGGGTAAAAGAAGTTTCTTTCAGATATGTCCTTTGGGGTGGAAGGAGACTTTCTCTCTTCAAAGTATCACAGGGGACAACCTCAGGGTTCTTTTATGTGGGTTCTGGCGATTTAACTCAGATTGTCAGCTTTACAGGGCAAAAGTTTATGTGCTGAGCCATTTCACTGGCCTCTCAAGTTGTGAATAAGGTGGAATCTAAGGCCCAAGGATGAGGGTAATAGATGGTATTATTTTGGTAAATCATGTTTGTAATTTTTACTCCAAATATAGTCCTCTCCTTAGCTCTATATTTAAAACAAAACCCAACAAGTAAGAATTCCATCAAAATGCCCTGAGGATTTGGCAATACTGAGTGGCTTTTCACTGAAGTATGTGGTCAAAGGGCAAATTAATTGGGTAACTGCTTAAGCCTAAGGGTAGCAGACTATAGGTCTTTGAGTGTAGTGTGGAACTGGATGGTTGCTTGAGAGTCTAACTTTGTGCTCTCAAAGATTTTGGTAGAGAATGCTGCTTCCAGGGACACCTGTCATAATCACACATGGACTCTGATGGTTTGTGGTTCTTTATTCCAATTAAAGTGTAGCCTTTTAGGAGGTGTGACTTTGAGCAGCCTCTGTAAGCAAGTTAATCCAGCCACTGTCATATCCTAGAGATAATCTCCGTGATGTCCAGTGTTTTCTGCTGACCAGATTTCCTGGGATGGCTTAGCAAGTCTTGTAATTCCACAGTTGGTAGCAATCAAACCTAAGGCAGGATCCTTAGACAGTTGCTGTTGGGGAGGAGAGTGAGCAGTAAGAGACTACTAGGTGCAGGCACTGCAAAGTGGGCTGAAAGAACACTCTGCCTTTAGTTTGGCCTCACACTGCCCTTATTAAAGATGCCTGGCCAGCCAAGTCCTTGAAAGAAGGGGCTTATCTCAATAATAGCAGAATTGCCATGCCTTGCAAGGGCATTCCAGGCTCCAAATGACAGCCTTGGCTTTGTTCCAAATCTGAAAGGACTTGTCCATCATCAGGGTGTTGGTGGTGACATCTTGGTGAGGTGCTTTGGTGGCATGTCCTCCAATACTCTATGAGATGTATACATGTAGGAAAGGGAGATAGGAATGGAATCACAGTAGAGCGATGTGATAAGTATTTTTACTGACTATTCAAAATGTGGCATTTTCCTTTAAAGGCACTTCTTAAGTAATAGAAATATAAGAAAATTAGAAACTGACACAATATATTTTGTTTAAAAGTCCCAAGCATATTTCTTTCCTCTCAGAAGTTATTATCCTGGAAGGTATACTGGAATATTCATGATCATTTGGAATAGAATTTTTATTGGTATGATTCTGATTCATTCCACAGATTTGAGCATTCTACAGAGAAACCAGATAGGTACAGTCGAATATGTTACCTCTGCCAAGACAGAACAGACAGCAAGACAGGGTAGAGGAGCCTGGGAGGACAGGGCTGAAACCTGAGCTCACCTGAGACTTAGTTGCCAACCAGCTCAGCCAGAGGTTTGGGCAGACCAAGTGGGCCTCCACCCTGAAGTGAATGCTGGGAGTTAAAGTTCTGTATGAATCTGTACAATCACAGTCCTTGCCTACACAAGTAGCACAGCAAAGAGGGCTTCAGACAGAGCTGCTCATGGTGTTCACCTTCTAGGTCAGTGATGGGAAGCAAGGACTCCAGGTTAAGACAGTTATTTCTTTTCTATGCTGGTGAAACCAAATTTAACATTGTCAAGATTTAGATCTTTTTCTATTTTGACCACTTTCTAATTAAAATAATAGGTAAGAAAAGTGTTTATTTTAGTTATAACAGGGCTAACTTGTGAAGACTAATAGAAAATTAATGAGGAAAGTTGATCTGTTTCAACTGTTAAAAGTCCTCAAGTAGCACAGAGTAGGACCTTAATATAAAGAGACCAACATGTGGAGGACTATACAAAGCTGTGGATCTTCTCTGTTAATGTAGCATTTATGATAGTGAATGATTTTTTGTTGAAAATTCCAATATTCTTTTCTGATTATTAAAAAAAAAGGAGGGGCATCTTAGCCAAACTAAATTATTGCTCCCAAAACTAGAAATATAAGTGGAACTTGAGTGGTTTATTCTGCTGATTGTTTTTCATTATGCAAAGTAATGAGTTACAATGGAAAATAATCTTCATTTTAGAGGAAAAGTGCCTTTCAAGAAAGCTTTCACTGTGAACGTGTGGAAGGCCCCTGGAAACTCATAAACCTCTTTCCTGGGCTTGCTCCATCCCCCAGGAACCCAGATCTCTTCCTCAGGCCTTATCTTGGTGCACAGATCTGAGTTATGACACTGTCTCTCTCAAATATTTAAAATATTTTGCACTATTAAGATTTCATATTCAATAAGGCAGAGTTAAGCTTCCTGTCATGGATTCACACTTCTGATGACAGGCTTTTTCCACTTTTTGAGAAGGAAGTTAATAGTAAATACCCAGAACCATAATCACCTGCTCATAGGCTTGGCTCAGTATTTTCACCCCTAGATTTTGTTCTGATTCAATAAAGGAGATGAAAGACTAAATCAGCATATACAGATGTTCATCTAAGACTTATGAGAACAGGAAATAGTGTCCAATAATAAGACAAGGTTCAAATGAGTTACAGTATACTCATATGGAGAAATGCTACATCATCATGAAAGTATGATTCTGTGGCTTATTTAGTGCTCTGGTTTTAAACGAAAAAGAGAAGTAATATAAATATAGAAGACACCTCAGTTTTACTTTGTAAAATATAGGTTATCCAGGTATAATTTATATACAGTCAAGCTTTTTTGGTCACTTGCTTTGGTCTTCACAAACAAGGAGGAGCTGTGGAGGACACAAATGGAGGAAAGCAACGTGTAACAAGACATGTGTTTTCATCTTCACACTCAAGATGGCAACGGCCCACCCACCACCTGCAAGGCTTCTTCCTGTTTCTATGTAGTTGGTTGTCAGTGTCACTCTAGTCCTAGTCACTGGTTGCCACTGTCCATTTGGGCTGCTGTCATGAAATGCACTAGACCACCGACTTCAGGATTTTAAGGAGCCTCCATGCTGCTTTCCATAGTGGTTGTATAAGTTTACATTCTGATCAGCAGTGGACAAGGATTCCTCTCCCGACAAACATTTGTCTTCTTGATATTAGCCGTTCTGGCTGGGCAGAGATATAATCTCACAGTTTTAATTTGCATTTACCTTATTGGTAAGGACATTGAACATTTTTTTTTTTTTTTGCAACTACTAACTTGGCTCTTTGTACTTTTTCTTTTTAGCTATCCAGTTCATTAGCTCATTTGTTGACTGGTGAGGTGTAGGATTTGTTGTTGTCTTTATTTTGTGGGTTGTTTTGAATTTTTACAGTTCTTTATTATACCTTAAATATTAATTCCCTTCCTGGCATGCAATTGGTAAACATTTTTTTTTCAAATGCTGTAGCCTGTATTTACTCTGGTGGTGTTTTCTTTGCTGTACAGAAGCTTTTGAATTTCATGTGACCCCCATTTGTTAATTCCTGGCATTATTTCCTTTGCTGTTGGTGTCCTGTTCAGAAAGTGCCTAGGCCTGTAATCTCAGACATTTTCCTCTAGCATTTTTAGTGTTTCAGATTCTGAAATTAAGGTCTTTTATCTTCTTTGAATAGATTTTTGTGCGGGGTAAGAGCTATGGGTCTAGTTTCATTCTTCTATATGTTCCCAGCACAATTTGTTAAGGAGATTGTCTTTCCTCCAGGGCATGTTTTGAGCCTTCAGCTGGAAGTGTGTGGATCGATATGTGGGTCCTCTGTTCTGTCCGTCTGTACTGCCTTTATGGCAGTGCTGCGCTCTGTTGTTGCTGGAGTCTGCAATACGTCGTTATAGTGGTCAGGGCGTCTCCAGCATTGCTGTGTTTGCTAAGGGTTCTTGTGTCTGTTGAGAATCTTATGCTTTCCTATCATTTTTAGGACTTCTTTTTCTAGTTCCACAAAGAAAAAAGCTTTTAATTTTAAGATTATCCATTTTTAATGTAATGGCTGATATGTTTAAATGTACCTTTTAGTTTAGAGTATTTTTAGACTTAGCGAGAAAGCATAAATGCAACATGAGGGAGGGTTCTCATACACTTGGGGTCCAACATTTCCTGCTATTGACATTAGCAGGGTGCATTGGCCACAGCTAGTGAAGATATCCTGGGCCTTTGTGACATCAGGGATATCTCACTACACCAAAGCCAACCTGATATTCTGGGACCACTTTTTGCTCTTATGTCTCTGGCACATTTTAGTTTGATTCTTACCCATGATCTGACAGTAGAGCTTTGTCTTTCTGTGCAGAAGGTCGGTAGCTTTAATACCAGTTGATGAAGAGGAAAATATTGGGGAGGACATTTACATGGGGACTTCACTTTCTTTCCTTCTACATTTTCTGTGTCATTACAATTAGCATGAGCAGATAGGACCTTTGAGTGAACAGTCACAGAATGACGGATATTATTAATGAACATAAATACAGTAGAAGCTGAGACTGAGAGAAACTGGCTTCCGGAGAGCAATCAGCAGGACACAGTTCTGGAAATGTCATCCGTTGCTCTTTTCCAAGCTGCCTCCCAGTGTCTGAGGAGACTGGCTCTAATGTGGCCCCTTGTTCTATGAGGTCTGCTTTTTTTTTTTCACATCCTCCTATTAAGGCAACTCTAACTTTCTACAACTTGGCCTTCTGTGTGAAATTAGAGCTATGACTACTAATCACAGCATTATAGTCCTGATAACTTTGGATAAATTGCTAAGTTCATGTGATACCATCGAATATGTTTACTCTGTTATTTAGTCTCAATTATAAGGTTAAGACTATTTTAACTCTTAGAATAGAGTTCTGAAAACAAACAAGTCTGAACCGAGGTAAGGAGGACGGACTATCAGAAGGAAATTTCTGAACACAGGTTAAGACTTATGTCTTAACTTATGTCTATCAAACTTGATAGCAAATTTTGCAGAAGGATCCCATAGTGTGATTTTTCCAAATTTGAATGCTCTAATTGAATCTGAAAATTCCCCTAAAAGTCCACCAGCCCATGGCACTATTGAGAGGTACTAGAGCTTTAAAGAGCTGGCACCTTTGAAATCATTGAGAGAATGTCCTTGAAAGGGGCTCGGAGACCCCACCCCATCTCCTTCCGCCTCTCCCTCTACTCCTGAGGATTTCTCTGCTATGTGTTTCCACCATAATATGGTGCCTCCTTCTAGGCCCCAAAGCAATGGAGCCATGACAAAGGCTGATAACACATGTGGCAAACAGTGTGACAGTAAAATCCGTATGTTGAAGATTTGCAAAGCCTGGGTTTACGGGGCCTCTCCATGAGATAAGCTGTGTAACCTCGGCAGATTACAAAGCCTCCTTTAAGCTCCAGTCCCTTATTCTGGAACTGGGAAAGGCTTCCATCAAGTAATGTAAGCTCCTAATAACAGCTCTTCTTTTTGCTACCTGATATTCCCCAGCATCAGTCTGGGGACCTGGAGGCCGGTGCTTGGGTCTCAATTTCCAGGCTAATTGTCACTTTGAAGCCAAGGTTTCTTGTTTGATGTTGCCACGAGTCACCCCATCTGTTCAAATGTCTCTGTCTCTCTGTGCAGTTCACCACCTCCTCATTCAATACCCTTAATTAGTTTTGGTGGTAAACTAGGACTACCACCTGATTATCAGTTATTAGCAATAAATGAGACTCCTCTGGGTAGCTAGGGCATGCTAATGAAATAAAGGGAGTATTCAGACATAGCTCAATCTGCTGCATTCTATACTATTTGTATACAGTGCATATCATACTATTTATTTAATTTTATTTTAAAATCATTCATCTCATAGCTAGTACAGAGCACCTGCAACAACACTTGGAAAACATCTATTTCTTTTTCTCTCAACTTTGAATGCTAGAGAGCTTCCCCCCCCCTCCTATAGGTAAGTTCTATTTCTTCAATTTTCTGGCTATGGTTTCCTAAATAGCCAATTATTTTTTAATAGATGATATCTCTGGAATTTTATTAATTCCAGTGACAGAGGCAAGAAGAGCTACCAAACTGAAACAAATAGAAACTCAGTTCGGCCAAGAATAGTGGAGCACCTGCTGGATGTAGCAGGCATGGAATATAGGGAGAAGCAAAAAGAGGGCACAAATAGGGCACCTGATCTACAAACACAAGGAGAGGGAGAGGGATGGGGAGGGGGAGAGATGACTGGGAATGGTGTGGCCTCTTGAATCCTCAAAGCCCACCCCCAGTGACACACCTTCACCAATGAGGCGGTACCTCCTAATCCTTCCTAAGCAGTTCCAACTACTAGGAACCAAACATTCAGCCCTAGGAGCATATGGGGGCGAGTCTCATTTCAACTACCACATTCCACTTCTGGTCTCCGTGGGCTTTACCACCATATCACAATGCAGAATGCAGCTAGTCCAGCTTCAAACATCTCTGTGGTCTTTCACAGCCTCAGCACTGCTTCAGAGCCCAAAGTCTCTTCTGAGACTCAAAGCAGCTCCTTAATTGTAACCCTCTGTAAAATCTAAAAGCAAATTACATACCCCCATTATACTGTGGCACTGAATGTACATTATCATTCTAAAAAGGAGGGAAAAGAGCACAGTCAGGAAATACCAGACCAGAGCCGCAACCTGTAGCTCCAAATCTAACATTTAAGGATTTAGAAGGTCCTTTCCTTCCAGCTTTGCTGACTACAACACACTTCTCTCTCTCTTGGGCTGGTTCCAGTCCTTCTATGCAGCAATCTCAGACAAATATCCCATGGCTCTGGCATCTCCAACACCACAGAATCTCCAACACAATCTAGGATTCATCTTCACATCTTCACAAAACAGCCTCTCCAGGCCTCGGGACATTCACAACCTCTTCACTCCTGTATCCTTCATAACCCTAAAGCCAGAACCATGTGGCTGGAGTTACCAGCTTCTGCTGCCTGCTTGGGATGGAGCCGAGCCATTTGCACAAACTTTCATTTGGAGTTGCTTTTAAGGTGGAAGAAATCCCTTGAACGTTTTTCTTCACAAGTTGCAGGATTGACTGGATGGGGTCTGATCCTGAGGGGAGTGGTACCCTCATTCCATTTCTTCATATCTCTTTCAGCATAAGCCTTAGACCTAACATTAGGCTTCCTGGTTCCCTTTTTCTCCACAAACTGCCCATTTTGTACTTCATTTTGCTCAGCTTGTTCTTGTTCACTGTGGACCTGCATAAGAGTGATCACTAATAACCAAGTGACACCATCAATATCAACCTGTCTTGAAATCTCTGCCAGTGAAATTAGTCCCAAACGTTTAAATTTAGCCTCAGGTAGATTCTTGGGACAAGGGCAAAATGCAGCCATATTCTTTGTCAAACTATCACAAAATTATCTTTAACCCAGTTGCTAATATTGTTTCATTCTGAAACCTCTTGGACTGGGCCTTTTTATAGTCCACATTTCTTCCAGTGCTATTATTTTCCAAGATCCTACTAAAATGGTCCTGCTTGTAGTGTTCAGCTGCTTTCCTAATCCAAAGTCTTAATGTTTTTCACATTGCTCCAAAAAAGAAAAACCCAAAAAAACAAAAAACAAAAACAAAACAAAACCCAGCATGAACAGGCTTATCACAGGAATACACCACTCACTGCTACAAATTTCTGTCTTAATTATTTTTCTGTCGCTGTGACAAGGCACCATGACTAAAGCAAATTATAGAAGAGTTTGTTGAGCCTTACATTTGCAGAGGTTGAGTCCATGGCCATCTTGGTGGCAGCATATAAGCCCAGGCAGGTCATTTACATCTGATCCAGAAGAATGATGGAGATGGAGAGGGGGGGAGGGAAAAAAGGAGAAGAGGAGGAGGAGAGGGAGAGAGAAAGAGGGGAAGAGGCAGGGAGAGGGAAAGAGAGACAGACAGAGACAGAGTGCTATAGAGTGAGTGAGCAAGCTGCTGGCTGGGAATAGTGTCATCTTTTGAACCTTCAAAGCCTAACCCTAGTGACATTCTTCCAATAAGGCTAGTTCTCCCAATCCCAGTTTCTTCAGCTGAGAACAAAACATTCAAGTGTATAAACCTATGAGCCCATGGAGGATATTGTCATTCAAAACAACACATTTTCCTTTGGATGCATATTTTAGTTCTCATTTGTATTTCAGTTTGGTGGTTAGAACAGGGTATGGTGTACACACACACACAGTGATCTAGTTTGCTCTATAAAGCAGAAACCATGGAGAAATGCTCCTTACTGGCATGGTCCCAAGGATCGTATTTAGCTACCCTCCTTTTTAAATTAATTATTTATTTTTTTATGTGCATTGGTGTTTTGCTTCTGTGTATGTATGCATATGAGGGTATCAGATCCCCTGGAGCTTGAGTTGCAGATAGTTGTGAGCTGTCATGTGAGTGCTGGGAATTGAACCTGGTTCAATTGGTCCTCTGGAAAAAGCACGTAGTGTTCTTAACCACTGAGCTATCTCTCCATCCCCTCTGCTATCCTTCTTTTACAGCTCAGACCATCTACCTAGGGATATTACTGCCCACAGTGGGCTGGACCCTCTCACTTCAGTTGAATCAAGAAAATGCTCCCATAACATGCCTACAAACCAATCTGATGAAGAAAATTCATCAATGGAGGATCCTTCTTTCTACTTGTGTCAAGTTGACAACAAAGATTAGCCATTGGACATGATTTTTAATTATATCTTTATTTTTAAGGATAGAAACATTTCACAATCATGAAAACAGGTTGGTCCAGGAGTGGTGGTGCTTGCGTTTAATACCAGCACTCTGGGAGGCAGAGAAAGGTGAATTGCTGTGAGTTTGAAGCCAGCTTGGTCTACATAGTGAGTTCCAGGAGTCGGGGCTATCAGGGCTATCTAGACAGACCCTATTGAGAGAGAGAGAGAGAGAGAGAGAGAGAGAGAGAGAGAGAGAGAGAGAGAGAGAGAGAGAGAGAGACAGAGAGAGAGACAGAGAGAGAGACAGAGAGAGAGAGACAGAGAGAGACAGAGAGAGAGAGAGAGAAGATCAGCATATTGTCCTTTGGGCAGTATCCAGGAGAGGGAAAAGCAAAGGGGAGGAGACTGGAGGCAGAAGCAGGATAACAGGGGTGAGGACCTCTTGATGCTCCTTTGGTTGCATGATTAATATGCTGCAAAGTTAAGCTCTTTTGTGGTCAGTGTTATGAGCCAGTGTGTAGTTTGGAGTCAGGAAAACACCACCCAGCTCAGATTTAGAATCGTTCTGTTACTGCCTCCTAAATCGCCATGCTTGTAGTCAAGCTCTCGTTCATCCAGGTCCTGAGTGACATACACTGATAAACCTCCGGTTTTGACCTTTCTATACTTTCTTAGTTTTATCCTGTTGCTGTGATAAAGTGTCCTGACAAAAAGCAACCTACAGGAGAAAGAGTTTATTTTAGCTTATGATTTTTATGCTAACCTGTCACTACAGAGGAGTCATGGAGGCAGGGGCTTGAGGCATTTGGTCATATCATATTCACAGTAGAGGGCAGAGAAATAAATACACGCATGCTTAGTGCCCAGTTAGTTTTCTCTCTTGTTATATAGTCCAGAGCCCAAAACTGGGGACCGATGCCACCCACTTTCAGGCTGGATCTTCCCACATCAATTAAGGCAATTCAGACAATCCCCAAAGGCATGCCTAATCCTTCATTAAGATTTTAGTCCCACGTGATTCTAGCTTGTTAGATAAGCACGCTAATTATTACATGCATTATCATAGAGATAGAGCTTTGTTGTAGTTAATATTTTGAGACAAGATTTTTATTTCATTTAGAAAATTACCTTGAGATACATATATATTATTCTTATATTAAAATTTTGTTCCTTTCCGGTTTATTTCTAAACCATTTTTAATTGTAGGGACTGGTTTCAGTATTTGCATATGGGTATTGTATTAGTATGTAAGTGTCCACTTCCTTAGAGCTAATACTTCAGAGTGGAGTGAATGAATCATCATAAAAATTTTGCTCTAAGCTATGTACATTTGTGATTGCATACAAACATCAAAATGTTTTCAGGTTTTCCACTCATGGTTGTAGAAGTGGACGCAGGATTTATATGTGACAAAATATGAATAGCTTTGACTTATCTGTCATGAATGTGCCACAAAACTGCATGGTTACTCATAAACAATTCAGTGTGAATCAGACCCCTAGATTTGTAAGGTGAACTTCCTGTATTGCATAAGTCACCTCTGGCATCTTCTCTACTGGACATGATTGCTTTCATTACTGTGATTCTATTTGAATAAAGTATGATATGGAATCAGTAATGAAATACTTGTAAAACACCTGCTTATGAACCATCTAAAGCTAACCAGTTCCCACTGACTCTTCAGCTGGCTTCTGCTCCGTTCTGGGAATTCCAGCAGTATGCTTCAGGCTTGTGTCCTTGGCTGACTCTTCCCACTAACTCACATTTGTGTAAATTAGAAGCTTTCTGCCTTTAGTCAAGTTTAGCTGTCTAGACAGCATGGTGGTGAAGCTCCTACAGGTCTAAACAAAGGCTAAAAACAGAATGATGATGTTTTCCATCAATTATGTATCTCCAGATTTAATCCTGTAGAAACAAAATGCAAACAGTATAAAAATGGAAATGCCATTTTGCAGATAGTATTTTGACTAAACACAATAAGGAGGAAGTTAGCTCTGAGGCAGCACATGACTTCCCTCTGACTGTCTCACTACCACTTATTGTTTGATAGTTTATATTCTGAATATCTGATCAGTTATATCTTCCTGTTCCCATTGAAGATGATATTGAAAGCCATTTACTACTCAGTAATGGCAGAACAGAACCAGAAAGGTACCAACAGAACAGAACTACTTTCAACAAGCTGCTTTGCCATCATCTCCATCATTTAATTCAGTCTCAAAAATGTATGCAAGGAGAGAGAGAGAGGAAGAAGAGGAGGAGGAGGAGGAGGAGGAAGAAGAAGAAGAAGAAGAAGAAGAAGAAGAAGAAGAAGAAGAAGAAGAAGAAGAAGAAGAAGAAATAAGCATCCCCTCCGTGATTTGTTTTTGTTCAAATTAGACTGTATTTTTATATAATGAGTTCACAGACTAGAACTGATCTTGGGAATGAGTGCAATTTACACATGAAATTTACAAAGGAAACACCTAGGGTTGTGTGGTCTTTGAAAGATAAAGTTTAGAAAGAAGGGACGTGTAATACCATGAGCAAATAAAAAGACTGCTCAAGAAAAAAATACTTGAAAAAGACACACACACACAGGAGAGAGACAGAGAGAGAGAGAGAGAGAGAGAGAGAGAGAGAGAGAGAGAGAGAGAGAGAGAGAGAGAGAGAGAGAGAGACCATAGATCAACATATGTGCAAAAATCATCAACAAAATACTTCCAAATTGAATTCAAGAGCCCATTTAAGAAACTGCTATCTCATGGTCAAGTTGGTTTCATTCCAGGGATATGTGATTCAACACATGTAAACCATTAAGTGTCGTCTAGTACATAAACAGAATCAAAGATAAAAACCTCAGTCATCAGCAGATGTAGGAAAGCATTGGATAAAATCTAACAACCCATATGTTAAAAGCCTTGAATAAATAAATTAGGTATACAACGATTATACATCAATATAATAAAGGGTGTATATGATAAATTCATAGTCAAAATCATTTGACTTTCAGAGAATAAAGCATTTCTCTTAGGTCAAGAGCAAGACGTGGGGGTCATTTAATAACACTTTTATTCAATATGGTGTTAGAATTTTAGCTGAAATAGGGAAGAGAAATAAACAGAAAACATGCAATTAGGAGAGGAGGATTTCAGTTTATCCTCATTTAGATGCTATGAACTCATGTATAGGCAAGCCTAAAGATATCACTGAAGACTATTAGGACTGAAAAACAAATTCAGTAAAATAGAAGGACACAAAACCAATACACAAACATCAGTAGCTTTCTATACCCCAACAATGAACTCAAAACAAAATAAAGCAGGAAAAACAATTAATTCAAAATAGCCACCAAAACAACAAAATTTAACACCTAGAAAAACCTAAATATTTAAAAGCCTACATAAGGACAATGATCAGACTCTGGAGAAAGAAAATTGAAAAAGATACTAAATGGTGGAAAGAGTACTGTGTTTGTGGATCGTAACAATTACCACTGTTAAAGTGGCTGTACTTCTCAAGGTTCTGTACAGGTTCAAAGAACTTGCTGTCAAAATACTGATAGCATTTATCATAAGCCTAGGAAAACCAATCTGTTCACAAGGAAGCATAAAAGACTCCAATTAGCTAAAGTAATCCTAAGGGGGAAAAATCAATGCTGGTACCTCAATATCTGGTTTAAACATTGACATTGAGCCACAGTGACAAAATAGGATAGTTTTGGCATAAAAATGGACATAATGGCTAATTGAACAAAACTGAGGATTAAGAAATAAATCCACACCAGCCAGTTGTATGCCTGTAATCCCAGCACTTGGAAGACAGAGGCAGAGTCAGGCAGATCTCTGTGAGTTTGAGGCCAGCCCTGGTCTACAGGGCAAGTCCAGCACTGCCAACACAGAGAAACTCTGTCTCTAGAAACCAAAAAGAAAGAAAGAAGAAATCTATGAAGTCCTGAAATTCTGAAACTACTAGAGGAAATTTCAAGATATTGTTGCCATTGATTCTTGAGTAAGTTTCCAAAGGCACAGCAACCAAAGCAACGAGAAACCAAAGCAATGGAGAAACAGGTGTCACCAAGGTAAAAAGCTCTGAAGAGCAAAGAAAATAAGTAACAAGAGTGAAGTGAAGAGATCTAGAAAAATAGAAGAAAATCTTTACCGGTTGCTTATTTAACATACAATTAATATCCACAACATGTAAAGGGCTGAAAATACTAGTAAACAAGTAATCCAACAAAAAGTGGGCAAATGATCGAAGTGGACACTTCTTAAAGGAAGAAATACAAATGACCTATAGCTTTGTGGAAAACTGCTTAAAATCTTTGGCTACCAGGAAATAAATGAACCAGTTTACAACTAAAACCTACAATTAGCTTTTTTGTTACCCAATAGGTGACAAAACAGACACAACTAGCAAGGCCTGGCCTGATATGGAGAGAAAGAATTTATATTATGGATATAAACATGTCTTTGTTTACATCCCAGGTGTGGGATGTGGGACTGATTCAGATGGTCCACAACAGCAAACTGTTTTCCTCATGTTGGCTCTGAGAGGAGCTCTTTGCCAGCTGCAGATCGTTTAAATCTGAGGACTCTGGAGAGAGAATAAATGCCAGAGCCCAGAGAGTGTGCAGGAACTCTGTTGCTGCTTCCCCTGATGCTCCTGTTGCTGTTGAAGTAGTGAGACAAGGAGTTAGAGATCTCCTGAAACAAGGATTGCACTGGCTTCAAGGAACCCAATGTCCCTAACCAGCAGGAAGTAGCTAAGAGAACCATACCCTCTCTCCCACTAACCCTTTCTATTTCTACCTGGTGTTGGGGTGTTGGAAGGCATAGGGGTGGAGTAGGGAGGAAAAGATATAAGAAGTATGAATAAAAGCGTTTTTTAAAAAGTACACCACATGAGCCTTATATACTGCTGGTGAGAATGCCAAGTAATACAAGCACAGTGGAAAATACAGTGAAGATTGTTCAAAACTAAAAATAGATCTGCTTTGTGAACTAGCTGGACAACTTCTTGGTATATATGTAAAGGAAATTAAATCAGCAGTTACAATAGATACCTACACATTCACAGTTCCTATAGTGCAGTAGCCAAGTGATGGGATCAACCTAGGTGCAGAGTCAATAGCTGCTTGGACAGTTGCCTGTGGGCGGGGGTGGGTGGGGTGGGGGCTGGGGGGAGGGGGAGAGAGAGCAAGGGCTCGCGAAAGAGAGACAAAGAGGCAGAGAGAGACACACAGAGGGAATTATTCTCTCATAAAACAGAACAAAACCATGTTGTCAACAGGAAAATTGAAAGGGCTAGAGGTCATATCCAAGTTTTCTGTTATAAAGCCTAAGTGGGGAAAGGTGCGCTGCAAATAGAAGAGAATGAACTAAGGTCTAGTGGGTGGGAGCAAAGAGAAAGCAGAGGAGGAGACGGTGTGGAAGAAATGTGGGTGGACATAGCCAACACACGCTGTAGGCATGGATGGGAGTGTCTCTGTGAGAGCCATGGATTTGATATATTTGAAGGGCAATCTTAATTTCTGCTCTCATAAATGATGATATTCAAAGGTAAAGCACTAACAGATGGTTTTGTTTGGTTTTCTTTGTTTTGTTTTATAAGGAGGCACAGGGAGATAACCTTCACGGACATCACCTGCCTATCTGAGTTCTTCATAATTATTATTGTTTCAGAAAGCACCTAGTTATTTGCCATTAAATGAAGTCTTGCTCTAGGGCTTGGTCTTTGTCTGTAGATGTTCTTTATGAAGGGGAGAAAAATCCTCCTCTGTTCCTAGTTTGCTGAAAGTTTTGCTTTGGTTCTTTTGTCAGAGTATGAAATGGTGTTGAATCCTGTCAAGTATTTATTTGTGTCCATTTGTATAATTGATAGGACTGTAGGGTTTTCTCCTTTAACGTATCAACATGAAGGGCTAATTAACCAATTGGTAAAGTATTAAAGCATACTTACATATATAGAATAAGTCCCACTTGGTGCTATTATGTAACTACTCTTAATATATTGTTGATTTGGCAACATATTACTGATACATTTTCATGTATAGTTGAGAGATATTGACTTATTGACTTCATTTCTTTTAAAATGTCTTATTTTTTTTATGTTGGTAGGCCATATAGGATTAGTTGGAAATGACCTCTCTACTTTGTGTTCTGCAAGATGTAGAAAACTTGCAACATTTTACTTAAATTTTGGAAAAATCAAGCCAGAGGAATCACCCACACTCAGAACATTTTCATTTTTATTGTTATTTGAGATAGGGTCTCGTGTAGCCCAGGGTAGCCTCAAACCACTACATCTTTGAGCAGTTGAGGATGACCTGAACTCCACATCATCCTGCCTTCAGCTTCCAAGTTCTACAGTCACAGATGTGTCACAGAGCTTAGCCTGAGTGGTTTTAAAGGGGTTATTGTGTACTGCCCCATTTTTCTTGCTGAGAGCTAAACCCAGTGTCCTGGGCCTGCTGGATAAGCCCTCTTCCACTGAGCTAAACCCACATCCTCCCGCAGGGGTTATTCTTGATACAGCGCTTAACAGGGCCTTATAGATTATTTGTTTCTCCTTGTGTGAATTTTTATAGTTTGTGTATTTTAGGAGGCTGATCCTTTTCTGTAGATTAGGAAACTTCTGGGCAGAGTTATTCACAGCATTCTTTTAATGTCCACAGGATCGTTAATGGTTATTCTTTCATTTCTGATGCTAATAAGCTAGACCTTTTCCCTTGGTTAGCCGCAATAGAAGCTTATCAATGTTATGGATCTTTGCCAAAAATCAGATTTGGTTTCATTGGTTTTTCTGTACTGTCCTTCTGGTTTCAAAATCATTGCTCTTTACGAATTTTGATTGTTTCTTTTCTTTTTAATTAAATTTTTATTTTTTATATTAATTACAGTTTATTTAATTTGTATTCCAGCCGTAGCCCCCTCCCGAATTCCGTCCCAATCCCACCTCCCTCCCACATCTCCTCCCTGCCCCTCTCTAAGTCCACATAAGGGAGGTCCTCCTCCCCTTCCATTTGGCCCTAGCTTATCAGATCTCATCAGGACTGGATGCAATGCCCTCTTCTGTGGCCTACCAAGGCCTACCTCTCCCTTGGGGGGGAGGGGAGGTCAAAGAGCCAGCCACTGAGTTCATGTCAGAGACAGTCCCTGTTCCCTTTACTAGGGAACCCACTTGGATACTGAGCTGCGATGGACTACATCTATCCATGTATGGTCCTTGGTTGAAGAAACAGTCTCAGACAAGACCCCTGTGTCCAGATATATTTGGTTCTTTTGGAGCTCCTGTCCTCTCCAGGTCTTACTAACTACCTCTTCTTTCATATGATTTTCTGCACTCTGCCCAAGATTTAGTTATGAGTCTCAGCATCTGTTTTGATACACTGCTAGGTAGAGTCTTTCTGAGGCCCTCTATGGAAGGCTCCTGATTCCTGCCCCCCAACCCCAGCAGCTCACAAAGCCTTTCCCTCTGCTTCTGCTTTGACACCTTTCTGTATTTGTCAGTTGCCGAGAGAGTTCTGAATAGTGATCAATTATCCTTATCTTGGATCTCTATCCAAATTTCATATCAAATATATTAATCCTCTTTTACTGGTTCTATGTAGTTTAGTAAGTGTTATGTTTTCTCAGAAAATTCAGTGTACTTTTAGCAATCAGGAGTTTTCTTGTTCTGAAGAGGTCTTTTCTAGAAGTTAATTGAAGTTATACACCTTTCATTATACATCTTTCTTTTGATAAGTGTTAGCAAGGCAAACCTTTCTTCATCTCTTTACTTTTTCCTGATCTGATCTTTTAATTAAAGTGGCTTTCTTAGAGACAGCATGTATTGGGTCAGACATTTTAGAGCCACTCTGTCATTCTTGAATTTTAATTAGTATATTTAGACTATGTGCATTTGAAGCAATTATATAGTTAAATTAATATCTTTCCTGTTTCAAACTTTTTTAAAAAAATTCTTTTGCCCCTGCCTTCTCTGATTCTAATTTATCAGTTTACACAATTCCATGTTCTTTCTTCTCTCAGCATACCTGTTGTAATTCTTTTCCACAGTTAGAGCCATGGCTGGTATCTGCGGTACCATTTATGACAGTCTCAGTCGACTTTCAGATAATGCCATCTTGCTTCACAGGTAACCCAAGCAGCAGGAATAAGCACTCTTTTCTGTGGAATGTGTCTGTTACATTCCGTCTTTGTTGTTGCTAGTATTACTATTAGTACTTTGAAACATGTGCTCTGCATTGAGTTTAGGAGGCATTAATTGTGAGTCTGTGTTAGAGAAGACTGGTGTTAAAACACAATGGTGTGAACAATAGGGCTAGAAGGTGCAGTGCAACGTTTTTCACTCATTGCTGACAAGTCCTTGGTGATGAGTTATTTTCTCTAGATTCATATATCAGCCTCTAACTTTTGCTCCAGTTTGTAGATAATGGCAACCCTAATACGGTATTAGAATTACCTTATCATTAGGGGAACTTAATTTCTCTTTTCTTTTTTTAATGATAAATTAATTTATTTAGGTGAGACACACACACCTTCATGCAAGTTCAGGTATTGCTGCAGAAGACACATGGAAGAGCTGGGCCGGTTAACATCTCTTTCGAGAACCTGAGTGGCAGATCCTGCTCTGCGGTCACTCTTCCCTCTCTTTTCTCTCGTCACCCATTGATGTGGATCTCAGGTCTACTAAACCTTCCCTCTGTGAGTAAGCAGCATGGCCAATGAAATCTGCAGAGGACTCTTATTGCTCTTTTTTAAAGAGATGATGTGAACATGACAAAATATTATCAGAAATTGAAAACTAGCATTTATAACATCTGTCTTGAACTTTATTTTGTTTTTTTAAAAATAAGAAATTAGTTTTATCCAAGGGAACCTATGACACTTAAGGGTAGGCCCCATACCTAACAGTAGATGGCCAAGACAAAATAAATCCAATGGTCCTTTTGTAGATTTTTTTTGTATCATATTGCTTTGTTTGGGCTTTTTTTTTCTTTTTAAAAGAAAACCAGTCTTTTTATTTTATTTTTCTCTTCTCTTTTATCATCTGCTTTTTATTAAACACGAATTCTTTTCTCATATAGTATAATCTGAATTTAGTTTCTCCATCTAATGAGATTTCTCCCTACCTCCTCTCCCATCTGGTTCTACTCTCTGTCTCTGATTAGAGAGAACAGGCTTCTAGGAGGTAACAGACCATACATACATACATACATACATACATACATACATACGTATGTCTGTGTATAAAATATAAAATAAAACCATATATATATATGATAAAACCATATACACACACACATATATGTATAGCATATATAGCATAAAACAAAAACCAACCTATTGAGGTTGGACAAACCAAGCCAAAAAAATAAATAAAAGAGCCCCATGTGAAGGCACAAGAATCATAGACCCACTTGTTTACACATTCAAACGTCCCACAAAAATACTAAACTGAAAGGTACAATATCTATGCAGAGGACCTGGTGCAGATTCATCCAGGCCCTGTACATGTTGCTTTAGTCTCTGTGAGTTCATATGAGCTTTGCTCAGTTGTTATAGAACCTTGATCTCCTCATATCTTCTGTCCCCTTTATCTACCTCATTTCTTCTGCCTCCTCTTCCCTGGAGTTCTCTGAGCTCTGAGGGAAGGAATTTGATAGAGACACCTCATTTACAGCTGTGTGCTCCAAGGTCTCTCTCTCTCTCTCTCTCTCTCTCTCTCTCTCTCTCTCTCTCTCTCTCTCTCTCTCTCTCTCTCTCTGTGTGTGTGTGTAGCATCTGGCTGTGGGTCTTGGTGTTTGTTCAATCTGTTGCAGGAGGAAGCTTCTCTGATGATGACTCAATAATGTACCAATCTATGAGTATAGCAGAATATTATTAGAAGCCTTTTTATTGTTACTTATTTTTAAAAGAGCAGTAGTATTTGGTTTTAGGTCTCTGGGCTATCTAGACTCTGGTTCTTGGTCACCCAAGCAGTGTGAAGTATGGGCTCCACCTCATGGTAGTGGGCCTTAGGTCAAATCAGACATTAGTTGGTTACTCCTACAAGGTTTGTGTCACCATTGCCCTGGCATATTTTGCAGGCAGGTTTTGTAGTTGGGTTGGTGTTTATTTTTCTCTTTTGGTAGCCTGCAGAGTACCTTTCTATGTCATAGACACTAGATCACGGAAGTGAAGGTTCTATGTAGGCACCAGCTTGACCTCTCCATGTTCATTTATTTGTGTAGGTGTTGTCTTCAGCAATGGGGTCTTGTGGACAGAAACCTATTGTTTTGGTGAAACCTTGGGTTGTTTGGGGATTTCCATGGACTTCTTTGGCCAACAACTCAATTGGATGAAACCCAGTCCCAGTACTGGAAGCTTCATTTGGTGACAAGAGATGGCCTGTAGGGTTATGTCTTCTTCGGTGTTTGGACCATCTTTACATACTATAGGAAGTTTCCACTACATTAGGTTTCCATACTGCCCCTCAAATGCTCCTCAAATGCTCTTCAATTCTGTTTACTCTGCAACTCTCTCCCTTAATCCCATCTTCCCCTCTCCCTTCCTAGCTGATCCCCCCTCTCTTGTCACCCTACTCCAGTGCACCCATAAAATCTATTCTATTTCTCCCTCCCAGGGAGATCCATGTGTTCTCCCTAATCTCTTCTTGTATATGTAGCCTATCTGGGTCTATGGATTGTAGCTTGGTTATCATTTATTTAATGGCTAATATTCAGATACAACCAAATGCATACCATATTAATCTTTATAGGTTTGGGTTGCTTCACTCAGGATGTTTTTTTCCTAGTTCTATTCATTTACCTGCAAATTTCATGATGTCATTTTTTAAAAAAAGAGTTGAATAATAGTGCATGGTGTAAATGAAACACATTTTCCTTATCCATTCTTCTGCTGAGGGACATCTAGGTTGTTTCCAATATCTAGCTATTCTGAATAGAGCAGCAATGAACATGGTTAAGCAAGTGTCCCTGTGACTGGATGAAATGTCCTTTAGGTACATGTGTTTGGGCATTTTTTTCTTTCATCTTATATGTCTTTCTCTCTCTCACTTGGGTTTTTTGTTTTTTTTGTGTATATATCTTGTGCCTTTAAAAATATGTTATTTTTTATTATGTCTGCTTGTGTTCTAAAGAGAGAGAAAGAAGGTACAGAGTCAGATGGGGTAATCAGGGGAGGATTTGGAAGAAATGGAGGAGGGGAAGTAGGATCAGAATATATTGTATGAGTTTTTAATAAAAATAACATAAATATTGTCAGATTGAAGTTAAACATTCTTCATTTGGCACTTCATGGAATTTCATGTAATTCTCGGGTGTTGGATTCTAGCTTGGTATATGTCTCCCTCTTTTAATCACAGCAAGTCACTTTACTACCCTCTTGATGTTATGGTTTCTGCGGACTGCCATTAAAGAATTCTTAACATTTTTTTCCTATAGGTACTGTCTTAGTTACTTTCCTATTGCTGTGATAAAACATCATGGCCAAGGCAACTCATAAACAAAAGCATTGAATCTGGGCTTAGGATTTCAAAGGGTTAAAGTTCGTGACACCAGAACAAAGGCATGGCAGTAGAAACAGCTAAAAACTCACACCTAGACCAAAAGTAGAAGGCAGAGAGGGCACATTGGGATGGCATGAGTCTTTTGAAACCCGCAAGGGCCTGGATCTCTGCTGGGGTCCTAGAGCTTAGCTTCCAGATAGAGAACAGGGACTCTGTTTCTCTCAGGAGCAGCTAAAGCACTTTAGGGTGAGGCCTATGTGTGCTAAGCCAGGTTGTGGAAAAGGTTTTCCACAGAGTGTTCCTGTTTAGCTCTTTTAGCATGAGATCACTGGTGGCAGTGGAAACTGCGGCATTCCAAAACCAATGGTGACACCAAGGTGCGGTCAAGCTGCTGTGCTGATCACGCAGAGGTGCTGGCAAAAGCCCATGCCTGGTCAGCTTGCAGCTGAGACACAGGCCTAGTGAGGCCCAGGTCCAGAATGCTGGAGGGCAGGCCTGGTGAGATGAGGCCAATGGAGGATAAGTGATGAATCTCAGAAGGTCTTGAAGTGAGGAAATGTATGCCTTTATTTGTGTGAAATCAAGGGCAGAGGGAGGGATTTCAAGAGTGAATATGTTTGATTCACTGGGGTCAGGGGGTCAGGGATGCTTAATGGTCCTATCACAAGAAGGAAAATAGAGTACTTAATTATCCTGAGTTGGGAGAGGGAATCTCCAGGTACAATTGAAGGTCATTGCTGGACTCAGATCTTTAGGAGGGTGGAGCATTTCTATGAATTACTAGATGCTTGCTACAGCAGTTTCCTTATCAGGGAAGGGTCTGGTCTATAATCTGCCTTGAGAGCTATGTGATGCTTCTTAGCTCCTTACAAGACCTGGGGTCACCCTGATCAGGGGAGACTTTTAGAATCCCAATGAGAAAAGGGAGTCTATCATCATTGACCAAACACAAATAATTATCTCTCTAAAGACAACCAACTTCAATGTTTTCCAGCAGAGCTCCCCATTTTCTAATCCTTCCCAAACCAGTTCCACCAACTGGGAAACAAGGATGGCCTATGGGGGCCATACTTATTCAAATATCAGGTAAGATAACTTCAAACTTTATGTCAATTTACAAATTATTTGAGGTAATATTTTATGTAGTACATTCTAGTCTTCAATTTTCTATATAATCAAGGATGACCTTGAACTTCTTACTCTTCTGCTTCCAGGTCCTGAGTACTGGGATTACAGGTACCCAGTTTATATGGTACTCAGGCTTGGATCCAGAGCTTCAGCAAAGCTAATTACCAAGCACTTTGTGCCAAATCATTAAGGAGGAAAAATGGAAATAAGCCTATCTTCATTTTCTTAGTTAACTTAAAAATCAAAAATCACTAATTTTGCAAGTCACAGATGCCTTAGTGTTTGCATGATGAAACACCATGACCAAAAGAACCTTGGAGAGGAGAGGATTTATTTGGCTTATGCTTCAAAATCCATAATCTATCATTGAAGAAAGTCAGGACAGGAACAAAGGCAGATAAGAACCTGGAGGCAGGAGATGATACAAAGGCAATGGAAGGGTACTTGCAACGCTGGTGGCTCAGCCTGCTTTCTTATAGAACCCAGCATCACCAGCCCAGGGATGGTACTTCCCACAATGGGCTTGGCCCTTTCACATCAATCACTAATTAAGAAAATGTCCTAAAAGCTTGCCAATAGCCCAGTCTTCTGGAGGATTTTTTTTCAGTTGAGGTTGTCTCCTCTCAGATGACTCTAGTTGTGTCAAGTTGACATAAAACCATCCAGGAGAACACAGCTACACCATACGTTATTAGTCTCCACTAGCTTTGATGTAGATAACACTTCTGCTGTGTGGGTAATGATAAGCAGTTGCCTAGGGTAGTTTTCAGGGACTTGGAGGCCATTTTTACTGCTAACACTCCTGGCAATGACAGGAACAGGATAAAATGGATTGGCATCTTTGGTGTCATATGTTGTCTGTCACTTGCTGCTTAATCTTTTGGTCAGATCCTTCTGAGATTTGCAAATGGATATGCCAATCATACAAGAACCATTTTGTTTCAGAACTCTTAATTCTTTTATTTCAGAACTGGACTTGGCTGGGCCCTTTTCACTTCAAGGTTAAAGACACCAGATAGCGTGATAAGAATACTAATCTGCAAAAGGAGGGAAACGGTTAGCACTTAGGTTCCAAGAAGATCCCTACCCACTCAAGGAAAGACCTTAATATCACTCTGCCTGGTTAGCCTTTCTCTCCCTCATTATATCCCTCATGCTATACCAAAGCTCCTCAATCTCTTAGATTTAAGAAGTTGACTTGCAAGCAAAACTGCTGCTGTGTTCCTGGACACTAAATAAAATTCATTCTTGTCCCGTCATCCTGTTTCCTGGGTCATTGACTTTCTCAGTCAATAGCAGAATTGGACCCTCTTATTGGTTGCCATATATAATTCCGGTTCTGAAGTCTGCAAATTTTTTCTAGTTAGACTTATTTTTTTTAGTGTGCTTTGTATTAGTTTTGGTTGAAAGCAGGGTTTGCTACATGCTAAATCTGGTAATAGGTTTTCAGTGTGAGCTTTTGTTGGTTCTTTTAGGTCCTAGAATCTGGGAGGTCAGCTGTGTTGAATGTTTCCTCTAACTGTTGTAACAAAGACCTCTGTTGCTTTTGCTCTTGTTGTCTTTGAGCTTCCCTGAGAGCTTCTTAAATAGGAATTGTGTCTAGTGTCAGTCTTCCTTGTAAACCACCTTTGTGTTGGAGGTTGTTGATATGGTGTGGTTGTATGGAGGAGAGGAGAGGGTCTGAGCTCTGTTGATATGGTGGTATGATAGAGGGAGAATGGTTTAAGTTCCTGGGCCACACACACACACACACACACACACACACACACACACTTACAGAAGTTGATTCCAACTGGTATTCTCTGTATTTTGTATATGTCGTTTTGAAGGTGGCTGTTTAAGACGTGACCTTGATTTTTCTGATTTATCTGTGAAGAACTGTTGGCTTTTAGGTTTTATCTTGTCTTTGAGGACACGACAGACAATGCTATAGCCTTTATTTTTCCTTTCTACTCACTTTTGAAATTTAAATATAAGTTTGGTCTTGTGGAATAAAGTTGTATATCCAAAATCCAACATAGTCTGGAAATAAGGGTAGAGAATGATTTATGATCTGCAGCAGGTGATAAAAACATGGGATTAGCCTTTCTTGAACACAGCCTGGGGATTTTGGTCAGAGAGCCTATACATATTCATACAGGAAAGCTGTTTAGTGGTGGGCACATACCTAAGTATGTTCAGCTAAGAAACAGACTTCTGACCATTTTCACATTAAATTCATAGTTCAAGAAGAAAGGTGATAGACATACTTTTGGGCTTAGCTCAAAGTCATAGAGCACATGTTTGAAAAGTTTAAAAGGTAGATTGGTGGGGTGGCAGGGAGATATTTCAGTGAATAGAGCTGAGTATGCTGACTTTTACTATGGGAGCTGGAGGTCCAGGCTCTCATACATAAAGTCAAGCATGGTGCTGCATGCTATAATCCCGTCATAAGGTGGAAGAGACATGAGGAATATGGTGGCTCCCTCGCTAACTAGCATAGCTAACTGGTGAGCTCGAGGTTCAAAGAGAGCCTTTGACTCAAAAAATAAGAGAGCAGTGGAGAAAGACCTCCAATGTCAGCTTCTATCCTTGACGTATGTATGTGTAAACACACACACACACAACATCACATCACATAAAAATACATAAGAAAAAATGGTGGCGAGGAACATTTGGAAGCATCCTTACATTTCTCCCAAAAGTTTTAACTGAGAAACAGGAAAGGACGTTTTGTAGGTGTGTTAATGTAGAATTTTGCCCCTAAAGGCACCTTTCCCACTTAGTGGCTGGTCACACACTTCATCTTCAGATATTTCACTCCCTCTTCCTGGAAGGTTCAAGAGTGAGTCACTCTTCTGAATCTGCCTAGAGCCCCTCCCTTGATGAGGAAGTGAGCTAAGTTTTAGGTTCACTAGGGTAGTTATACCTGACACCTTTCATAATTGTTTCATTTTTAAGGCACATGTAATTATGGCATAGACTGTGAATCAAACCACTAAAACTGACAACACAAATTTCTGTAGCCCAGAAAACACAGACTGTGTCGACAGGTCAACTGAAAGAATAAGGCAAAAGAGTTACTTTCTCACAGTAGCTTACTATAAGGATTAAGATATCGTTCCCATATTTGATTTTCTTGTTGGCGGCATTAAATCTCTTTTCCCAGACTGTGCCATGATCATGAGACACTGAGAAGGCATGCCAATGACCTCCCTATTCATAGTCCCAGTGCAGCATCAGGAATACTATGTCAGCATTTGGAGGGCAGATTCAGATTAGAGACCTTCTGCACTAGGGTTCAGAAACCAACACAGCAAGCCTGACATTGACCACTGAGTGACAGTTCCTTATACCTAAAATTCATGATTCTAAGCATTTAGCAGGAACTCAGTCAGAAAGTGGTTTTTTTTTTTGTTGTTGTTGTTTGTTTGTTTGCTTGAATATACTTGATCCTTTTAGTTTTGAAAAAATGGATTAGAAGACCCATGATATTGGCAGCAGAATGACTAGGTTGAGGGACTGGTCTTTACAGTCAGATGGGGGCAGCAAGTAACCAAGCCAGGGGGTGTAGCATTTGCAGGGCTTCTGAGCAGGTAATGAGCCTTTGTTTCTACAACACTGAAGTCCTGGTATAGGGTCCATTATTGCCAATGGCTATCTATCCAACAGATCCCGTTCTAAAAGGGAAGGAGCCCACACAAATGAGTACTTTCAAGTTCTTGAACTGACTCCACAGGTCAGTGGCTTATGTACCTGTTGTTTATTCTTTTCTTGATACCCTGGTTTTGTCATATCCCATCTTGAATAGAATATCGCTTCAGTAGTCAATACAGAGTGCGTGTTTCTCACACCAAAGAAAACTCGGTGTTTTCTTCCAGTTGTAAACAATTCAACCCAATGCTGCTCAGATGAAATCTAAGCTGTATGAGGGGAAGGTGAATACGGAGCCCTTGCTGCCAATCCTCATCTTTTTAAGAGGAAACACAGATTCTTTCTATACCTTCCATCTCTGCAAGGTGTGTGCATTCTCTCTTTCACTATCCTTTCTGATTGCACAAGGCATGCTGAGTCTGGCTCAGTGCTACTGGCAGGTGATGGGACTTTTGCCTCAGGTGTCTTCTTTCTGGTTAGCTGGAGGGGACAGCTAGCAAGGCAGCTGGCTTTCCACGGTTTAATTCCCTTTCAACTACATGTCTGAAGACCTCGAAGATAATCTCTGACTCTGTAGCCAGAGTTTGGCCTTTTCTTTGGATACAAGGACAGGATGATCTGGTCACCATGTCACAAGCCTTTGATTTGGTCACATATAAATATATATGTATATATATATAGTATATATTATACATTACAAATATATGTAGTTATACTTTAGGACAAAATCTTATAGCAAATAGAATTCTTTTTGTACAAAATCTTTATAATTTTTCTTTTATTGATACATGTGGTAGCAAATGCTTTTAATACCAGTACTCAAAGGGCAGAGGCAGGCAGATCTCTATGAGTTCAAGCACATCTTGGTCTACATAATGAGTTCCAAGATGGCCAGGGCTACATACTGAAACCTTGTCTCACAAAAAGTTTTATTTTCCTTCACCAAAAATCTTCATGATTAAAACTTTCTTCATTTTTATCCATTACCTTACTGGTTCATTTTTTGATACTTATTTTAATACTTTCCTTAAATGCACATTTAAAAAAAACTTTAAATTATGCCAAAATATTATTTTATTCAATGAAAAAAACATTATTTGTGTCTTAAAGTTTTTCTTATTAAAAAATCTTAGTTTAAGTCTTATATTGTTTCACATATATTTGTATGCATTCATGGGACTTTTGAACTCCTTTTTCCATTTATTGAAAATATCCCACCCACACATGTAATATATCCTGATTATGGTCTTGCCTTTCTCTACTCCTCCCAGTTCCTCCCTACCTTCCTTCTCCTACACTCCCTTTCTCTCAGTCATTAGGAAACAAACAGGTTCCTAAGGACGAATAATGAAATATAATAAAATAATCTACAATAAGATTAAATAAAAGTGGAGGATCCAAGATGGCTGCCACGAGAGGACACTGTGTCTGAGGAGTAGGACAGCAGTAACAACGCAGCAACCAGGAGACTGAACTCTGGGACCTGAAAAACCAGCATTTGTGATTGCCAGGTGAGCGGGACTCCTGTGGTGAGGAAATCAAGTGGGAAAATCCTAGGGACACCCAGTTATTCCCTGGAAAAAAACTCCGGGTGACTGGCAGTGCACAGCCCTGATCTGAACGAGCAGCTGCCCTGGGCGCCAACATCCGCCATTCCGAACTGAGTCACACAGTCTCCGGGCCAGACTGAGAAGGCCCCGGATACCATTTTGACCGGCCTGCATCCAGCAGGCACACACTGCTCAGCTCCGCTGGCAACTGCTCCAGACCGTGTATGTGTCCGTGGGCCAGTCTGAGAAGGCCCCAGATTCCATTCCCCAGACAGGGCTGCATCGGGCACACACACTCCCCGTGGAGGCACTAGCCACCACCCTGGAC
>CM053755.1:10079920-10115978 GCA_028658305.1 Pachyuromys duprasi | reverse complement strand
CCCCCGCACGGATGGGGCCCATGATAACTTGGTGTAGGGCTGAAGACCCTATTCAGGGAAACAGGGACTGTTTCAGTCATGATCTTGATGGCTGACTCTTTGACCCTCCCCCATACAAGGTGGGGAGTGACAGACTGGCTAGATCCCAGGGGAGGACTTTGCAGCCAGCCCTGAGGAGACAGGATAAGCTGGGGTTGGATGGAAGGGAAGGAGGTCCTCCCCTGTTGGTGGACTTGGAGGGGGCGGGGAAGAAGGAGGTGATAGAGGGAGTGGGAGGTTAGGAGGGAATAGGGGAGGAGGCTACGCCTGGGATTCAAAGTACCTAACCTGTGATTGAGATAAAAATAAATAATTAAAAAAAAAGAAATAGTATATATTTACAGTCTTCATTTTAATGTTTTGATTTATGTAGACTGATGTTATGAAACATGTTCTGTGTCATTTTAAACTATGCTGATCTTGAGCCACTAGATGATTTCATAAATTTCCACTGGCATCGTTAGGAAGGTGGACTGATTTCAAGGCAATTCTACTGTATCCAGTACAAAAGAACTTTTGGAAAAATTTCTCCAGATATCTGTTTTTTAAATGATTGGAAAATGACATGTTTGCTCTATTGAATTCAATATGCACAACAGTATCTTAGTTCAAATTCAAAATATACTAAAAAAAAATCTGCAACCTTTTTTAGGATTGGTCCCTAACTGTCCTATAAAATTATAAACTGGCATCAGTGCTCTCTTTTTGCATGCTTACACACACACATACAAACACACACACACGAAGACACACATACACACCAGTTAAATTTGTAAATGTTAGAACATATAGAACCCATTATGAAGACAGGGGAAAAATACTCCCCAGAAGGAGAGTGTCGTCGGGGAGAATGTCTATGTGAAAAATGCAGACATGATTACTGCTATGAATAAATATTAAAGAATATAAAATTTTTCAGCTTTGGAGACACTTGCAACAAAGGCGTAACACCTGACTTTGATTATCAAATGCTTAGAAACAATTTAGGAAATGCTGTTATCAACACAACCCTGCCCTGTCAACAATTCCCCTGCTTCAGTGTCTCCCCACACACATCTCCTTCCCCTCTTCATCTTTATCTTTGCTCCCCTCCATCCCCCCACCCTACCTCCAATGCTGAGCTGAGTTCCCGGATAAAGACAGAAATCAATGAAGTCATCAGGTTTCCACCATTCAGTCTTTCCTACAGAACTCCTGACTGGTGAATTTGTTTAAGTGCTGAATTAGGTTATCTGAATAAGCAAAAGGCCTAGCCATGATTGTAGCATTTCCATCTAACTCTGAGGATCAAGACTACACCTTCAGTTGAACCAGGCATCTTTTTCTTGGTTGCTTTATCACTGTGGAGCTTTGCACAGTCAGAAGCCATTTTAAGGCTGTAGAGGAATTTTAATCCATCAATATGGCTACTCTGGCAAGAGATCATAGCCAAAAACCTAGATCTGGTGGTCCGGCTGAAGTACAGACACACCCTTAGTACGCACCTTTAATCCCTCTGGCTGGAATACAGACAGGCCTTTAGTACACACCTTTAATCCCAAACAATGAGGTCTATTTGAGGGACAGACAAAGTGATGACTCAGAGAAAGATTTGCTAGAATGAGTCAGAGATAGGATACACCCAACTCTCATTAGAACAGACAGAAAAGAGAAGCTACTTAAGAGCAGCACAAACACACACACACACACACACACACACACACAGAGAGAGAGAGAGAGAGAGAGAGAGAGAGAGAGAGAGACAGAGAGACAGAGAGACAGAGACAGAGACAGAGAGACAGAGAGAGAGAGACAGAGACAGAGACAGAGAGACAGAGAGACAGAGACAATGAGAGAGCACAAGAAAGTTTGTGGTGTTTCATCATAGCAATAAATACCATAACAAAGACACAAGGATACAGAAAGAAGAGGGAGAAAGATAGAGACCAAATATGAGGTAAGGAGTTTGTAGAAAGGCAGGAGATACATATGAGTAGAATATATTACATTATTGAGAGTCTTTATGAAGCTTAACACTATTTATTATTATTTATTTATTATTTACGCACAATAAATATATATGAATTAAAAACCAGTGATAAAGCATGCTATCACATATTTTGCTTCTCTCTCCTCCACCCAAGATATTGGTTCATTTTTCCAGAACTGTTCCTCCACTGTCCACAGATTCTCTGATACCCCATATACCTCTAGTCAATTGCTCTTTTTCTTTGGAACTATAATTGGGAAGAGTGGGAGACACTGTGAGTAACAACTAACAGTGTGTAACATTGTTTCCATAGCTATGGTTCACAGCTGAGACAAGAGATGCAATCCTTGCTTGCTCTAAGCAACTGGGCTCCCAATTTTACCTTTACTGGGTACTTTCACTAGTCTCTTTTTTTGCAGTTGTTCTCTGCTCTCTCTTCTGTGTAATGAATAAGACTTGGTCTGTTTTGATAACTTGGACATTCATATGGTTAAAATACCTCACAATAGGTTTTTGTTAAATAGTTTTCTATTAACTGAATGATTGGGTTTTATTACTCCTGTGTAGAAGATTTGCCCAGAAAAACAACAGCTTTGATGATTAAAAGAAAAAGAAAAAAAAAGCTCCAAGCTATTACAAATCACTGGTTTCAAATTTCTATTCTTCAAAAAGTTTTAAAGTTTTATTATAATAACTCCGAGTTGGTCCTAAAACTGGACTTTCTGTATTATATAGTGTCCCTTCATGCTCTATGCATTTGAACAAGAAAAACTATACATTATGGTTCTTTCTCTGGGATTTCAAACTTGCAGTCTTATGAAAACATTGTTTGTATTTCCTCAGATGAAGGGATGAGATGAGAGCCTTACCCACGCTTTGCTAATACACGGCTTGGGCTGAGCCCGAGTGTTTCTGTAACTATCCCTAGGCCTAGGCCTGGAAGCTTCTAGTCTCAGTATAATCTAATCTTCTGGAAACACAGACCTTGAAGGCTTCTGCTTCCAGCCTCCAGCCTCGCTAACCTATGCCTAGAATGTTTTCAGTCTCTGAGACTTATTGCTGAATAAGTTCACCTTTTCTAGTTCTTTCTGAACTCTGGCTGGCTGGTTCAACTTATCTTCATCATATGGCTGATTCAACGAAACTTCTTTTTGAATTGCTATGCTTGGAAGAACTGCTTCGAAACTCCACAAACTGAATTCCACTCAACCCAACTGTACTCAACTCTATTGTCTCCTCCCCTTCCATTTGATCCTAGCCTATCAGGTCTCATAAGGAGTGACTACATTGTCTTCCTCTGTGGCCTGGTAAGGCTCTACTGCCCTAAAGGGGAGGGATTCAAAGAACAGGCCAATCAGTTTATGTCAGAGACAGTGCCTGTCCACATTACTAGGGAACCACTGAGCTGCCATGGGCTACATCTGTGCAGGGATTCTAGGTTATCTCCATGAATGTTCCTTGGTTGCAGTATCAGTCTCAGAAAACACGCCTGTGTCCAGATTTTTGGTTCTGTTGCTCTCTTGTGGAGCTCCTGTCTGCTCCAGGTCTTTCTATCTCTCCCTTCTTTCATAAAATTCCCTACACTCTGCCCAAAGTTTGGCTATGAGTCTCAACATTTGCTTTGATACTCTGCAGGGTAGAGGCCCTCTATGGTAGGCTTCCTTACACCCATCAGGAATGGCTAAGATCAAAAACTCAAGTGACAACTCATGCTGGAGAGGATGTGGAGAAAGAGGAACCCTCCTCCATTATATTCTCTTTTTTTTAAACTTTTTTATTGATTCTTTGTGAGTTTCACATCATGTTTCCCAGTCCCATGCATCTCCCCTGACCCTTATATCCACCCTTCACTCTTGCAACCTTCCCCCAAAATAAAACACAGAAATAAACAAACAACAACCAGGCATAGTAAACATCTCATCGTGAAAGCTGATATATGTCACAGTGTGTCCCACAGTATATCCCTCTGTCCATAAATCTTTACTCACAAATGTTCACGGCAGTGAGTCATTGGTCTGGTGAGAGATCTCTGGCTTCTGTGACACCATCAATATTGGGTTCTCACTGGGACTCCTCCCAGTATCCCGTTGTCTGTGTCATGGAGATCCTGCAGCTTTGGATCAGCAGGCCTGGTCCTTCCATGTGCCCCAATCATTTGCAGGTTTTATAGATTTTGGGGTGGGCCAATATCAGAGCTCTGGATATGGGCCTGCGAGGTAGCTTAGCTGGTCAGTGCACCTTATGTGAAATCACCAGGGAGAGCTTTCCAGCACTGCTCAGGCTAGGCCACCCGCTGCAGCCATTGGCCGGAGACAAGGTCAACTCCTACACCTCACTGTGTTTATCCATCCCTTATAGTTCTGTACCATCACATTAATGGTTTACATTTTTTCAACTTACCTGTCATGTCACAAACTGCAGAGTTCTTCCCATTCTGTTTCTCTTTGCTCTAGTTGTGATAACACTTTTGTAATTTCAGAGATTACTTTGTGTACTCCACCATTCTTAGTTTCCATTTTTAAAATTTCTCTTGTAAGTACATTGCAACAACTTTCTTTAATTTCTAGTAGTCTTTTATATAAATATAATTCATCCCAGAGTCCCAGTAGGCAACTAGAATCTGTGTCTGGGAGTAAACAAAACAGAAACAAAATATTTAAACTTTTTTATTTGTGAAGGCCTTTGCATTTTGACACTCTCTAGTCTATTTGCTTAGCTAACAACTCCTGCATGTGGACAATGTGGGACATATTTGTCTGACTTTTCAAATACAATAGATGAAATCCTGCTCATGTTCAGCTTCAGATGTAATGAAAAGAATAAGCAAAATGACACTTATAAGTTCAGATAAATGCTGTAAGAAAACGGGACCGCCTCCGGTGGGCTCAGAAAGACTGCCCTGAGGAAGAGATGGCTATGCTAAGAAATGGATGGTGAACAGGATTCACGCAGAGGATAGTCTAGCCAATTACAGTATTTACTGAGACTCCATTGCTCTCTGCTTAAAACCAAAATGGAGTGAGCTCAACTCCATTGATGGTGGGAATGTAAGCTTGTACAACCACTTTGGAAATCAATCTGATGCTTTCACAGACAATTAGGAATAGTGCTACCTCAAGACCCAGCTATACCACTCCTAGGCATATATCCAAAAGAGTCTCAAGTATACAAGGACATTTGTTCAACCATCTTCATAGCAGCTTTGTTTGTAATAGCCAGAACCTGGAAACAACCCAGATGTCCATCAATGGAGGAATGGATACAGAAACTGTGGTACATTTACACAATAGAGTACTACTCAGCAACTAAAAACAAGAAAATCATGAAATTTGCAGGCAAATGGTGGGATCTAGAAAAGATCATCCTGAGTGGGGTATCCCAGTAACAGAAAGACACACATGGTATATACTTACTCATAAGTGGATATTAGACATATAATATAGGATAAGCATACTAAAATCTGCACACCTAAAGAAGCTAAGCAAGAAGGAGGATCCTGGGTAAGATGCTCAATCCTCATTCAGAAAGGCAAAGAGGATGGCCATTGGAAGAGCGGGGAAACCGGGAACAGGACAGGAGTCATGTTCTGGGTCTTATAGTTAAGAAATCTTTACCTAATCCATACACAGAGATACTTGTGAGTATGGAAAGGACATTGCTGCACTCTACCTTAGGCTGCATCAGCTCTGATTGAAAAATCTTTCATTTGTATGTTTTTCCTTCAGCTTTATTTTTTTTCTTCCCTCTGTATTTAAACACAGTGAGTATAATGTACCTTGATATAGTCTTCCTCATGTGTGACTTTTTCATATTTTTTCCTGAAGTATGGGCTCACAATTTTCATCAACTTTAAAAAGTTCTTATCTATTTTTTTCAATTATTTGTCTTCCCTGCATAACCCATTTGGGGATCCAATTACAAATGCATTAGGCCACTTAAAGTCTTACTTCAGTGTTTCTCACTTTTAGATGTTTTTACTTGCTATGTCTTTTTAGCTCACTAATCTTTTCTTCTGAATGCCTGTCTCCTGTCTCAGTCATCTAAGAGTGGAATTTTTTTTTCTTTTCAGCTATTGTAATTTTCAGCTCCAGAAGTTTGGCTGGGGTCTATCATTTGCATGTCTTTCTCTAACATACTTAGCCAGCACTCTTCCTTCGTGAACATTTGAGATACAGGTATAACAACCACTTTTTAATGTTCCTACCAATTCTATCATCTACATATTTTCTATATAGTTAACACTTGCATCTTTTGTCATTATTCAAAGCTGTATTTTCCAGCCTCTTGAATGTCTGTTATTTTCTTTTTCTGGTGGCAGATAGGAATTTTCACTGTAACATGCTAGGTATTTTTTGTTCCTATTTTTGAGCAATTGAGTAATTTTTTTAGTAACTTTTCAGGGACATAGTTATCTGGAAATCATTGCCCCATCTGGGTAATACTTTTGAGCATTTTACTCAGAACAAGAATGGCATTTTATAAAGAGATATTTTCCCCAATATTGAGGTAAGATGTTCTTTAGGTCTTCCATATGGACTGCTGAGAACAGGCTTGATGTAGCACTTAGTGTTATTACCCTTAGTCTTTTCCTCTGTTAATTCCCCTGACCTCAAAAGTTTCCTTTTATGCTGAGATATGGATATTGAAAGCCTCACCAAGCTAGTGACTCTGTGTTCAAAATTCAGGAAACTCCGGAGCTGGCTTCTTCCTCTCTGCACCGTGGCCTAGAAAGTGGTCCTTTAGTCATCTCTGGCAATGGGAATTGCTCTATTACTCTCTGTGTTTAAAATATCATGTCTTCTATTGCCTGCCACCTCACACTTTGATCAATGTTGCTTGCTATAGGAAGCTCTGTCTACCTTTTAGTGATTTCTAATACTATGTGACTCTGGTCTCTACTGATAAATTTCAGCTGGACATAGAAGTGTTAATTCCAAATTACATTTTTAATGTTCAGTCTCATTTTCTGTTTTCCCCCCTTCTAGGTGGTGGATTTTATGTGGCCATATGGGGAATGACAATTGCTAGACATGGGAAGAAATTCAACAGAATGAACTGACAGATGGAGAAAGTGATTTAAAAAAAAAAAAAAAAAGAAAATGGAAAATGGAAAGAATCAGATGAAATGAGAACAAGAATGAGCTCCCAAGGGCGTTGACAATCCTCAAAGCCCGCTCACACCCACCGCTCACTTCTAACAGGCCCTGACACCCGACTCCAACTGCTTTCCTCTGTCCAAGAGCTCTTACTGATTTTTGCTGATCCTCCCGGAAGACCAAGAAAGACAAACCGTCATTGGTCATCTCTCTTTCTCAGAGAGACAAACAATAAAATGTTGGTTAAGTAGTAAACCAGCTACTCAATGCCTGAGTACAAGCTGGGAGATTAAGGACACACATCGTTGTCTGGATACTGTTCGGAGAGAGATGTGGACCAAAGGAAACACACTGGACATGACTTAGGAGTTAAGGCCTATAGCCCCAACATGTGGCATCTGCGAGTCTGGGACACCCTTTAGCTTCCCTGTAACTATATTTTCTTACCTGGAAACTGGAAGAATTCCCATGGGAAGCATCCCTCTGTGTTCTAAACATGATGACACATGAAAAGTTTGAGAGTGCCCGGTGCTTAACATGAACACTTTTGTGCAGTGTGCTCTTCTTTCGGGCCCTCGTTCGATTTTTCTCTCCTGGAAGAATGTCTTCAATACAGGAGATAATCAGCACCAAAGGGCTATCAAACAAAACAAACTTTTCAAAAAGGAACAATTTACTGACCCATTTATTTCCACTAATCATGCCATCCCAGCCCTGGATTCCTACCTACTAAATGGAGTCAGAGGACAGGAGGTTTGCCACTTAGAAACTTTGTATTATTTAGATAGCTGTGCTTTGTTGAGCGTTTGTTTGTATTATCAAACACTCACTCACCTCTTTGCACACAGTGTCATATAATCTCTGCATATTTATTTTATAGAGGAGGCAGCCAAGACGCAGGAAGTTAAATAGCTTCTAAGACTGCAAACAAGCCAAATGGTGTGACTGGGCTTGATGCCAGCTGCATTTCGATGCCAGAATGCATTGACTCACCTAATGTATTGTGTCTCCTTCATACCTGAACTGTAAGTGTTCCAAGGCTCCACTGCTTTGGATCACTTTGAACAGCCCTTGTGGTTCTCAGGGACTGCCGATTTCTGTGTCCCTTCATCACTGTCATCTCCTACCCAGGCCACTTTTCCCTCTTCATTTGCCCCTGACATTCAGTCATTTGCCAAGAAGATTTTTGTCATCATCCCAACACCTCTCCTCTCCGGCCATCCAGCACTTGAGACTTCTGGTGCTGAGCCTTGCTTTCACTTAGGGCCACTCCAGAAAACTGCTGTAAAATGGAGCAAGCTCGGTAAAGCTCACCTCTCCACTGATTATAAGACATCTGTCAAAATAATAATAATAATAATGATGATGATTACTACAGAAAACTGAAGAGAAACAAAAGCAAAGCTTGGATAATGTGCTTATATGCTGGGAAGTTTGTCTTTCCTTGTATCAGCTGCTGTGGTTGACCTGAGGCTAGACCCAGCATTGAACTCAAAAATGGCCATAGGGACAAAAATGGAGGGAAAACCTGCCTTCAGCAGATTTTTTTTTTATTACTTCTCTATTGTCTCTTCCTTAACCCTGTTCTGATAACAGTCTACAGTTCAAGGCAGTGCTCTCAGAATGGGCACCTAAAGCCCAACAGGAAATTCATGACCAGTGAGGGTGACGGGAATATCCTTATGTTTTCTTTGTTGTTTTCTAGTTGCTCTGCCTCAGGGATGTGAGGTAAGCTTAGAGATGTGAAACAGAAACCCAGCCAAGCAGGAATGGGGCCCTTTCAATGTGGAGATCCTAGGAGAAACATGCCTGTAATTCCAGCAACTTGGGAATATGAAGCCATAACAATGCAAGTTCAAAGCCAGCCTGAGCTAATGTGTGGTGTCCAGTCTCATATTATATTAGAAAGGGCAAGGGGTGTAAGAATGTGAGCTCAGGAGTAGAGGCCTGCCCAGCACTCCAGGACCCTAGACTCATTACCCAATGCTGGAAAAAATATCCTATGAAATATACAAAAAGTACTCAGAACTAATCAGCTTAATAGGGTCACAGAGTATAAAACCCTGACACTATTTTTTAAATAGGTTTATTTCTATACACTATCAATGAACAATTGGGATAAAAATTTTTAAGTATCTTTGTTTTTGAGGCAGGGTTTTTCTGTGTAGCCTTGTCTGTCCTGGGCTCACTTTGTAAACTAGGCTGGATTTGAACTCACAGAGATCCACCTGCCTCTGCCTCCCTGAGTGCTGGGATTACAGGTATGCACCACCACACCTGGCAAATATCATTTTGAAACACCAAACAATATTGGTTTGACTACAGCATGCCTGCCATAGGCCTTTGTATGAGATGTTTGGCCCCAGATGGTTGCACTTTATTGGGACATCCTAGAAACTTTAAGAGGTAGGACTTAGTTGTAGGAAGTGTTATGGGATCTGTTAATACACAACACAACTCAGACACCATGTCAGTGCAGAGGACAAATATTGATTATAATCAAACCACTACTGATAGATTGAGGCCACAGAACAGACTTGGGAGCTGAATTGCAACCCTGAGCCAGAATGTTTCAGAACTTTTAAGCTTGAAAACGACAAACATGGTTGAGCAAATGTCCTTGTTGTGTACTTGAGCATGATTTGGATATATGCCTAGGAGAGGTATAACTGGATCTTGAGGAAGCATTATTCTTAATTGTCTGAGAAAGTGCCAGATTGATTTCCAAAGTGGTTGTACAAGTTTATATTCCCACCAGCCATAGAGAACCTGGAAACAACCCAGATGTCCCTCAACTGAGGAATGGAAATTGTGGTACATTTACACAATAGAATACTACTCAGCAATTAAAAACAAGGAAATCATGAAATTTGCAGGCAAATGGTGGGATCTAGAAAAGATCATCCTGAGTGAGGTATCCCAGAAGCAGAAAGACACACATGGTATATACTCACTTATAAGTGGATATTAGACATATAACATAGGATGAGCATACTAAAATCTGCACACCTAAAGAAGCTAAGCAAGAAGGAAGACCCTGGGTATGATGCTCAATCCTCACTCAGAAACACAAATGGGTTGGACATCAGAAGAGGGAGAAAACAGGGAACAGGACAGGAGCGAGCACAGAGGGACTCTGAAAGACCCTATCCTGCAGTGTATCAAAGCAGATGCTGAGACTCATAGCCAAACTGTGGGCAGAGTGCAGGGAATATAATGAAAGAAGGGGGAGACAGAAAGACCTGGAGGGGACAGGAGCTCTACAAGGAAAGCAACAGAACCAAAAAAATCTGGGCCCAGGGTCTTTTCTGAGACTGATACTCCAATCAAGGACCATGCATGGAGATAACCTAGAACCCCCGCATAGATGTAGCCCACGGCAGCTCAGTATCCAAGCAGGTGTCCTAGTAAGGGGAATAGACACTATCTCTGACATGAACTCAGTGGCTGGCTCTTTGATCACTACTCCCTGATGGAGGAGCAGCATTACTAGGTCACAGAGGAAGATAATGCAGCCTGTCCTGGTGAGACCTGATAGGCTAAGGTCAGATGGAGGGGGAGGAGGACCTCCCCTCTCAATGGACTAGCAGAGGGGCATGGGAGGAGATGAGGGAGGGAAGGTGAGATTGGGGGTAAGGGAATGAGCGAGGAGGCTACAGCTGGGATACAAAGTGAATAAACTGTGATTAATATAAAAAAATTAAAAAAAAACAGAAAACCACAAACATCTGTGCCAAGTTACCGTGACATTTTCCCATCAATCAGGATTTAGGGATAAAGGCTTTCCTTATGTGGTTGGCCTATATCAACCAATACAGAGGGTAGGTTTTACAGTCCAAAATCCATTTGTTCTTTTCTGGTCAGGATCAATCATTATGTTTTGGGGAACAAAAGATGAATAATAGAAGCTAGTCAGCTATTGAGGAGTCCCCAGCTCCTGCAGGGCCTGGAAACTAGAACATAGTTTCAACCTGTTTATAATGGAATCTGAAAAGAAAATGGCAGTTTTCTTAGGACAAACTTGTTTTGCTTTTTCCTAAAAGAAGTAAGTTACCGGGGACATTCCTCTAAAATTCTGACTGGTCTCCAGTTCCCCCATGTCTCTCTGCTTCTTGTCAGTCATAAGATGAAGAGCCACCTGTGTCACGTGTTCCCACCAATATGATGTTCTACTCAAATGCGTGAGGTCAAGTAGCTGTGGTTAGAGCCTTTGAGACAGTCAAAATGAATCTTCTATCGTTTGCTCAGTTATCTTTGTCACAACCATGAAAAACTAATACACATACAAATCTAACAGAGCAGTTATAGGCTCTGAATTCTATATAGAATTTGAATTAAGTAAATCAATTAAGTAAACAACAGAATATGGATTAAGTAAATCAACCAAAAGAAGCAGACAGAGAGAGTCCACATACATCAATAGATGGAACATTCAAAACTGCCAAGTATCATCTTTTCTCAAGCCAACCTATAGACTCAATTCCAACAAAATTATTAGAATAATTTTATAAATATCATCAATATTCTAAATGGGAGTGGACAAAAGTAGAATAACTTTTTTTTCGGTTACAGTTTCTGGTACAGTTAAAGACCTCAGACCCAACTTTAATATGTTTTGTACATCTAGGATTTTTAGGTGTGTTGTGTGGAATAAGACACAGTGCAGAAAGTGGCATTAGTCATTGGGGAAATGCAAAGCCAAGCCAAAGAGATGGCTGTAGAAGAAAAAGGAGGAGGAGTAGGAGACAGAAAATAACAAGTGTTGACAAACATGTAAGGAAGTGGAGTCTTCATTGGCTGCTGGCAAAATTGCAACACTTTGGAAAACATTCTGGCATGTTTTAAAACATTAAGCATAAAGTTTACGTACCACCTAGGAACTATGTATTATGCCTCCAAAGAAATGAAATCATATACATGCACTCACACATACACAAATATACAAATATACACACAGACACATTCTTGTTTATAACATCATTATAAAAAATAATCAAAGTGTAGGAACAACCCAATCAATATATCAATTATAGATAGATAAATATCTAGTATAAACATAAAATAAAATATTGTCTGACAGTAAAAAGGAACATGTGAAAAGAGCTCAAATGATGAACACTGAAGTCGTTAGATGAAATGGGATTCCAGTCTGAAGGACCACAGTTTTCATGATTCTATTCATACAAAATACCCAGAACATGATGCCCTTTAGAGACAGAGCACAGATGGTGGTGTCTGGGGCTTGGAGGAGACCAATAGGAGATGAGCACTTAACAAGTACAGGATTTTCTTTTGGGATGATGAAATTCATCAAGACCAGATACAATTACTTTTTTTTGCATACACACAAAAAAATCTGCTAAGTGCCACCAAACAGTGGTTAATTTTTTGTTTTAGTTTCAATACTTTTAATTTTTATTAATTAAAGCATATTCACTTTGTGTCCCCCCCTGTAGCTCCCTCCCTCCCATTTCTACCCCCTCCCTCTTTTCCATCCATGCCCCTCCCCAAGTCCACTGATAAGGAAGGTCTTCCTCTCCTTCCTTCTGATCCTAGTTTAGCAGGTCTCATCAGAACTGACTGCATTGTCCCCTTCTGTGGCCTGGCAAGGCTGCTTCCCCTTGGGGGGTTGGGGTCAAAGAGCAGGCCAATCAGTTCATGTCAGAGACAGTCCCTGTTCCCATTACTATGGAACCCACTTGGACACTGAGCTGACATGGGCTACATCTGTGCAGAGGTTCTAGGTTATCTCCATGAATGGTCCTTAGTTGGAGTATCAGTCTCAGAAAAGACCTCTGAGCCCAGATTTTTTGGTTCTGTTGTTCTCCTTGTGGAGCTCCTGTCTTAGTATCCCCCACTTACTCCAGGTCTTATTATCTTCCACTTCTTTCATAAGATTCCCTACACTCTGCCCAAAGTTATGTTATACAAACTACACATCTGTTTTGTTTTGGTTTTTTAATCTGGTATTGAGGGCCAATCACTTTAACTGCTGTCTCACTGATATCTATAGTTGACTTTCTCCTTGATCTTCTCTACTGCCCCGATGGTTCCCAGCCACAGATTGGTTTTGCAGTGAAAGATGCATAGTTATTAAGGATTGCCCATCTCTGAGATGCTCAGCAGTGCCCAGCTTTCACAGCTCCCCAAACCTCATCTAAATGACACCACACACCCCTGCCTTCACTTTTAACAAATAGTGTTTGCTTTACCACAAAATTAAATTGACTGTCTGGCACATAGTAGATGCTTAATGAGTTAGTGAATAGATGGGTGTCACTCTCCATCTTCCTACACTTCAATAGATATCTATATTGTTTCGTCTCCTCTCTGCCATTTAGAACTGCTCTCCCTTAGCTAGTCTCCCAACATCTTTAAATTCTTACTGACTTCGATAGCAGTGCAAACTCCAAGGCATTTATTTCCTTGGCCCTTTCACAGCGGCAGTTGGACATTTATTCTTACTGCTCCTTGAGCCCTTTCTTCTACCCTGTCTTGGCAAACGCACACTCATTCTTCGGCAGCTGTATTCGTGATCCCAAGGCTCTCCCAAAACTTCCAGTGAATTCACCTCTAGACCTGATAACATCTCAAAAGTTATTATGAACTCCTGGGAAGGGACATTCAGTGAGCATGCCAAACTGATGCGGAACAAAGAAGAAATGGCATAACACCATGGCATGCTTGCTTTCCCCTTGTGAGTGGATAGCAGGATGTTACACGGATGACACACAGGACTGAGTTAAGAAAATGTGTAAGGCCAGTGCCTTTTCTGAAGGCTGTCATCAAGGATATGGGTAAAACTATGAACCATGACACAGCGCTCCTTTTCTCCATGTTATATCTTTTTCTCCTTTGGAAATGACCACCCCCAAGCCCCATGCATGATATTCATGTTAATATGCAATAGCTTTTTATGGCTGCTTAAAAACAATTTGATTGTCTGCATTTTGAGGTTTTAAATTTCTTATCTTTAATTTTGAATGCAATAAATATCTGCACATAGAATGTGCAGAAACTCTCTTTGGAGGCCTTAATAATTATAGAAGGAGCTCCTGAAATCAGCTTCGAGCAGCTGCCTTACAGAATTATTGATTAGAGAAGAGTCACTTCAAGGAACATCCTCCATCTTGTGTCCACAGTATAGCTGCCTCTGAAGTTTCCAGAGTTAGAACAAAGGGAATGGATGTGGACCCTGAGACTGTGGCTCCCAGGAGTAGCTGTGGCTGGAGAAGACCAAGCTTCTTGCTCTTCTAGATCCTTGTTCCTAGTTGTTTGGCAAGAACTGGGAAGATTATGAGGTTTCTTAACCCCAAACATCCTTTTCCTCTACAAATCCTCTTCAGAGTAATTTAATTTGGCTAAATATGTCCTTCAAGTGTCTTCCAAGCTTTTTGCTGTCTAGCTTCTGTGTTTAATGACATAGAAAGACTGTTTGCCTTGAAGAGGTGGTTGGCCAGTGAGACATTTCTTGGTTTCCTTAAATAACGAGGTGTGACCAAAAGTATGCATCTGACTATGAGTTTCCATACAAAGGATTTCCAGTTCATGAGATACTGGCAAAGACGGTTATTCATTGATTAATACAACAAATACCTATTTGACATTTTTAATTTATGTGTATATGTTTGTTTATCTGTGTGTGAACATATGTGGGAGGGTGCCCACAGATGCTAGAAAGGCCATTGGATCCCATAGAGCTGAGGTTAAAAAGGCTTGAGCTAAATTTGAATCTTCTGCAAGAGCAGCAAGTGCTCTTAACCACAGATTGTGGCTTCATATTTGTTTTCTTTGAAATCTCCCCTTGTCTTGGCCACCTTGATAGAGCCAAGGTTCACCACAACACATTCACCGTAGATTATAATACTGTGAAATCTTCCCAAATAAACTCATTTCCTTGGAAAGCCACTGTCCAACTGTTGTCCTTGGTTTACAATAGTGATAAATACAAGAAGGATAAAAGTAAATCTTGAGAAATTAGGCTTTTGCAAGTAAAACGCAATATAGAGGATCAGAGAAGATTCCACTAAGAAGGTGACATTTGAAAAAAAATTATGTCAAAGGAGTGAAGGAGTTGCTGGCAACTGAAGAAGAATAAGATGGAAAGGACTGCTGTATCAGCAGGAAGAAAGCAGCAGTAAGACCTGCCAGTCCTGCACACTCCACCCAGCACAAGGAAGTCCTTAGCCTGCTTTCCATCAAGTTGGAGAAACTTTATTTTAAACATCTTATAGGAGAAAAAAAAAGACACAATCAACAGTAGAATTCAAAGACCTTGCCCTTTAAAATTCATAGCTCTCTATAACATCAGGGCCTGAGAAAGTGCTTATGTCACTAAATGGAAAAGGCAAAAGGCAAAGCAGTTTAGCAAATTTCCTTTTAAAGTATCTATGTATTCATTGTTCACCTTAGAGGATCACACAATAATTCAAAAAGCACCCACCAGAAAATGGCAAAATTATGAACACTTTCAGTTCTTTTATTGCTTCCTAACTTTTCTATAATGAAACCATTACTATTAAAATCAGAAAATAATCAATTATGTCACCTTCAACAACATTTCTCAACTCATATATTTATTGGAGACCTCTGAGATTATTAAGGGATTTAAAATAGCTTAACATGAGTAAGCTCTGTATTAAAACAGAAGCCCATAGGGCACTGTCACTTTTAAGCTGCATCAACGGCATTATGCCACATTCTGGTTGCTTGAGACCAATTAAAGAAAATAATCATCTTAGACCTCACTTGCTGGAATTATTGTATTAACTTCAAAAGCCTATTTATCCAGAAAGTTGTATGACAGCAAAGAGCAAGAACTAGCAGAGATTTAAAACTCTCGATGATAAACATTACTGTAAACAAATATATTCCCTCAAATATGTTTGATATCATAGGTAAATCCTCCAATTATTGCAGTCTATGGCACATATTAAAATGATAAAACTTTTAAAATTTTGTATAACTTTTGACCTCTTAGGTTAAATTTTTTAAAAGCATTACTAGGAGTTTTTCCTCTTTTTGCTCACTCTGAGTCATAGTCCTTATCTCCTTCCCCAAAATAAGTACATATAGTGACTTAATAAACTATAAATTATGTTTGAGTGACATCCCATCTGTAAATAAATAAACAAATAAACAGATAAGCTATACATTAAAATTATTTGTGTTTGCATATGAAAGTAAACAAAAATCTTTATTTGCTTGCATCTGGCTTCTTTCACTTAACATAATGAGTTCATTTGTGCTGCTTGGTTTCATCGGTGCATCATTTGTACAGCAGTGACTCACTTATTTCATTGCTATATCCTATTGTGTCATATGAGTATGCCACCATTTAATTATCGCTTCTGTGGGATAAACATCTGGGTGGTTTCTAGGCCTGAGCTACATAATGATGGTTATTAAAAACATTCCTACCACTGTACTTAGATGGAAGCATGCCAATTATAGCCTGTTAATTGGTGGGTTACTATCTTGGTTTTAAACACCAGCCATGTTACAGAATAACGATGATGCCTGGAAACCAGTTCTACATGTTATTCTAATCTGAGCAGGTTTACATACCATGTGCTAGCTAGGTGTGGTAGAGTCTGTCTCAAACACCAGCACTTGGGAGGCTGAGGCAGAATAATCATGGTTAAAGCCAGCCTGGGCTACTTAACAAGGCCTTGTCTCATAAACCAAACCAAAACAAAAGGTACCATTGTTCTTCTGTCTTCAGTAGTGAAACCTTTTCACAAAATCAAGAGTCAGTGTGCTCAGCTTGCTCAGTATATAGAGCATGAGATTCCTTAAAATCAAGGGTAATTTAGTCCAAAGAATTTATCAGAAAGTTAATCACCAGAAAAAAGACATTTAAATGCAGTGTTGTAATGATACTGGATTGTTTTACCTTTCATGTTCTTACTTCATGCTCCCAAAGAAAAATATTATATTTACCAGATTTATAATACTAGAAGTGATTCTAAATTCACAACGGAAAATAACTATAAACATGTGTTAAAGATGAACGTGCTGTGATTTAGTTGCTTTGGGTGCATGATTAGGTTAGTAGAAACTCAGACAAATATTGTTTAGCAGTTTCATTAATATGAAGACTCCAGAAACAAAAGAGTTAATGATGCATGGTCCAGTTCACAGCCAGGAATTAGATGAGCCTCATCCAATTGTTGCAACTGAGAAGTTTGTTGGTATTGTTTAATTCCTCCACTTCTTGAAGCTGCTTTTGGCTCAATGCCCAGGAGCTGTCTTGATAAATGTATTTCAGAGAATGAAAAACAAAAATGGACAATGAGGCTCTAGAAAGCGCAGCAACAAATAGCATAGGAATGTTACAAAGTGACAAAGAAATGGGTTTTCTTTCAGTTTGCTCTCCAAATGTATTGGTAGATAGGGGGAAATAGAAGCTAGAAATAAGACTATTTTGTCGTATGTATTGAATATATTACAATTTTTTATTTACATGTAAGTAAATGTGGTCAAATATCTCCAACCTGAGTATAATGAAGGATGTTCTAAGGCCATACCTGGCCCACAATAACTCTCCCACTGTCCTCCCCCATCCCCTGCCTTATTTCATATGAACTCTCCATTTGATGAAGAAAATTATTGGAACTTTGACCAAGTGACGGCTTTTTGCAAGGTTCTGTGGAGCCTACAAGACACAGCTTTGCTTTCAAAGAGATTACACATTTTGGTAGATTGTAAGGCAGAGTGCAGAAGGCCGGTGGGCTGGGTGACCATGAACAGGGTGCAGCAGTTGAAACCCCAAAGAGTCAGACTTCTTTTAGGGAAGTCTGGAGGTATGAAGTCATGAGTTCTTCTTCTCAGACAGGAGAAGACAGCACAAGAGAATTGAGGGCACCCGTTGTCCAGAGAACAAGAAGAACCAACTCTGCTAGAATAAATGATTCTTCTGATCATTGTTATTAAATGTCCAAGACTAGAGGCAGAGTCAAAGATAATCAGGTCCATATTCCAGAGTGAAAAGACTTTAGAGTCGGCGAAAAGTTAACATTGTTAATAAGTTAATACCCAGTCAAGGTGGTTTGAAATAAGCAATTGAACAGAAATAAAATAATCAAGACCAGCCTAAGCAATATTCTCTAAATATATGCATTAATACCAAACATAACAACAATTGAAACCCATAAAGAATTCAGACCATGTTTACCATGCCATTGACAGGGTGATCATTCCCATTGCTCTGTGAGGAAACCTGAGGAACCTTTTTTACTCCTTTCCTCATCACCTGCCTCCTTTGACATGTCCATCACCATTGGTCTACTTCTTTCTCCTAGACTGTTGAGATGATCTCATCTACCTTCTATCTGTTCCTCCACTTCCTTTCTTAACCTTCATACCCCACTCTTCTACCTGTTATATAGTTTGAACATGTGCTCAAAAGTTCATGGAAACAAAATACCAAGGTCATGTGCGAATTGACTTTGGATGTCGGAACTTGTGGAGTAGTTAGGATTAGATGAGGTAATGATAGTGGGATCTTTATGATGCAATTAGTGGCTATATAAGAAGAGAAAGAGGGACACAAGCTAGTGATTAACCTCTCTCCTCAGGTTATGCCTTTCACCATGTTGTGAGGAAGCAAGAAGGCCCGTTGCAGATGCCAGCATACCTAAGCTTAAGCTTCTCAGCCTTCAGGGCCAACAGTGTACTACAGAACCTGAACACCAACTTATTCTTCATACAGCAGCTGGAATAGCATCTAAAGATGTTGATATTCATCAGGTAATCTTGGATCTCTACTGTATCATGGCTCAAACATAGAATGTACGTCTTTCATTTCACAACCCTTACCACTGTTTATAATAATAATGTGTAGCTTTGTGACTTTAATTTTGAGCCTTTGAAAAGTGTGGAAATTTGGAACAATTATTTTTGGTTCACTGTGTACTTAAGCCCAGCAGAACTTGCTATCTTGATATCTAGTAGATACAACTGTACAGGAGCTAGAACAACAATGGAGAGAGGCTAGACAATCTTAGGGTATCTTCTGTGTGTGATCATGTGTTCTGGGTTCCAGCTCAGTCCCTAGCATCAAATTTAGTAAATCATCTGATCAGCTACCTGCAGGTAGGCCTTATTCATATAATAAAAGAGTTAGTTACTGCAAAGGAGTATTGCATTTATAGATAGTTCATATGTCACACAGATGTCGTTTTAACCTACAAAAGTCCCCAACTTTAGAGACAGTGACAAGCAAAACTAGTGAAAATAAATCTGTCTGAAAAAGGAAACATGATTATGTAATAAATGCTGCATGGAGCACAATACACCAGGTCAGCTGCAACATCGACCGCTTATTCCAACAGGCTTCAAAGTAGGACTACTGCCCTGTGTTTCAGAGAGCACTACTATCAATAATGAGACTAATAACAACAACAATAATAATCTTTGAGAAAGTGTCTGCCCACAGTCACAGAGCCACAAGGGATGGGTTATGACTTTCCCAGTATTACCTCTGGGACAGTGTCCAATTTTTGTTCAGCTCTCCATTCCATTGCCTTTTCTGCCATTTTTAAATGACGTTTATCCAACACTTGTTTTATTTTTTCATAATAATTATGGAAAAAAGGTAAAGGAATAATAAAGACTATTATCAGAAGTAAGTACTTTCTCACTTTTAAGTTTCAGCTAGAGAGACTTTAGGGCTTGTTTCTGATCCTAAAATCAAACTCAAATGTGCTTGTAAACAACATGTGTCTTACTCAAACAATAAGCAATAGACTTTGACCTACATAGCTGGAAGATGTGTGGCTGCCTGGCATGTGTCACTGAGTTTGCAGGCTGGGTGAACAGATGTCTCAGCATGAGTAAGAGTAATAATGGTTCTTCCATCAGCCTTGATGCACTACACCACAAGTAGCCAAGGAAACAGATCCCTGTGAGGGAAGGACCTCCAAGATAGGTCTAGGTGGAGGCAGCAGGAAAGCACAGAAACCTCTTCAAATATGGATATTTTAAGAATAATGGAAAAACTGGAAATCAAAACAAATGTAAGAGAGAGAAGAGAGGGAAAGAGAGAGAACAGAGTATGTAGGAAAGATCTGGGAGGAGTTGGGAGAGGGGAAAACATGATCAAACTCTATTATACTATATCATACAAAACTTTTAATTTAAGAAATCTGGGGAGAGAAAAAGAATCCTAAAAAACAGTACTAGAGAAAACAAGAGACCTACAGGGAAATCTGCCCAGATAATAATTAAATTCTTCCCTTTATAGGCCTTAAAGTTCTAAACACCACATACTGGACTGTTTTAGAGAGAAATGACACATGTCTGTTCAAGGGAAAGATCATCCTATAAGAATTATGAGAGAGCTGGTGTGGTGTACTTGCCTGCAATCTCAGCGTTCAGGAAGTAGAAGCAGGAGGATCAGAAGTTCAAGGTCATTTGCCATTGGTTAGCAAGACTGAGGCCAGCCTATGACACATGAGACTCAGAAAAATAAAACAGCAAACAAAGCAAATTAAAGGGGGAAGATACCAATAAAGTAAGAAAATCAGAAACTATATGCAATAATTGTATTATTTTATTTATTCCTTATAGCAAGTTCCCAAAATTGGGTTCATTTATCACAAATAGAGGAACCATGGACTCAAAACTTTTAACTAACTTACAATCACAGCACTTGTGATGGAGTAGTTCTAAATCTGAATGTTTCAATGGCAGATCCCCCCTTTTTTGTAGCTAAGGGAAAACTGATAGATTCATCTTCTACTGAGAAAAAAAAACCCACAGAATCATGGGATGCTATGGTTGAAATGCACAGGATTCCAATACAGTGCTGTGTTTATCTTTCTGGCTCCCCAGTACATCACAGTTTGTATGCTTGTAGCATGATGGATGAGTAGACTGAGGAACAGTGGGCAGATAAGTGCTTGAATGATCTCATCTATGGTCTGCTGAAGTCGACTGGCTTTCCCAGAGTGACTGGGCAGAAGACAGCCATGTGATAGTGTCCTTCCTCAATGCTGGGAACTCAGGCAAATAAAATAGGAAAAGCGTTCTTTAGCAATCTACCACTGATTTCTTCCCTACCTTGCTGGCTAGTGAAATACTCATTTGGGCATTTGGGCATGTTTTGTTCTCATAAAGATAAAAGTTGCCTTGGCTCTATTTCACTGCCTTTAGTTAAGGCAGCAAGATGCTCCTTACTGTCCTTACTGTAGCTGCCTCCATCTAGTACATGCTAGGAGGACCACATCGCTTCATGCCAAGGTGTCCTGGTGTGTTTCTGGTCTCATCACTTTTGATGGTTTCCCAAATTGTGCATTAGTCCTTAGGGGCTAGTTCCAATTTCTCTTTAACTTAATTATTTTCCAAAGCAGATCCCAAAATGTGAAATCAATTTTAAAGTTGTTTACATGGGATTCATGAAAGTGTCATCATTGGGGCAAAAGGACCCTTCAGTGGAATATGAATATAAGTGTAAGATGGAATAGTTTGATGGGTAAGAGAAGCGTGGGATAGTGGTTTCACTTTGGCCTCTGTCCCCTTGGTGCAGGTAGGGCAAGTGATCTTGGCATCCTTGCCATTGTCTGCATGACTGACATATGTCCTCATTACCCTTCTTTCTTCCAGAAGGAGATCTTATTTTGTATCTATTTCCCTAAGAATTTAGGTTCTTCACTGGAAGTGCTTGAGAATAACAATAATTATCATCCTCATGCCTTCTTCTGAAGATGTCCCAAGCCATAAATCTAGGATGGTTTGAGGAATAATTCCTTTTAGATATTAAGTGCACACAGACCTTTTCATACAATGTTAGAAATTCATCAAATGGCAGAACCCATGGGCCAGAGAACTAAGCAAGTCTCTCTAAATAGCTGCAGCATCCCAACTGCCATTCCTACAGAGCAGAAGATGCAGGTGTCCATGGTCGTTGCCAGGACAAGCAACAGCCTGAGGTTAGTGAAGGATATTATGCCATCAGATCCATGGAAAACTCACTCCAGTGGGGCATTTCCTATGTCAGGATGTTGTAGTGTAAGGACTGCAAGGAGAAAACATTCTTTGAAAAGGCAAATAATTTAAATTATTAAATTGTTAAGTTGGGGGAAGGCACAAAAACTGAGTAAAGCTCAGTCTCTATGTAGGTTGCCTAGTAAGAGGAGCAGGGTCTGTCTTTGACATGGATTCAGTGGCTGGCTCTTTGATCACCTCCTTCCCTACGCCCCCCACCCCAGCAAGGTGACCTAACTAGGCCACAGAGGAAGAGGATCCAGACAGTTCTGATGGTAGGCTAGGGTTAGATAGGAGGGGAGGAGGACCTCCCCTATCAGTGTACTAGAGGAGGGACATGGGGTGGGGAGGTGGAGGAAGGGGGGACTGTCAGGAGATGAGGGAGGGGACTAGATCCAGAATACAAAATGAATAATTGTAATAAATAATAATAATAAAGAAATATTTTTTTAAATATAGAGTAAAAGACAAGGAAGATACCTTAGTGGTCAAAGGTGCTTGCCACCAAACCTGATGACCTGAGTTTGATTCTTGAAAGCCAAATCCTAGGTGAGAACCAACTCCTACAAGTTTTTCTCTGACACTATTCTGTGTGCACACATGCATGAGTATGGGAGTCTATGTAAATAAGCTATGAGCTTACTGTAAACCATAGTAAGGTTCACAGGGACAGGGCAGAGTATAGAATGTTCTTCCCACCAGGTGGCTTTCAAGACAGAACTGCATAAACTATGATAAGTGAATGCATTTGAAAGCAAGAACATGAATGGAATGCCCCAGCACATCCAAATTATCTCTGTTGGAAAGAAATATCCTTAAGAAAAACAGTCTCAGCTCTTTTCACAAAGATGATAATACTTAACACCAAGGGTATTTCCTCACTGTACCTGTATTTGATGAAGCTAACTGTAAATGTTTAACTTCATGTTTAATTTGCTTTTATAATTAAAAAAAAAAAGAGAAGTGCTTTGTTTGCACTACTCTTGAGCTCAAAAGCCTGCAATCACTTGGCTTTTTTTTTTCTTACTCAGATCTTTGGAATATATCCTTCAATCTTCAAGATTTAGTCTCATTGGCCACAGGGTAGATCAACACATGAGTACTCAAACACATGCATATATACTAAATAAATGTAATAAACATGTCAAAGATAATACCAAGGTAGAAAATTAAGAGTCATGAAAGAGTAGAGTTTTAAGCAGGAATTAAAAATTGTATGATTTTTGTAGTGCATGTAATAGTAACAGGAAAGAGTCTTCAAAACATCAACCATGGTCTTCCTAAGTGTGAAGACAGAAGGAGGAGATATTCCAGTTAATTCTAATACCAACTATCAGTTAGATCTTTCTGGTAGGTCAGCAGCTTAATGGAAAACCACTGTAGAAAGGATATTGGCTGAGCTGAAGAGTAGCTCTAAAAAGAAAAACAAACAACAACAAAAACCCATCAAAGTCCCAGTCCCTTGTCCTTGAGAACAGTGACTTATTTTGAAACAATATATCAACATTGCTATTAAGGATCATAAAATAAGATTGTTCTAGATTTCAGACAGGCCCTAAGTTCAGTTGTTGGTATGCTTCCAAGAAGCATAAGGTTTAACATAGAGATTCTACGAGGGAGACTCCAAAACTGACTCTGCTGACCGTTAGACTTCAGACTCTGGCCACCATTACCCCCAGAACTGTGAAAATCAATGTTTGATCTTTTAAGCCACCCTGCTTATAGTCATTTATTGCAGCAAACCTAAGAAATCAACACAGCCCCTTGGGTATAAGCATAAAGGTTAAATGAAAATGACATGCAGAAAGTAGGACTTCAACAGGCTATAGGAACCTGCTTTTCTAGAATCCAAATGAATAAAAGAATAAGCATGCAAATATGTCTACATAGGAGGAGAAGAGAGGATACTCCTTCCTCCACAGATTGCACTCAGGGTAGAAAAGGAACTTATGCCAAGAGAGGCGGGAAGAGGGCAGGCTTTATCGGGAAGAGCTCAGAGCAGTGTTGGGAGGTAGCTTAGTCTGGTATCACTTATCTTACTTTCTGACCCTCCCTCTTACATCAGGCGGTTGGCAGCAGACTGAAATGCAAGTCAGAAGGTTAACTGAGGCCTCCAGTGGAGAAAAGGCTGTGAGGGCAAAGCTCTGTGGAGAACTGTTTAGCAGGTGGGAGGAGAATCATTGACCCACTTTTGCTTGGTGGTTGTTGGAGCAGAACAAGAATTAGTCACAATTCTGGGCAAGAGCAGCCATGTTGGATGCTGGTTCAGCAATAAACTAAACACAAGTCTAAGAGGAATATCCATCCCAACACTGACCAGGGAAAAGCAAGAGCTGGAACACCATTATGTCCTACCCTAAGAAAATGCTACCCCTTAAATACATGGAATGATTTGAGTTTGGCAGTGAATTTAGCTAGTGAAGCCTATGTCCAGAGCCCCATGATGGGTAAATACACTTGTCTATTTGGTTGGATTAATAAATGCTTGGCATGGGGCAGAGCTCTGGGGGCCCCATGGAAGTGTTGGGGGAAAGATGGAAGGACCTAAAGGGGAGAGGAACCTACTAGAAGACCAACAAAGACAACTAACCCAGATCCAAGAGTGCTTACTGAGACATCAACTAAGGAGCATGCACGGTCTGGACTTAGGTCTCCTGCACATATGTGGCTGATGGGCAGCTTGCTCTTCCATGTGGGTCACCTGGCCAGTGGATGCGGTATGTGGAAAGGGGCTCTTTTAACATGTGCTCTATTCTTTTGGATCACTTCCCCCCTGGAAGGGCTGCCTTGTCTGGTCTCAGTGGATGAGGATATGCTCAGTCCTGATGTGACTTGATGAGAGTTAATATGGGGGAAGAGGGGTTCCCCTTTTCTGGGGGGAAAAGGAAAGGGGAAACAAGAGAGAAAGAGACTTGGAGGATAGGAGGGAAGGGGCACCTTTAGGATGTAAAGTAAATAAACTTAAATAAAATTTTAAAAAATTTAAAAAGGAACACGGGGGTGCTGGTGGGCATACCTGGGCTGTCTGTGTAGGCATGTCCAGAGAAGACCCACTGTGAAAGTGGGCAACACACTGACAGCGTGGAGGGCAATCACCTTGCTGCTGTCTTGCTTTGGAGTTGTTTTTCTATATTCTTAGGCTAACATTTTTGTCTCCAGGGAGGATCTCCACCTAGCAAAAAAAAATTTTTTTTTGGCACCAAATCTTTCTTGGCTCCTCACACCAAAGTGGTCCCTAAACAGCATATGCAACATTTTGAGAAATTTACATTGCTTTATTTTGCTTTTGTTTTCTGGGTCCTGGAGATTAAATCCAAGGACTTGCATGTACTAGGCAAGTACTCAACTCAACTATACCCATAACCTTTTTGAGACAGGGTCTTATTACGTTGTCCAGATTGGTCTGGACTCTCTCTGTGTAGTTCAGGCAGGATTTGAACTTGTCATCCTTCTGCTTTGCTTTGCTGAGTAGCTGGGATTACAGGTCTGTATGACCAGGGTTTGCTTATACTGTGTTCTTATCTTCTGGAAAGTAAAGAGAGACTCCTTGGTGGGGGAGGAGAGAAGCACTCGAAAGGAACAAAGATTGCTTGGAAGTGCTTTGTATCTGAGCAATTGCTCATAAATGCACTTCTATGATGAAAAGAAACAATAACATTCTTTCTCTACAAACATAAATCATATTTATTTAAAATCCCATGCCCCAGTGAGACTTTATCTGCCTTTAAAATCATCTCCTACGCAACATGTTCTGGTAAAGGGGCAGAAACATAAACTTTCTCTGTCTGATATTTCATCTGAAGCATAGGCACACACTCATCCTTGAACCATGTTTTCTGCTTGAGTCACTTCCTGTTTATCTCCAGTCTCACTCACTAGCTGTAGAACTAACCTAATCAACTTTCCTTCTGGCATGAGTTTCACATCCACAGATTCAATCAGGGATCAAAACATTGGTGAAAACTATGGCATCCATACAGAACGCAGGCACTTTTTTATATCACTATTCCCAAAATAATACAGTAAAAACTATTTACATAGCATTGTAAGTAATCAAGAGATGGGTCAAAGTACACAGAAGGTTTAGTTAAGTTATACATAAATACTACCACTATAGATAAAGAGACTTGAGCATCAAGGATTTGGGTACCCATGGAGGTCTAAGGCAAGTATTCACAAGCACCAAGAGTTATTAGCTTCCTATTATTTGTAATAACAAAAGGCTATCAACTTAGTGATTTGAAACAGCATGTGGATTAGGGTATCATAAATTGAAACGACTTATATTGGGGCAAAAATCAAAGTGTCAGCAGGCCTATGTTCTTTTAGGAAGCTCTAGGTAACAATATATTTCCTTGCCCATGTCAGCCTCTAGGCTACCAAGATTCTTTGTCTGGTTTTTGCTTCTTCCATCTTTAAAACATAGCACTCCAACTTGTGTTTCTATGGCCCCATCTCATTTCTCTACCTTTGTCTCTTTGGCCTCCCTTGGATAAGACCCCTTGTGACTGAAGTGGGCTTGTCCTAGTGATCTATGAAAATCTCCTGTCTTAAGGTCCTGCCAACTATGTCACCTGAAGGTTTCCAGCAGAGCAATATTCTACACATTCCTCCCTTCACTGCTGACTCGTGATGAGCTAAGCAGTGCTCCATATCACTGCCTGTGTTCATCTACATCCCCAGCATACATCTGTCTTTGGAAAGAGGGCTGGCCGTTGTAGGTGGTAGATCAGGTAAATTGAGATGAAACCATGTTGAATGAAAATGGGTCCTCAGTCCAATATGACTGATGTCTTCACCAGACAGAGATGTTGACCTCAAGACACAGGTAGAAGGCTTTGTAATGACAGAGTTGGAACAGGGATGACACAGCTGCAAGGAAGGTGAAGGTGCTGTTGAAGGTCAGAAGCCAGGAGAGGGCAGGAAAGAGGCTCTTCTAGAAGCTTTGGGGGAAACTTAGCCCCAACGACAGCTTGATTTTAGACCTTCAGCTTCCAGAACTGTGGAAAGATACATTTCTGTTGTGTTCAGCTGTCAGTTATGGTGTTTTGGCAGCCCCAGAGATTAATTAGATGTGTGGGTAATGAGGCTATTTCATTTATGTTCCAGATTTTGCACAGGGGCAGTTTGACTAGCTAGCCTACCCTAACAGCTTTCTTTGTTCTGTTTACAACACACAAGAATCCCTGCGGATTATTGACTCTGTGCCTGAGGTTTCTTTGGTTGAGAAGTGCAAACTGTCTTCTAACATATAGGCAGTCAAGAAACATATTAAGTGGGTATCAGGAAATATTGTGGGTTAGTCAATATTTTTGGTTTTACAGACCAAAAAGTACACACTCTTTTTTAAACTGACAAACTTTAGAATACAGTAACTGAGTACTGCTGTTTAATATTTAGGCATAGTAATTATAGAATGCATTTCTCTGAGGAAGAGATAGCATGTCACCCAAATGGGGCTCAAATGTGATTATCGCTAACATCTGTTAATGTTACCAACAATGAGACTTCACTGAGAATTTCAATTCGAAGGTGAATGAGCAGTTCATCTTTGACAAGACCTTCTCCCACAAATAAGTAACACTATGTACTGATGTAAGCTCATGAGCATATGTTAATTGAGCACAATTGATTGTATGAAAGTCATATACAGAGCTCTGTTAAATTCCTCTCTGAATATATATCTTTTAGCTTCTCATCAAATTGTAGGTGAATGACTTCAAGTTTAGATGAAGTGCCTCAATTTTTCAATTAAAAGGATTTTTGAATGAGGGAATTCTCCTTTGCCTTATGTAGTGAGATCCAATAGACACACAATTGAACAAAAACAAAGCCTAGCACGTGGTCTCTATATACTACACTACAAACCTGTATGTAGATTTCAACTTTAAAAATTTTTTTTCTTTGACAACACTGGAAATGAAGAAGGTATCCAAACATTCAAATGACTCTACTTGGTGGAAATTACTTTACCACAGCCTAAGTTTTTTATGTGACTAATTCCTGGATTAGTAGTTTCAGGTAGGATTCATAAGGAAACAACTAATTAAGTCTGTATCAAACTAATATCCAAAGCTTTTCAGGATTAGTCATGGCTGAGGACAGTTCTCAAATAAAAAAAAGTTGTCTTAATCATGAGATCAAAATATCCTAACCCAACTCCAGCTTTATTGCATGTTTAATAATAAAAACCCATAGACCTAACTATGGACGTGTCCTTGGTAGCTAGGCATTAAGCATCTCAATACTGCAACTATTGAACCAATGATATGTGATAGACTATCTGCCGAAAACACCATTAAAAAAAAAAACAACCAAGAACCATGTATGGACTGACCTATGCCCCCTGCTCATATGTACTAGATGGACAAGTTGTTCTTCATGTGGGTCCCTAGTAAGAGAAATAGAGGCTGTCTCTGACAAGGACACTCTTGCATGCTTTTCAATCACTTCTCTCTGGCAGGGCTACCTTGTCAGGCCACTGGGTTAGAGGATGTGCTCAGTCCTGATCCGACTTGATGAGCTGGGGTGGAGGGGGCTCCTCTTTCCTGAAGGGGAAGGGGATCGATGAGGGGGCGCAGACAGGGAAGAAAGGTGGGAACAGGAGGAGAGGAGGGAAGGGGCTACAATTGGGATGTAAAGTGAATTAGAAAAAAGAATGCACAGACTCTAAACATCTCAAACTATTTCCAGATTTACAAATTCACCCACCATATGTTTTCCTTATCTCATATATGTCTTTACTGCTACTAAGTTTGGCATAGCATTTTCAGGCTCAGGTTATACTAAATTAGTGCTTTTTGTTTTTTTCCAATTTCTCTGAAAATATTCTCACCACTAGTTACTCCATGCAGGCTATTAATAAAGGTCAATTTCCTAATCGCTCTGAACTAGCTCTGAGTCCCCAAGTAAATACAAACTGAGCGATTTCAGTATGGTTTGTGAGCTGGCCGAGAGATGACTATCAGTCTGGTTCAGTTATCTCCTCTCTGAAATACTATTAATGCTGCGCTCAGTCCTCAACTCCAAGATGCTATGCTTCCCAGGATTAGAAGTCTCACTAAGCTTGTTTTCCCCGGACATCTGTCAATGATTCAGTCAATGCTACAGTTAATTGCTATTGTCAAATAGCTTTCCTTGCTTGACTTGTAAAGAGCTTTTCCCAAATTTTTTGGTTGCAAACTTTTTATTTTTTGAAGAAATTTGGCCATAAGGAGAAATCTGTTTTAAATTTTCCTAACCGTTGCTTTCCCATGAGCAGGAACTGGGGCATAATTATTTAGTCTGGTTATACAAAATGACACTATTAGGCTTTACACAATGCTACTTATCACTAACAATCATGAAACAGTTTATATTACCTCATATCTGAAAATGTGGTATTAAGTGTATTTTTCTCCTTTTATCCTTTTTTTCTTTTTGGTCTTTCCTTTATGTCTTTTTTAATTTTTAATTTTTTATGTTAATTACAGTTTATTCACTTTGTATCCCAGCTGTAGCCTCCCTCCCTCAGCCCCTCCCAATACCACTCTTCCTCCCTCATCTCCTCCCATGCCCCTCTGCTAGTCCACTGATAGGGGAGGTCCTCCTCCCCTTCCATCTGACCCTAGCTTATCAGGTCTCATCAGGACTGGCTGCAATGTCCTCCTTTGTGGCTTGGCAAGGCTGCTCCCCACTCAGGGGGAGGTGATAAAAGAGCCAGCCACTGAGTTCATGTCAGAGACAGTCCCTCTTCCCCTTACTAGGGTACCCACTTGGAGACTGAGCTGCCCTGGGCTACATCTGGGCAGGGGTTCTAGATTACATCCATGAATGGTTCTTGGTTGGAGTATCAGTCTCAGAAAAGACCCCTGGGCCCAGATTTTTTAGTTCTATTATTCTCTTTGTGGAGATCCTGTCCTCTCCAGGTCTTCCTATCTCCCCATTCTTTCCTGAGATTCCCTGCACTCTGCCCAAAGTTTGGTTATAAGTCTCAGCATCTGCTTTGATACACTGCTAGATAGAGTCTTTCAGAGGCCCTCTGTGGTCGGCTCCTGTCCTGTTTCCTGTTTTCTCCTTCTTCCAATGTCCATCCCGTTTATCTTTCTGAGTGGGGATTGATCTTCTTACCCAGGGTCCTCCTTCTTGCTTAGATTCTTTAGGTATACAGATTTTAGTATGTTTATCCTTTATTATATGTTTAATGTCCACTTATAAGTGAGTATATACCATGTGTGTCTTTCTGCTTCTGGGATACCTCTCTCAGGATGATCTTTTCTAGATCCCACCATTTGTCCACAAATTTCATGATTTCTTTGTTTTTAATTGCTGAGTAGTATTCCATTGTGTAAATTATCACAATTTCTGTATCCATTCCTTCATTGAGGGGCATCTGGGTTGTTTCCAGGTTCTGGCTATTATGAATAAAGGCCACTGCCTTGTAAGTCATTGGTTTGCTTTTCTTATGTGCATTAGATAAGAAATCTTTCTGAGCTCTTTTATTTCTTGGATGTGTTTGTCTGGGTTTTTACAACGATGTTAGTTGCAAGCTGACAACTTAGACTGAGACATTCTGTTCAAACACACTGAGGATTTATTGCTTGATTCCTAGCAGTCAAGGACAAAGAGTAGTATGTCCCAAGCTGACCCTGCATGTAGGAAATCAGGCCTGAGCCAGTGAAGAAACGTCTTTTGGGGGGCTGAGTCACTGTTTCTGCTATGTCATCATTCTTCTATGAGAACTTGGCAGATACTCCAAACTTTTCACAAGTTTCCCAAAACCAGTGAACAGTGCTGAACTCCTGAGTCAGCTAATAGTCATGATAACAGAGTGAACAGGACAGGGAAGCATTTAAGGCCAACCATAGACCCAAGATTGCATTTTAGTCTTGAGGTCTAGGGGTGAGGGTTATTTTGTGGGCCTTTTACTTTTATAAAACACACACACATACACACATACACCACGCATGTGTCCTTATTCACCTGGTAGACAGCAGACCGAAGTATCTATTTTATCAATTTGGTGAACAGTGAGTTTTTATTGAGGTTAATCAAAGGCATGTGGGTGAAGGGCTACTTAAGAGAGCAAGGATGACTCGAAAGTAACTGTATCACCAAAAAGCCTCCCCTGACTGGGTGATGACTCACAAAACATGCAACCCTGGAGCTCCCTGCATGACTTATGGGCAGCCCAACTGGACCAAGCCTCTCTTCTCGGCAGCTCAGCTGATCAGAGCCCCCACCCCCGGCAAGTGTTTATAATGTCTATAACTTGTGGGGTAGGGTAGATCTCATTTCAACTTTCCCAGATTTGGGAAGTGTGTTTCCTCCTGAGTTTCATAATCTTCCTGCTTATGGGATGGGGGTGGGGAGGGGAGGGAGCAAGTTTTCTGTTGGGAGGAAATGACTTTACAATGACGGTGAAAGACAACCTCCTTGTGGGCTGCCAGTTGCCCAGGAACTGTAGCCTCCCTCTTAGCATGGACACTGGGAAGAGAGAGCTGAACATAAATGGCTTCAGGAGAGATCTGATAAATGAAAAGAAACTGAAGTCCTGGTTGCCAGTAATTTCAAATTTGCGGTTTGGGAAACTACCCTGGCAATATGAATAAAGACAAGCAGCTCTGTCAGGGAGGGTAGGGTCCGTCCAGGTCGGGTTTTATATTCTGGAGTCCACAGGTATGTAGTGTGACAGTTTCAATGCTGTAAAAATGACAGACAAAAATCTTTATCTCTGTAAATAGTGAAGTCTCATTTTAACTGTGCTTTTTTTTTCTCCTAATAAGGAAATATGTTATTCATACTGAAGGAGAGTTGTTCCCTCTATTACTGTCAGATTGTGACTCTTTATCAAAAGACATTCGCGAGTGCACATGCACGTGGGTGCACACACACACACCCAGAATCATTAAAAGGGTAACTTTGGGGATGAAGAATGCCTTCTCATGTCCTGTGATGTTTCCACCTCAAGTGTATGTATCATTTGACACTCAGCTTATAGCAAGCTCATAGCCAGTATCAACTTAAATTGAGAGAAACTAAAAGCAATGCTACTAAAATCAGGAGCAAGACAAGACTGTCCACTCTCTCCATACCTATTCAATAGAGTACTTGAAGTCTTAGCTAGAGCAATAAGACAACTGAAGGAAGTCAAGAGGATACAAATTGGAAGAGAAGAAGTTAAAGTATCTATACTTGCAAATGATATGATAGTATACATGTAACCCTAAACATTCCACCAGAAAACTACTCTAGCTGATAAACACTTTCAGCAAAGTGGCTGGATAAAAAATTAACTCACAAAAAACAGTTGCCCTCCTATATACAAATGACAAATTCATAGAGAAAGAAATTAGGGAAGCAATATTTTTAACAATATTTTCAAATAATAAAAAATATCATGGGGTAACTCTAACCAAGAAAGTGAAAGACTTGCCTGATTAAAACAAAACAAAACAAAACTTCAAGACATTGAAGAAAGAAATCAAAGAAAATATGAGAAGATGAAAAGATCTCCCATACTCATGGATCAGCAGGATCAACATAGTGAAAATGGACATCTTACCAAACCAATCTATAGATTCAATACAATCCCCATCAAACTCTTCACAGATCTTGAAAGAACAATTTTCAGCATCATATGGAAATGCAAAAAACCCAGGATACCAAATAATCCTGAATAGTAAAAGAAATGCAGGACGTATCACCATCCATGATTTCAAGTCATACTATGAACTTATAATAATAAAAAAATCATGGTATTGACACAAAACAAGCATATTGTCAATGGACTCAAACTAAAGATCTAGATAAAAATTCACACACCTACACACACTTGATTTTTTTATATATAAAGAAGCAAGAAACTCACGCTGGAAAAAAAAAAACCCTACAGTATCTTCAACAAGTTGTACTGTGCAACTGGACTGCTGAGTTTAACAGAACACAAATAGATCCATACTTATCACCCTGCACAAAACTCAATTATAAATAAATCAAAGTTCTCAACATAAAAATGGATACACTGAACACAATAAAAGAGAAAGCGAGAAATAGCCTTGACCTCATCAGCAAAGGGAAGAAACTTTCTGACCAGAACACTGTTAGCACAGGAAGTAACATCAACAGTTAATAAATGGGACCTCATGAAGCTAAGAAGTTTCTGCATTGCAAAGGACACTGTAATTTGGTCAAAGCAGTAGCCTACAGAATGGGATTTTACCAGCTACATATCCAATAGAGGACTGGTATCTGATATATATATATATATATATATATATATATATATATATATATACACTAGATATTGGGGCCCATATGGGTGCTTCAGAGGCTGGCCTGGGCCCCACCAGGCCACAAGCTTACCAACTCAGCTCCCACCTGGGCCCAGACCCAGTGTTGGGTCCATACCAACATCTGCCCCATCTACAAGATGCTGCGGTGTGTGAAGAAGCTGGTTTTGCAGAACTAGAGGGTAGGATTACCATGACTCTGGCAACAGCAGGGTATCTGAAATGAGTCTCAGTGATGGGCCAGATACATGTATAATATTTATGTGACACACTGCAGTTTCCAATGCCACTATGATAAACGAATATTCCAATAGATAGGTGGGAATGGTGAGTGAGCTATAGAGAGGGATGGAACTAGAGACACAACAATGAGGTGGATGGGGGAACACATCATTGCTAAGTAGGGCCTATAGAATGGTGTGTAGCAGCCTGGATCTTGCACTCCTACTCAGCCCCTTAACACACTTGGAAACTACTTTTGCTATGGGATTGATGACTGCAACTCACAGTTGAGAAAGAGAGACATAGAAGGCTTCTGTGACAACCTCTATGTCCTCTCCATCCTACTACACCTTCCCAAAAAGTTAACAGCCTAAATAGAAAGCTCTTCAAAAGCATGGCAAAGATGCTGGAGTGTAGCTCTCCACAGTTGATGGCTTCTGGTTGGGAGGCAAGTGGGAAAAGACTCAGATTTCTTTTAAGGGGGTGGTCACCAGGAGTTTGACCATGCTCCAGTGAGTATATGGGCAAAACAATTTGGACTTGTTTCTTTCTCCTCCTCCTCCTCCTCTTCCCCTTTTCCTTCTCCTCCTCCTTTTCTCCTCCTCTTTTTCTTCCACTTCTTCTTCCAATCCCTCCTCCTCCTCTTCTTTTTCAGGGTGGGAGGTATAGCATCACAAGGGTGACTGAGCAGGGCTGGGAGAACTGGGAGGATAATGTGCTCAGGGTTCATGATGTGAAATTCCCAAATATTCAATGAAAATATTGTTTAAAATGCTAGACGTCAAGAAAACAAATAACATAATTAAAAATGAAATATAAATCTAAACAGGGGATTTTCAAAAGAGGAAACTCAAGTGGTTCAAAAACACTTAAACGTTCAACATCCTTAGTCATCAAGGAAGTGCAAATAAAAACTATCTGAGATTTCATCATATCAGTCAGAATGTAATATCAATAAAACAAGTGACAGCTTATGCTGGCAAGCATGTGGAGTAAGATCACTCATCCATTCCTGGAGGGAGTGCAAACTTGTACAACCACTACGAAAATCTGGGTGGCAGTTCCTCAGAAAAATCTACCCAACTATTCCAAAATCCAGGTCATTTCATTCTACCATAAGAACGCTTGCTCAACTATGATCATTATTGCTTTATTCATAATAGCCTGAAATTGAAACAATCTGGAGGTCCTTCAACAGAAAAATAGATAAAGAAAAGGTAATATGTGTACACAGTGGAATATCACTCAGCTGTTTAAAAAAGCAAAATCATAACATTCTCAGGTAAATCCCAGCAACCACATGGTAGCTCACAACCATCTATAATAAGGTCCGGTACCTTCTTCTAGCATGCAAGCAGAACAATGTGTATATAATAAATAAATCTTGGAGGAGATCCAAGATGGCTGCCATGAGAGAACACTGTGTCTGAGGAGTAGGACAGCAGAAACAACGCAGCAACCAGGAGACTGAACTCTGGGTCCTAAAACGCCAGCATTTGTGATTGCCAGGTGAGCAGAACTCCTACGGTGAGAAAATCAAGTGGGAAAACCCTAGGGACACCCAGTTATTTCCTGGAAAAATCTCCGGGTGACCAGCAGCACACAGCGCTGATCTGAACAGCCATGCTGGGCGCCCGCACCCGCCATTATACACTGGATCACACAGTCTCGCGGGCAGTCTCAGGAGAAACCTGGCACTGTTTTCACTGACCTGCACACTGCGAACGCACACTGTACCCGGGTTCTGCTTCAATCCGCGGGTGTGCTGCAGGCTCACACCTATCACCGGAACCATCCCAGACTGAATGGGTTCGGGACCTTTTTGACCAGTCTGCACACTGCGGGCGCGCGCCGCACACTTCCGCCAGCAAAAACTCAGTCAGTGTGTGAGTCCGCCTGCGGGTCTGGGAGGAACCCGAGTTCTGCCTCAAACCACGGGTGTGCAGCGGGCACGCACCAATCGCAGGAACCACCACAGTCTGAGAGGATCCGGGGACCATCTTGACCAGACTGCACACTGAGGGCGAACACTGCTCGCATCCGCCAGCAAAAACCTCAGTTAATGTGTGTCTACGGGCCAGACAGAAAAGGCCTCGGGCACCATTTCAGACAGGCCTGCATACAGCGGATGCACACCAACCCAAACCCACTGTGTGTGCCCCAAATATCATCTCAGACCGTGGTGCACAGCCCCTGGCCCAGAAGGAGGCACCAAATCTCCATTCCAGGGAAGAGCCCTTAGCAGCAAGCCCAGGGCAGAGCGCACAGCCTCCAGCTGACATCTCAAACCTGGACACTCAGACTCTAGCACAGAGTAAGGAGTAAAGACTCTAGCACAGAGTGAGGAGTAAAGACTCCAGACCAGAGGGGTGACCAGCCTGCGGTGCTCACACCTTCTAGCACAGAGCATGAAGCTGGGCACACAGAGCCCACAACAGAGTTCAACTGAGACACAACACACACTAACAAACCAC
>CM053755.1:10043781-10079420 GCA_028658305.1 Pachyuromys duprasi | reverse complement strand
ACCGTAGGAGTTCCGCTCACCTGGCACTCACAATGCTGGCGTTTTAGGTCCCAGAGTTCAGTCTCCTAGTCGCTGCGTTGTTTCTGCTCTCCTACTCCTCAGACACAGTGTTCTCTCGTGGCAGCCATCTTGGATCTCTCAATATATACTATTTCTATTGAATAGTTATACTCAATAAAGCTGAAATATGTATATATATGTATGTATTTATAATGTATAAATTATGTATATATACATATATATGTATGTATATACATCTATATACATATATATGTATACACACACACACACACACATATATGACACCAGCATACATTATATTTAAAGAAGACAGGAAATGTTCCCTACAATTTGTTTTATATAGTCACACATGTAATGAGGTATGTGTTTAGTAGTATAGACAGGATCAGGTGTTTGAAGACCTTCCTCAACTGTCTGCTTTTCTTGGTCCTCAGTCTGTGGATAGGTCAGAGGTTTTGCCAGCCACATTCACTTATTCAGCATGTGGAAGGAATGTCCACGTATTTGGTTAAGTATTCTATTGAGGGTAGTTAGGATGCTAACACTTCAGTCAGAGACAGTGCAGCCGATTGCCTTGCCTAATGTCAGCGTACCTCAACCCAGAAGTTACAAGTCTGATTAGAACAAGATGGAAAACAGAGTCCTTGCTACTTAGTTACCTTCTAGCTGGGACAGTCATGGTTTTTCCTAACTAATTTTGGACACACAAAATATGATTTATTGTTCTTTATAGTACTGAGCTTCAGTTTGGAACTATACCTTAGAGGGTGAGAGTACAGCTTCACACTTGTCAGCCCCATAACTATGGAAGCCAATCTTTTATAATAAACCTCTACCTACTCTGTTTTCTGATATACTGATGGAAGTCTTGCATTTGCTGTTTTCTTTTTCTGGCATAGGAGCGTCTTATCCTAATCCCAGAACATGTGACTGTGGTTATGTGGTCACATGGCACAGTAGTTTAAATCACAGATTATCTGGGTAGGCCTAACCTTCTTGGAAGCACATTTAAAAGATGGACTTGCCTCTGGCTGAGGACAATGAAGAAAGTCAGTAGCTAGTGTTGGGGTGCAGCAGATTCACCATCGAGCTCTTCTGCCAGCTGAGATGTAGGATATCCCTAAAGGGCACTATGACTAGTTTCACTGAGAGAGAACCCCAGCTCAATGCCAGACATCTCATCCAGTCCCCCACCCCAACTTCAGGGCACCCCGTTCTGACAAAGCTGAGTAAAGCAGGAGGAGATTCCTCCTGAGAGCCTCCAGCCTAGACTGCTGCCACCTTGACCTCCTTCTAGTGAAGCTGAAGAGGACTGAACCAGACTGAGTCCCTTATACACCCACAGAGCTGAACTAACAGTGGGTGACTACAGAAAAAGTGAGTGTGCACAGTGTTCTCTGTGACTGCATTAAAAGGTACTCAGAGCCCAGCCACTGGTGTGAAGCGGCCAAGGGCCGTGCACCTGGTTAGTGGGTGCTGTCCAGTGGGTGTAGTGACTGCAGCTAACGGGTCTCATAAAGGACCTCCTTCCCTGATCTCCCTGAGGTAGAGGCTGGGAGTACTCTGAAAGATGGTCCTACACTGTATTTTCTGGGCTCCCGTTTCTAGTGGCATTACGAGCATCCAATCACACAAGTTGAATTAGTTGCTGCTTAAACGTAAAGTGATTTCTAGGCTGGGACAATGGCTCGGTGGTTAAAACACTTGCTGCTCATGGCCACTTTCAGATCACCAGAATCCATGCAAAGCCAAACGCAGTAACTGTCACCTTAGCACTCTTGTGACAAAACGGGAAGTGGGGACAAGAGAATCCCCAGGTGCCCAAAGCCCAGCTGGCAGGGGTGAACAAGAAGCGATCCTGCATCAAACATGAAAGGGGAGGATGTAGACAACAGCTTCTCCTTACACAGGCCTGCTCTCTCGCTCACAGATCACACCACACACAATCAATTAGTTTTTAGAAAGTGATGTCTATTACATGCTGAACCTGGTTTGTTTCCTCCTAAACCTGTTCCGCTGTTGAACCCAGTGACACCCGAGAGTTTATTGGAATCTCTGCAGTATCTATCACCTCTGCCTTCAGGAAAATGTCTCCTCTGTTTAATAAAAAGTAAACTGATCTACATTGTGTGTGCACACATGTGTGAGTGTGTGTGAGCATGTGCATGTGTGTGCAAGTGTGTGCTCATGTGGTCTGAGTTTTTAAAACCATGTGAGAATGAGAGTAGGCAAAGAAGAGAAGCAATGCAAGGGCTGGGTTTTACAGTGCTGGCAGAGGCCCAGGCCGCCAGAGAAAATTCAAGGGGGAGAAAAGAGAGCACTCCTAGAAAGGCCAAGTGAAGAACATGTTTTGAAGAGAGAGAGCACATCTCAAGCACCGAAGCTAGATGAGGTGCGACTAGGTCAAAAGAATATGCTGTGATGGGGTGCTGACACACTCACAGCAAAACCAGCCTTATCGGCATTGAGAACCCCAATGACAGTGGGCTCAGCAGAGGCTTGAAGAGGCCTCTAGACTGTGGGCAGGACAATTCCTCCAAGAGAACTGGTTGTGAATTTGAGAGAGTAGCTGGGTAGGGATTCAGGGTAGAATTGAGACCAAGACAGGAATTTTCCTTTTCAGGCGAGACAACACTTTTGTGAGGTACTAATAAGGATTGCGATCTGGGAGAGTGGGGGCAGAATGGCTTGCAGCAAAGTTGCTGAGAAGGCAGGACTTGCTAGTGTCCAGTGAAGAGCTGAGACACACGCAGGCTGCCCCCACTAATGTTGGGGACCTTGGCGTGCACTTGGGAATGGCTGCAGCTGGGGTGCAAGATGTGGTGGAAGGCAGCAATCTTACAAGCTCTCTTTCCCGTAGTTCAGACTTCTCAGTGAAGTCATAGCACAGATGACCACCTCAGAGACAGGACATGGTTGGGAACAATAAGAGAGGTCTGCAGTGACACTGTCACACTTTTCTCCATTGCAGAAGGTATTGATATACCTGAGAAGGGGGTTAAACCGATGCCTGCATTTTCCCCCATGCCTTTACTTTTACACAGGTGCATCTGCTCAGAATGCCCTGCTTTTTCTATTTACTCAATTTTATCTTTTAACTTCAGGCTAAAGTGTTGCTTAAGCCTATCAGCTTTAGTTAATTACTCCCTCCGTGCAGTGATTAAATACTCTGTGTATCCATCTGTTATCGTAGTCACCATGCTGCAATAATTTGCTTCCCTCTCCCCAGCTGGCCATTCCTTTGGGTGTCAATTTGGCAATCTCCATTTCCAGCATGGTGGGTGGTCCCTGGTTGGCATATACTGGCTGCCTACTGAATTGAATTGAATTCCATAAGAGAATTAGCCAAAAGGGTTGGTTGGCAGAAGAGCTAGAAACTAGATAAAGTGTGGTGACATTTATGACCATGCTTGGCTGCTCTACAAGTGAAAGAGAATCTTTGCTTGAGTGGGGGAGTATGTTAGTAGTGGAATGAAATATACCCTGTGTTTGAATTTATAGGAAAAAAATTTGTTTACCCCTATACAGTTCTTCTTGAAGATAAAAAGAATAAATCCATCTGGAAGCATTTCATGAATGAGAATATACTACATAGTACATGGTATTGTTTTTGTAAATATCTGTTATAAGACAATAACAATATGTGAGATTTCTACATTCTGCTAGAGCATGGGCAGTTAACAAAGGCTGAGTAAGGCTGGGTTACAGATTATAACTAGAATATTCTTTCTTGGCTTCTCTACTCTTAGACGTTTCTATAGACGATTTTTATCATGGGTTCTTTCCTGTTCTAGGGCCTCTCATTGTTTGTGAACCAAGAGTTATACAGTGACCTACTTTTGAAGGCATATGATCCTGTATATTAAAGTACTGGCAAGTCTAAAGAAGGTGAGGAGTGACTGATCTGACTGTAGATGTCAGGTTACAGTTGCTGATGTCATCATGAGCAGGTTGTGAACTAAATGTATCAAGGAGGCCAACCTGGTACAACATATTCAGGGGAGTTTCTAACACTGGGGACATCAACAATCCCAAGGCAACAAAGGGTTAGACCTTGATGTTGGCAGGAAGTGGCTCTTCTGTAACAGGCTCTAACTCTTGGCATTGACTGCTCACATCTAGCTCAGTTATCCTCTAACTTTTAAGGTTTCTTTTTTAATTTTAATTTTATTTTTTTCTTCACAATTTATTCATTATTTATCCCAACTGAAGCCCTATCCCTCAACTCTCCCCAGTCCTACCCTCCTTCCCTCTTTCCCCCATCCCCTAGTCCACTGAAAGGGGGAACTCTCCACCATTGCCATATGCCCATAGCTTGTTAAGTCTCATCAGGACTGCCTGAATCCTCTTCTTCGGTGGCCTGAAATAAAAAAACACCACATGATCATCTCCTTAGATGTTGGAAAAGCATTTGATAAACTCCAACACTCATTCATATTCAAAGTTCTGGAGAGATCACAGATACAAGCCACTTATCTAAACGTAGTAAAGACAATATACAGCAAGCCTTTGGCCAAATCAAACTCAATGGAGAGAAACTTAAATCAATCCCACTGAAGTCAGGGACAAGGCAAGGCTGCCCACTCTTTCCTTATCACTTCAACATAGTTCTTCAAGGTTGATTAAGGGCAAGACCATACTGTCTTTCTCCAGCTACTCATCACTCGGATACCATTCATCATCTTAGAGTTCAATAGATTCTTCCTCAATTACAAGAAACTTCAACATTGGTTCATCACTCTAACAGCTTAACTTCCAAGTCTTCCAGCTTTGGATTCCCACAATTTTCACCTCCAGGTTCCTATAGCAGCTTTCTTCTGTGACTGCACTCTCTACTTTATTACCATCCAGAAGAAGAGGTACAGCTCTAGAATGTGATACATATCCTATTTTCTCAAAGGCTTCTCTTACCTTACAATTTCTCTTACACTTGGTGGTGGTCCCTAATCCCATCACCCAGATTTCTACTAGATTACTCTCTCTTCCCAACAACCCCTATTTCACACTTTAAGGGTAGGCTTTAACTCATTATCCATTCTAGTTTCTCTCATACTTTTCCCTTGGTGGCTCCCTTCACCTTTGCTATTTTAGTGCAGATCTCACAGTACATCATTCTTTGTTATTTGCTGAATCTGTTCATGTACCTTGAACCATCAGCCTTCTCCTCTCTCATTCTTGGTTCATTGAGGTGCTGTAAGGAGCAAATAGCCATTGGCATCACTGGTCACTGAACCCTTCAACCTTCTTAATATTCTTAAACATTTCTGCTTATCTATCATTTCTTCTTACAATAGATCTTCTATATCTCTACCATGTTCTTCAACCAATTCTTCTCCTGAGAAATAAGTCTTACCTCAAATATACAATTTAACTTGTAGATAAATTTAAATTATTACCCAGCCATTAATGGCCACATCCTACAGTGCCCTATAATCTTCTCACCTTAGTAAGAGAGGGAAGTGTTTCTTCTCCCACAGAAGATATACATTCAACCATCATTGAGGCATATTACATGCCAACAAACATTGTGCTACTCACTAGGGGCATTCTGAGTGGATTATTGATTGACCCAATATTTAAACAAGGATCAACCATTAACTACGGAGTGTTGCAGTTGGAAGAAAGAAACAGGAAGTCCAAAGATTGAAAAGAGAAAAATGAAAGAGAGAAAAAGTATGAAGTTGGATGCATTTCACAAATAACTTCACATTCTTCTCATTTCATCCAGTATATAATATCACTAACTGGCCACTAGAAATTCTGACGTCTGTGATTTTCTCTTCTTTTGCTTACACACTCCTTTACTTGTAGTTATCTTGTGTTGATTCTTTTGTCAGTATTTCTTAGTTGTCCCTTCTTTCTGTATTTCTGCTCAGAATCAGTTCAATGGGCTCACAATTGACCTCACCCTTGTACTCTTTCTAGAATGACTACTCTAACCCGTGAAAATAATCACATCCCTGCCTAGTCCCAAACTGTCTGTTCTAGCAGGGCAATAAAGACTTTTGTCAAACAATCTCTGCCCCACCCCCATGTTTTATAGCCCTCATTCCCTGGCCACTCACTGTGTCCCTGGACTTTAGCACAATTTATCCACACTTTCCCTGGAATACCTTTTTATTTCAAGCCTATATATCTCCCCTCTTATAAGTATAAGAACACTCATGTGTTTTTTTAGTCAAAGATCACTATGTTATCCTGGCTGTGTCTAGATTTTATGCCACATTTTAATATGCACATTTTTAAGTGCATTCTGAGGTAACCACCTGACAGTTTGTGTAACAGGCCCTCTCAGCCCATTCTTCTAGCTTTGCCTTGACAACAGCAACCTGTAACAAACTAACCCTATTTTAATCTCAGATCAAGAGTCACCCTAAGCGTCCTGATTCAAATCATACTTCCCCCCTGCATCTTTAAATACCCATTTATTTCATCTGTCTTCCCAGGACTGCCCTCTGTGCCTTTCTGCATGATCACTTCACCTCTTATTTTTCAGAAAGGCTCTAGTCACCTACTGAGGTACAGAGTTACACTGAGACACTCCCTGTCTGAACCCTATTACTAAATCTCTCCTTTCCCCATTGTATATGACTCTTATGCTTTTTTGTCCCTCTGTGAGATTTAACTTTTCTACAGACAGGGATTGCTCATTCTCCTCATTTATAGAATCTTGTCTGGATTTCTGAAAAGCATGTACTCCATTAACTCATGCTAGTCAATGTAGAAGGAATAGGATGGGGGAAAAAAAGCTTCATCCAGAGACCCACATACTTTGAGGTGAGCCTAGGACAAAAGCCCAGCCTTGGGCTTGAGCAGGGTCTCTCTGACCAATCCTAGGAGCCATCACTGTGTTCTAAAAGCTGTAATCTGAAAATGTACAGCCTGAGTTAAACTAAGTTACTAAGAGGCCAGACCTTGAAAGAGTTAAAATAGTTACTTGGGAAGCTGTGAGGAGACTGTAGAGCTCTGAGTTCTTATACAAGCAAACTAAAACGCAGCTCAGTGTAAAAGGTCATAATCCAGGAATGCAAACGCTAAGTACGGCCAATCAGAAGCAGCCAGCAGATATCAGTTAGAAAAACAGATTTTCCACTGAGAGATTCAGACATTCCTAAGCATCAGGCACCCCCTTTGCCTCACTTCCACACTCCCAGTGTCCTCCACATCTGCCTCTTGACAGACCCCTGTGCCTGGTTTGGATCTACTAGCAGTGGGCTTGGGAGAGCCACAGAAGCCTTGAAGGTCAAAGCGCTGTCCGATGTAGGAGGAGAGGACATGGAAGGGCAGAGAGTGACAAAGAGAGGTAATTGAATTTCAATTATAGTACAGGAATTTCAAAGGAATGATACAACGTTGTTCATGTGATTCCCGCATGTGTCCTATGGAAAATACCATCTCCAACTAGTTTATACATACATACATACATACATACATACATACATACATACATACATATGTGTGTATACATATTTGTGTATATATACACATATACAGCAGAAGTTCAGTAATTTAATCTTAGAATCTTAGAATCTTGCCCTAGTCCTCCTGTTCTCCACCCAAAGTACCACCATTATAAATTCCTAGCTGTAAGCACAATATATATTGTACTATTGTACGTATATGCAAGTATATCTACACACATGCAAATATCTCAAGTCTAAGGGGTGGTGGTGAATGTTTATTTAACCATAGTAGGCTGCATCCTATCATTGGGTATTCTATTTTAGCTCATACAAACATTAAAACCTTTTTATTATGGTCAGAACACTTGAGATGTACATTCTAAAATATTTAAGTGTACAGTGGGTCATTGTAAAAAAAATAGCTACATAATATACTTACAATATAAGCTCACGGTATTTAGCCAGACCTTCACTGATGAATAATTAATTTGTTTTTGGTTTGTTGCCATTTCTAGCAATGCTTCAGTGAGAATCTCCATGCATATGTGACCAGCCAAAGTCCGGCTGAAGCAGATGGTGCCTGCAAAACTTAACTGAAGAGTTCTATAATGGAGTGGCTATTTACACAAATGTTGGCAGGATTAATGGAACCAATAATAAACAGTCAAGCCCTCAGGAATTAGCGACAGTGAGAAACCTTTGCCAACTCTAGGCATGAAAGGACAGGGGAGGGTGTGGTGTTACTGGGGGCTGGTGATGGCACTGTAGGAACAAGGAGAATAAACACCCAAATCCCAGCCTTCTCTGCTCTTTGAGTTCCTGCTAGTCCTTCCTAACCACTGTGTGCAAGTGGAAGGCTGAACAGGAGCAAGCTCAAGAGTCAGTCCATGCAGGTCAGCCTGAGAGGCTCAGAGCAGGCAGAGCCGGGCTGAAAACAGGTCTGGTTCTCTGGAGAATAACCAGTATGATGCTTATTTTACACAAATGTGCCACAAATCTGTTAAAAATTGTTTCTGCAAGTAAAATTTTATTGTTGACGAGAAGGAAGAAGGTAGCAAATCACTCCCTTGACATCCTAGGGATGGTCTTTCTCTCCCAAGAGAATGTAATGCTTAGTTATGCATATGGCTCCTCCGAACTAAAACTACATTTCCCAGACTTCCCTGTAACCAAAGTGATGTAAAAGGAAGTGCAATGACTTGTCTGAGGACAGCTGACTTGCTCCTTTGTCCCTTGTGCAATTTATAACTTATTGTATATCTCACACGCTGCTCAGGATCATCCTGCTTGGATAACACTTTGTGGCTGGAAGGAGCCAGGCTCCATAGAGCTACATACAGTAAAAGCTGTCCTTCTACTCTGAAACTTACACACCGCTGGACCGCATTTATTTTGGAGAAAAATTAAAAATTAATTTAATATGTTTTACTTTCTGTGCTATCTCACTGAACCCACTCATAACATTTAATGGATACAAAAGAATAAACACTTGAAATTTTATAAACATTTTCAAGCTGGATAGGTAATTTTTTAAACTTATGATATGCATTGTGTCAGGGGGCTAGAGAGATGGCCCAGCACTTAAGAGCACTGCTACTTTTCGAGAGAACCTTGGTTTGATGCCAGCACTGTTTGTAACTTCAGCCACAGGGGATCTAACACCATCTTCTGGCCTCCTCCAGCACCAGACGTGCAAAGGCTGTTAGCGTTTCATGGCCTATGGATAGGTCTCTTGGCAGCCTGAACCCAAGGAACACCACGAAGTCATGCCGTGCAACAGGCCTCATGCAGGAGGTTTATTGGGGAAGAGGAGTATAAAGAGGCCACCTTGGGAGGGAAAATGAGGGTGGGCCGGAAAGGCACTGCCTTTTTATCAGGGGCATAGCACTCCCTGTGGGCACAGGGAGAATCTGTGACTAGGGGTAACAGTGGAAAATTTGGGTAGCCAGTGATGATGCGGCTGCTGTCACTGGGTTACCAAAGGTGGGCTTGTGGGTTGGGGTTTTCCAACATTCCTCCCTCCTATGAGTTATAAAAGGTAAGAAAATATTTAGGCATGACTGGTGAGGCAGGAATGGGCCATTGTACTCTTTAAACAGCTCCTTGCTGTCTGTGGGCCTTGACATCTTTGGGGCACTGTAAGGAGAGATCCTCACAGTCAGGATATATTCAGTCATCACGAGTCTCTGTGGCTCATGGTGTGGCTGATTGTTAGTGAAGTCTTTTTCAGTTTGCTGCCAGAGAAATGTAGAGAAGAAGTTGACAATGCAGTTAGTAGAAGAAGAAGAAGAAAAAAAGAAGAGGAGGAGGAGGAGGAATGATTAGGGGGAGCACTGGTGAGGAAAAGGGTTGTCCACTTCCATGTGGGGTTCTCAAAGGCCCAGGGGCTGGAGGCATGAGTTGTTCCTTAATTATTTTTTTTACAAACTTTTCTTTTTTTATCTTAATTTTTAAAAATTTTAATCACAGGTCACTCACTTTTATCCCAGCCGTAGCCCCCTCCCTCTTTCCATCCCAATCCCACCCTCCCTCCCTGATTTGCTCCTTGTCCCCTTCCAAATACACCAACAGGGGAGATCCTCCTCCCCTTCCATTTGATCCTTATCAGGTATCTTCAGGACTGGCTGCAATGTCCTTATCTGTGGACTAGAAAGGCTACTCCTCCCTCGGGGAGGAGGGGAAGCTTAAAAAGCCAGTCATTGAGTTCATGTCAGAAATAATCCTTGTCCTCCTTACTAGGGAACCCACTTGGATACTGAGCTACCATCCAAGCAGGGTTTATAGATTATATCCATGCATGGTCCTTGGTTGGAGGAACAGCCTCATAGAAGACCCCTGTGCACAGATATATTTGGTCCTTATGGTCCCCTCTAGGTCATACTAACTCCCCCTTCTTTCATATGATTCCCTGCACTCTGCCAAATGTTTGGTTTTGAGTCCCAGCATCTGCTTTGATACACTGCTAGGTAGAGTCTTCCAGATGCCCTCTGCAGTAGGCTCCTGTCCTGTTGTTTTCTCCTACATCCAATGCCTGTCCCATTTGTCTTTCTAAGTGTGGATTGATCATCTTACCCTGTGTCCTCTTTCTTGTTTATCTTCTTTAGGTGTACAGATTTCAGTGTGTTTATCCTATGTTATAGGGCCAGTATCCACTCATAAGTGAGTATATATCTCGTGTGTCTTTCTGCTTCTGGGATACCTCACTCAGGATGATATTTTCTAGATCCCACCATTTGCCTGCAAAATTCATGAATTCCTTGTTTTTAATTGCTGGGTAGTATTCCATTGTATAAAAGTACTACAATTTCTGTATCCCTCCCTCCATTGATGGACATCTGGGTTGTTTCCAGGTTCTGGCTATTACTCATAGAGCTGCTACAAAGATGGTTGATCAAATGTTGTTGTTGTGTACTTGAGACTCTTTTGAATATATGCCTAGGAGTGGTATAGCTGGATCTTGAGGAAGCAGTATTCCTGATTGTCTGAGAAAGTGCCAGATTAATTTCCAAAGTGGTTGTACAAGTTCACATTCCCACCAGCAATGGAGGAGGGTTCCCCTTTCTCCACAATTTCTCCAGTATGTGTTGTTACTTGAGTATTTGATCTTAGCCATTTTAATGGGCATAAATGATCTCAGGGTCATTTTGATTTGCATCTCTCTGATGGCTAAGGATGTTGAGCATTTCTTTAAGTGTTTCTCAGCCATTCTATATTCTTCTACAGAGAATTCTCTGTTTAGCTCCGTACACCAATTTTAATTGGATTGGTTGAATTGTTGCTTTTTAACTTCTTTAGTCCTTTATAATTCTGGATATCACCCCTCTGTCAGATATAGGGTTGGTGAAGATCATTTCCCAGTTTGAAGGCTGTCGTTATGTTCTGACAACAGTGTCCGTTGTTTTACAGAAGCTTTTCAGTTTCATGAGGTTTCATTTATCAATTGTTGCTCTTAGAGCCTGTGCTTATGGTGTTCTGTTCAGGAAGCCAATGAGTTCTAGGCTCTTCCCCACGTTTTCTTCTAACCGATTTAATGTGTCTGGTTTTTTGTTGAGGTCTTTGATCCACTTGGACTTTAGATTGTGCAGAGTGATGAATATGGATCTATTTTCATTTTTCTGCATGTAGATATCCACTTGTACCAGCACCATTTGTTGAAGATGTTGTATTTTTTCCATTGATTGGTTTTGGCTTGTTTGTCAAAAATCAAGTATTCATAGGTGTGTGGGTTTATTACTGGGTCTTCTATTCAGTTCCATTGATCCTCCTTTCTCTTTCTATTCCAATAACATGCTGTTTTTATTAGTATTTCTCTGTAGTACAGCTTGAGATCAGGGATGGAGATATACCTTCAGATGATCTGTAGTCGTACAAGATTGTTTTGGAAATTCTGTTTTGTTTTTTTGTTGTTGTTTATTTCTCCATAGGAAGTTGACAGTTTTCTTTTTCAAGCTTCCTAAAGAATTGTGTTGGTATTTTGATGGAAACTGCATTAAATCTGTAAATTGCTTTTGGCAGGATGGGCATTTTCACTGTGTTAATCTTACCAATCCATGAGCAGGGGAGATCTTTCCATCTTCTGATGTCTTCTTCAATTTCTTTCTTCAGAGACTTGAAGTTTTTTTTTTTTCAAACAAGTCTTTCACCTGCTTGGTTAGAGTCACCCCAAGGTACTTTATGTTATTAGTGGCTATTGTGAAGGGTGTTGTTTCCCTGATTTCTTTCTCAGTCCTTTTGTCTTGGGTGTACATACAGGAGGGCTTCCAATTTTTTTTTGAGTTAATTTTATATCCAGCCACTTTGCTGAAGGTGTTTATCAGCTGATGGAGTTCTCTGGTTGATTTTTTGAGGTCACTCAGGTATACTATCATATCATCTGCAAATAGTGATACTTTGACTTCTTCCTTTCTGATTTGTATCCCCTTGATCTCCTTTACTTCTCTTATTACTCTAGCTAGGAGTTCAAGAACTATGTTGAAGAGATATGAAGAGAGTGGGTAGCCTTGCCTTGTCCCTGATTTCAGTGGGATTGTTTTAAGTTTCTCTCCACTGAATTTGATGTTGGCTATAGAGTTGCTCTGTATTGCCTTTACTATGTTTAGGTATGTGCCTTGTATTCCTGATGTCTCCAAGACTTTAAACCTGAATGGGTGTTGGATTTTGTCAAATGCTTTTTCGGCATCTAAGGGGATGACCATGTGGTTTTTCTCCTTCAGTTTGTTTATATGGTGGATTATATTGATGGATTTCCGTATATTGAACCACTCCTGCATGCCTGGGATGAAGCCTACTTGGTCATAGTGGAAGATATCTTTTATGCTCTTTGATTCGGTTTGCAAGTGTTTTATTGAGTATTTTTGCATCAATGTTTATAAGAGTGATAGGTCTGAAGGTTTCTTTTTTTGTTGGATCTTTGTGTGGTTTAGTTATCAAGGAATGAGTTTGGTAATGTTCCTTCTGTTTCTATTTTGTGGAATAACTTGAAGAGAATTGGAGTTAGCACTTCTTTGAAGGTCTGGTAGAAGTCTTTACTGAATCCATCTGGCCCAGGGTTTTTTTTTGGAAGGGAGACTGTTGATGACTGCTTCTATCTCCTTGGGGGATATAGGGCTGTTCAATCTTTCTACCTGATCTTGATTTAATTTTGGTAGATAAAATCTATCAAGAAAATTGTCTGTTTCTTTTAGATTTTTGAATTTTGTGGCAGATAGGCTTTTGTAGTAAGACCTAATTATTGTTTGGATTTCCTCAGTGTCTGTAGTTATGTCCCCCTTTTCATTTCTGATTTTGCTGATTTGGATAGTTTCTCTCTGCCTTTTAGTTAGTTTGGCTAAGGGTTTGTCTATCTTGTTGATATTCTCAAAGAACCAGGTGTTGGTTTCATATATTCTTTGAATAGTTTTATTTGTTTCTAATTGATTGATTTCAGCCCTGAATTTGATTATTTCCAGCCATCTGCTCTTCTTGTGTGTCTCTGCTTCTTTTTTTCCCCTAGGGCTTTCAGTTGGGCCACTAAGTTGCTTGTATGAGATGTTACAAATCTCTTCTTGAAGGCACTTAGTGCTATGAGTTTTCCTATGAGCACTGCTTTCATTGTGTCCCATAAATTAAGCTATGTTGTGCTTTCATTTTCATTGAATTCTAGGATGTCTTTAATTTATTTCTTTATTTCATCCTTAACCCAGCTGTCATTGAGTATCAAGTTGTTAAGTTTCTGTGTGTGTGTAGGCTTTTTGCTCTTTCTGTTGTTGTTGAGGTCCAGCTTTAGTCCATGGTGGTCAGATAGAATACAGGGGATTATTTCAATCTTCTTGTATCTGTTGAGGCTTACTTTGTGACCAACTATATGGTCTATTTTGGAGAAGGTTCCATGAGGTGCTGAAGAGAAGGTATAGTCTTTTGAGTTTGGGTGAAAAGTTCTGTAGACATCTACTAGGTCCATTTGATTTAAGACCTCTGTAAGTGCCTTTATTTCCCTATTTGGCTTCTGTCTAGATGATCTGTCCCTTGGTGACAGTAGGGTGTTGAAGTCTCCCACTATTAGGGTGTTGGGATGGATGTGTGATTTAAGCTTTAATAATGTTTCATTTACGAATGTAGGTGCTCTTGTATTTGGGGCATAGATGTTCAGAATTGTGATGTCCTCTTGGTGGATTTTTCCTTTGATGAGAATGTAGTGTCCTTCCTCATCTTTTTTGATTAACTTTGGTTGAAAGTCTATTTTATGAGACATTAGGATAGCTACTCCAGCTTGTTTTCTGGGTCCATTTGCTTGAAAAACATTTTTCTAGCCCTTTACTCTGAGGTAGCATTTATCTTTGCTGCAGAGATGTGTTTCTTGGATGCAGAAGAATGTTGGATACTGTTTTTGCACCCATCCTGTTAGTCTGTGTCTTTTCATTGAAGAGTTGAGTCCATTGATGTTGATAGGTAATAGTGACCGTTGAATGTTAGTTCCTTTTATTGTGGAGTTGGTGGTGTTACTGTGATTCATTGCTTGTTTTTCTTTTTTTTAATTTTTGTTGGGAAAAATATCTGTATCCTATGTTTTCTTGGATGTAGTTGTTTTCATTGGGTTGGAATTTTCCTTCTAGTATCTCCTGTAGGGCTGGTTTATTCTTTATATATTGTTTTTCAGTTTTATCATGGAATATTTTGTTTTCTCCATCTATGTTGATTGAAAGAATTGCAGGGTATAGTAGTCTGGGTTGGCACCTGTGGTCCCTTATAGCCTGCATAATATCTGCCCAGGTCCTTCTGGCTTTCATAGTTTCTGATGAGAAGTTCAGAGTGGCATGAGGAGTTTCTTTTCTGGTCTAGTCTATTTGGTGTTCTGTAGCCCTTTTGTATGTTTATGGACATCTCTTTCTTTAGGTTGGGAAAATTTTCTTCTATTATTTTCTTGAAAATATTTTCTGAACCTTGGAGCCTAGAATCTTCTTTTTCATCAATTCCTATTGTTTTTAGATTTTGCCTTTTTATTGTTTCCTTGATTTCTTGGATGTTTTATGTTTGGAATTTTTCTGATTTTACTTTTTCTTTGAGAGAAGTATCACTTTCTGTGAGTGTATCTTCAGCACCAGAGATTCTCTCTTCCATCTTTTGTATTCTATTGGTGATGCTTACCTTTGTGGTTCCTTCTCTTTTCTCTAAGTTCTCCAGCTCCAGAGTTTTCTCAGTTTGTGGTTTTTTTAATTGTTTGTAATTCTGTTTTCATGCCTTGAACCATTTCCTTTATCTGTTTGAATGAGGATTCCTGTGACTCTAAGATGGTCTCTATTTTTTTTTGTTTCCTTCCTCTCTATATGCCACTAATTATGCCTCTTCTTGTGCCTCCATTTGTTTGGCTAAATTTACCTGTGTTTCTTTGAGAGCTTTGTTCACTTCCTCTTTCTTTGCTTCCACTTGGGTGGCCAATTCTTTGAGAGATTTGTTCGTTTCCTCTTTAACTGTATTTGTATGGGTATTTCTTTGAGAGATTTGTTTGTTTCCTCTTTATCTTCCTTTAATAATTGGATAAGCATAGCTTTAAAGTCATTTTCTTGTGTTTCCGATGAGTTGGAGTATCCATTAATTTGGGGGGGGGGTGCCGGTGAAGCCATGATGTCTTGATTTATGTTGGATGAGTTCTTTTGCCCCTGGCCATTTGATTATCCATAGCGTTCCCTGTTTGTTTCTGGATTCTGTAGATCAGACTGGTCCTTCTCTGGTGTCTGAAGAATTCTTCAGGAAAATGAGAGAGGTCCAGTGGTTTCAGGGTATGTTGGTCTTTCAGCTGTACCTGTGGGAAGAAAGTCCACAGGTGCAGAAGGATAAATAAGAGGAAACGTGAGAGCATGTGTGTGTGTGGAAGTGTTCCCTGAGGGACAGGGTGCTAGAGAAGGTAGAGGCCTTCAGTGGGAGAGAGGGGCACCTTGCAGGCACTGAAGGGGTCACAGGTGCTTAAGATATCACAAGCACTGTTGATGATTGCAGGCACAGATTCCCCGACTACTCTGTGGCCTATAGGCTACTGGTATTCTTCTCTAAGTGAGTTCTGGGAGTTATTTGCCTGAACTCCACTGGTAGAGCCACAGACCAGGGGCTTCAATGTCCTACGGAGCCCTCTGTTTCCCACAGTGGATGAGTGGGTGGGAGGGGTCTGATGTCTGCCTGCTATCTTAGAAGCACCCTGAATCTGAGGTTCTGTAGACACTCAAAGGCACACTCAAACTCTAGCAGGTCAAATTGAAAGGCACAGGGGTTCTTCCTGATCTCTACTGGCCAGATTGGACCTGCTGAGTCAAATATGGCAGGTTGAGCTCAGTCAGCTCAGTAGTGCTGCAGCCATTGAGCTAGGGAGTCCAGCTATAGCTGCAGAACTGGGGTGTCCAGGTGCTTGCTGGTAGGTCCTGGGGAGCCACTAAAGTGGTCCACAGACCTAGGTGGTCCAACACCTGGTGTACCTGGGTATTTTTGCAGGTCTGCTGGACTTTGGTGGCTGTTCAGCTGGCTATCTGTCACTGAGGGTTTGGATGCTCCAAACAGTCACTGGCTGGGAGGCCCTGTGGAGTCGGTACTGCCGTTTGCAGACGTGGGACCCGGGAAGTTGTACTGCAGATCTGGGACTCTGTGGCGGGCACTCGGTGGGCATGAGCTCCAAGGGCAGAAGCTCGGCAGGGCATGTGCTCCTTGGGGCTCTGGAGGGGTAGGAGCTCCATGAGAGGGTGCTCAGCAGGGCAGGGGCTCCTCCTATGTGTGCTCCTTGGGATGGTGTTCAGCGGGTGGGAACAGCTGCTAGCCTTGAGGCTGAGGAGCTAGAAGCCCCGCCTTGGTCCCCAGGATGTGAGCTTTGCACTGGGTCTGTGTGTGGGCTCCCTGAGGAGGAGGGAGGCCTGGACAAGGGAAGTGTCCCTCTCCATTCCCAGAGAAGTCCACGCATGATCTGAACCTATAAAGTGTTCTCCTTGTCCCCTCTCTTTCAGAAAGCCAAACCCTCTAAATTCTGGCTTCAATTGCCCCTCCACTCACCAGTTTTGGAGATTCAGGTCCTCTGCCTCTCAAAAATGGTACGTGCTGATTGCTGCCATCTTGGATCCTCTGTTCCTTAATTTTTGAAGGTTAGTTTTGGATTTTTTAAAACTATGCCTGATATAGTTGACATAGAGGCACCATTCTTCTTGGAGGAAGAGGCAAAGGCCACCTCATCTTTTGCAGCTGTAAGATCTAGTCCCTGTAGGTTTTGGAGTACTACCACTGCTGCAGAGGAGGCAGGGTGAGTTTGTTTTGGGCCACCTGTTGGAGGTCCTAGATGAACTGGAAAGAAAACTGATGATGAGGGAAGTGATGGTGAGGGAAGTGGTTAGCCCCACTGTCCTCCTAGTGGCAACACCCGCAATTGTTCCTGTGACAGCCAGAAGGGGCAAGATTTGAACTACCCATTTTTATATGGGTCAGCTATTAGTCCACAACTGGAATCAGCAGGAGCTCTTCTCCAACTTAGGGAAGAGAAATACTAATGCACAAACGCCCAACCAACTAACAGGTAGGCAACAGTAGACCTGAGAACTATTAAGAATTGAGGTGTTATGTATGTAGGGCACTGAGGCCAAAGTGGGGCATCAAGGGTTAAGATTTTGTTACAGTCCAAGAAATTTATTGCCTTAAAAAAAACTGTGTCCCTGATGCCTTAAAGCAGCTTGCCAGGCCAAAGAGTGTGATATGAAAAGAGGTGTTTGAGGTACAGGACCCCAGGGTGGATTTTTTTTGTTTGTTTTGTTTTGGTTTTTTGTTTTTGTTTTATATTTAAGAAGGTTTGTTTAATAAAAAGGGTGTCCACCCTGGCAACCTCCCACAAAGGGAGAACTGGGGCCAGGTTAGACCAGATAGAGAGACGTAGAGGGGGCCTCACTGTGGAGTGGAAGCAAGTGAGGAGGGCTAAAAGGCTGCTGGCGGGGTTAAAGTGGGTATCAGATGGGATGGCTAGAGTGGCCTGTGACCTGAGAGGGAGAAGAGGCAGAAGGAGCTGGAGAAGGAGAGTGAGTCTGTTGCAGGGGGACTGATGATAAGGGATAGGTCTCACTGTGGCTTAGACCCCTGAGCGACGATGCAGGCACCAGGATATCCTATTGTGTCTCGGCACCAGTGTCAAGAGTTCACTGTGGGAGGAAGGACACCTTGGCAGACTGGAGCCAAGGAATGCCAGAGTCACATCATACCACAGACTTCATGAGAGGTTGGTGTTAGAGACACAGCTTTAGTGTGAAATATTATGCTATATAATAATGATCAAGGAAAGATCTCTTTCTCTCTAATTTGTAAAAACACCCCTATGTTTTCCATTAGGAATTTATATTTTGGCTTGCAGTTAAACTCTCTCCATCTGGAAGGAATTTAATTTGGGATAAATAGTAAAGATCAAAGTGAAATAATTCTGCGGACAACTTGGTTGAGGCTGACAAAAGCAAGTCTTTTGAGCCCATCCCTCGGCTGATACAGCTTGTTGCTGGTTCCATTTTGGTTTTGTTTGTTTGTTTGTTTTGTTTTGTTTTGTTTCCAGGGGAAGATCCTGTCAGGTATGCACAACTACCCCCACCTGGTTGCCAACTGCTTCTCACATGTTACAGCCATAGTGCTCATTCCCAGGTAGTGACCGCAATTCCTTTTTCTGCCAGTAGGACCTTCTTGCTCTCTGTACCCAGGTTTGATAGCAATGCTGTGGAATTCCACTCTTTGCTGAGGATACCCTATCCAGATATAGACGGTGAATACGGTCCCTGTGCTACGTCCAAGAAAGGCTGGAGCTCGGCAAGCTGAGCTAGAACCCCATGACTCTTTGCCCAGGAGCTAGTCGGATGCTTCAGTGGGTGGCGTGCCGTAACGGCTGAGGAGAAAGCTTCAGAGTAGAGCCCACAGGCTCGCATGCCCATGCCTCTGCTGTGGAGCAGCAAGGCCCAGGGCCAGGCTAATTGTAACTTTTTGTGCTTTGGTTTTTCATCTGGAGGGAACTTATAACACAATGCAGGGATTACCTGTATAAATATATACGAAGTACTTAAAAATCAGTAGGCATTAGTGCTTAGTAAATCCTTACAAAAACCTTTTCCCGATATCTTTAATATAAAATTATTCCTCTGTGTCTTCTCCTTGGACTTAACAAATTCATTTATACAAAAATATAAAACATGAAAAATTTTCTAACAAATTTTGTTGCAGAGAAGTCTGCAACAAACAACATTCACAGTATTTTAGAGAAGAAAATATAATTGTATGGGCACTATTATTTGAATAACATTTGGTTTGAAATTTGTCACCTTTGTCTCAGGCTAAATTTGCATATATGTTTGAGGCTAGTCTGGATTCTCTAACATGATCACACATATAGCTTAATCACATTTACTTCATAATGTTCTTTATTAGCTGGCAGAACTTGCCTAATTTATTAACTCATTATGCTTCCTTTGCAAAATTTTCTGGCAAAGCTTAAATTTTCATATTTACACAAAAATCTTACACCAGATGGTCCAATTTTTAAAAATTAGTATTTTCTTGGGGTTGCAACAAATTTTCATACTCATCTAGAAGGACTTGACAGTTTAATAATATAAGCTTTTATTATTATTATTCCAGTTAAAGAAAAAGCTCTAAGCTGTCCTTTTTTTTTAAAGGTCTGAGGAGAGTTTTAAATTTTTTGTTACTTGTTGTGCTTTGGTATAAGACAGGCTCTCATGTATCTCAACCCTTCCTGGAGCTGTTTATATGGTGCAGCTTATCTCAGAACGTGTATTGCCCTGGAGTCAACCTCCCGGGTGTTCTCCTGGGTGCTAGAATTCTAGAGGCATATTGCCAACCACTGGTGAGAGCTATCTGAAAGTCTTAGTTATGTAGTTCCTGCGCAATTCATGCCAAGTTTATTGAAATTGCCCTTGGTTCTTTCTTGTATCTCATCTCTCCATTCCCTCTGCTTCCTCCTCTTCCTCCCTGTGGGCCCTTGATTAGTGTGGAAAGACCATCAGTTGTCTCCTTGGGAGTCTAGATCCTGTACCTAGCTCATAAAACCTTCTCATTTCGCCACCTTTGTTGCAATAATACACAATCACCATATGGCTGAAGGAGATAAACTAAATTAAGAGAGAGATCCTAAGTGACAAAAAAGTTTGTGCTGCACCGTTTGAATGAGAAATATATCCCATAGGCTCACACACTTAAAAACTTGGTCCCTGGTGGGCGTTGCTGCCTGGGGATGTTATGGAACCTTCGGGTGATGGAGCCTTGCTGGAGGAAGTGCATCCTTTTCTGGGCTTTGAAGATTTGCAGACTGAGTCCACTTCTGGTTCACTCTCTTCCGCATATTTGAGCTTTCAGCTTCCTGCTCTGGAGGTCCGGTTTGCCATTCCTCTCTTGCCATTATGTTTTCTCCGTCTGGAACCACAAGCTAAAATAGCCTCTTTCTGTAAGTCCCTGTCAGCCACGATGTTTGATCACAGGAACAGAAGAGTACCTAATATGGGAGCCTAGGAGGGCAAAAAGAATGTAAGTGTGGTGATTTACGTGATTCCTCCAAAGCAGGTTAGCCAAATGAAACAAATGATCATAGCCAGGCTGTACCAGAAAACTCAGTGTTGGGTGCTTTCCATTATTTCAAATGATTGAGTTAAAATTAGATAAATGAAGTATTCTGCTCAAAAAGATGTATATTGAAAAACCAGAAATTATCTGTGAAGCTGGATATTAATAGTATACATAAATTAATACATGAATTAGCTTATTGAAGTGGGGGTAGAGTTCCAAAACAAGATTTTTAAAGTCAACCTAGTGTTTTGTAAACAGCAAATTAGTCAAAAATAGATAATCAAAGATCAATATAGTATACATAGTTTATAATCACAAAATTCATGTGTCTATGCTGATGAAATACAAAATAAGTTATTTGTAAAAAATATAAATGAATGAAATTTACTGAAGAAAAACATAAAGCTAATCTATAAACAACTATGGGAGAAATTTTTGAAGTAATTAAATAATATCTTCTAGGAAGATTCTGAGAGCAGCAATTATGAACGATGCTCAAGACACTGAAATTCAAAAGCTTAGAATAACCTTGATACTAGAGGCAGGAATAAGACCCAGGAGCCAGACTGCTTGGCTGGGTTCTGTTAACACTCATTTCATTCTTGCTGAATGCCAGGAAAGGTCTTGCAGTTTCACCAATATTAACCCACACAATTTTCCTAACACGCTATGAGGAAAGGATAACAATTATTCTCATTTTATAGATCAGAAAGTGAAGAAGAAAGGGCTAAGACTTTGATACCTAACATCACACAAGAGGCACCTGGTAGAATAGAGAATTAAACAGTGCCCCAAGGCATGTCCTCAGCCGCCAAGATCCTCCAGTTCAAAGTTCTTTTCCAAATTCCAGCTGTATAACCTTGGCGAGATTTTTAATCCTTTTATGACTCAATTTCTTAAATCAGGACAAAGAATACATAAAAAGACATTACTCTGAATCAGTGGTTCTCAACTTTCCTTATGCTACAACCCCTTAATATAGTTCCTCATGTTGTGGTGACCCCTGACCATAAAATTATTTTCATTGCTATTTCATAACTGTAATTTTGCTAGTGTTCTGAATTTGTAATGTGAATATCTGATATGCAGGACATCTGACATGAGATCCCTGTGAAAGGATTGTACAACTCCCCGAAGGAGTAGCAACCCACACACAGGTGAAGAACCACTGCTTTAAATGCTAAATATAGATGAAAACTGGACAGAATAATGCAATGAAGGAATTACTTCCATAACCAAATTAAATTAGACTGAAGAATAGTAGGGTTTTTAAAAATTTTATCACTTTTATATATTTAAAAACTACCATGTAAAATATGCAATGATCCTTGCAACATGATTTCTAAGTGAAAGCTAGACAAATCTTAGTCAAGAACAGAAAATTCATCTTAAAAAAGAGAAGGATTGTGTCTATTAAATGGACTCATATTTCTTGGTAAATTAGTTGGATTGGAGTGTCTCTGCTTTCTGAACATGAAAACCACCTGAGGAAAATTTAAAACTACAATGCTTGAGATGACCCAATAACCTAGAATCTTGGGGGTGGGCCTGAGACTCTAGAGACAAAGAAAGGTTATCTGGTCTAGAAAAACACTGATTAAAGAACTAACAGGAAGCACATCAAAACATTTTTTAATAAACTTATTTTGGAAATTCTGGTACACACACCAAAACAGGAAGAGCTAAAAATAGGAGTCCATAAAACCATCCGTTGGAACCAATGTGAGTGTATACTAGAAAAACACCAGGAGAATAAACTTGAAGGGTTTTTCAAAAACTTATTCAATCAAAATAAAAAAAAAGGTTTCCAAGGTGTAATCAACAGTACAAGTTAGAAGATTATATAATAAAGATTGTATTTGGATTATTAGTAAAAAAAATAAAGATAGAACTAATAAAAAGGTGTGGCATGCAGAGAAAGAATATTTTAGTCTTGACAAATACTCCAGGTCTGTAGTTTTCAAACTCTGTTCTCAAGTCCAAAGACAAAAGTGACTGGCGTGCAAGTGACAAATGGGACAGAGCAGGGGGTCACAGAAATCCTCCTGCCTTGCTTTAGCTAAAGAAGATCAGAAGTTTTTCTTCTTTTCAGTGTTGACTTTCTGCATGAGATTTGCCTTTAAGAAAGGCTTTGTGCTACTCACAACCACTTAATGTTTAAAAGTAGTTAGCTTGGATGAAATGGACCTTGTCTCTCCAACTTTGACTGGTCACTCCTTCTGTATTCATTGAATACCCACACGGCCCCTTTACGTACTTTACCTAGGCAAGTCATGGCAAATACTATTCAAAGAAGGTATCATTCCTGTTTTACATATAAGAACTAACATTGGAAATAAAAGCTTATCACAAACATTGAAAACTACAGCTTTGATTTGAAAATTTTCCCCTGCCTGGTCTCTGCACTCCTTTGCTGTTCCTGATGTACCAGGCCATTTCTTACTCCTTGAATGTAGTGATAGCATCCAAGATCATAACCACTGTGTTGGTCTTAGGACCCACTGAGATGCTGGTGAAGACATTGATGATGGTGAATACAGAAGAGTGTAAATGAAAGAGATGTTGTTATTGAATGTGGGATGTGTGGGGTGTGCCTGATTCTGGGGCTAGGAGGGGGCTGTTATCACAATGCCCTGGGACCTCACCTTCTCAGCAAAGCCAAATAGGCGTGACTTTGAGTCTGTAGGGGAAAGGACATATTTGAAGGAACTAGAGTGGTGATATAGCAGAGATGTACAGGGAAGGAACCTGGGTAGCAGGAGCCTCATCGGCAAAGACTGCTTGGGCAGTGTATGTGGTATATGTAGCCATTCTTTTCCCACCAGCAGCATTTCTTAGGGTGGCTTTGCTCCTACTTTTGTCACACGTGTGCCAACAGGAGGTATTCCTAGGCTTACGTAGAAAAAAATAAGAGTGGGCGGTATTGGACGCCATGCTGATTACAGACTTTGAAATTAGACAAAGCATGCTTTCAGAACAGACACAGAGGTGTTCGGGACACCATGTATTTTGTTGCAAATAGTTAGCAGCTTGTACTAGAAACTGATTATTTTTAAATAAACTACCCTCTGGGGTTCCAGATCTAAGGAATTGAGCCAATAAGCCCCAGTTTGCAGGGCTGGTACTGGTTCCTCACACTCTCTGTTATGATAGGACACAAGCAAATTATGAGTTAAAATATTTTCAGGTTAAAGAATTTATGAGATTAAAAAAAAGATATCACAATATTATAGTTCCAGTAAGGGCAAGAGAGACCATGGACTGGCCTGAGCCCTAGCATTCCAGGCTAGCAAGTCAATTCCCTGGCTAAGGGAACATCCCTAAGGAATTGCCTTAAGCCATGCTAAAAAAGATATGAGGAATACTTATGCCTTTCATGAGACAGTGTGATTTTCCTTCCCCAGATCTGCTCTTTGTGGTGTACAGAGCTGCAGTGTGGAGCCTTGTAAGGCTGCCACTTTCCTGAGTTATTCAGAAAAGTCTAACTTTTCCTTTTCTTCCTGTTATTTCTTTTCTAAGCATGCTTTCTCTAACACTTGGGAGAAAGTGTTAGAAGAGCCTCACTCTGCCTCTGAAGTTCCCCCTCCGCCAGGTGGCTGCTTGACCCCCTTGTGCTGACCTACCTGTATAACTCAACTACCAAGGCTTTTCCTCCTCTCTCTCCCTCCTTTAGACTGCTGCCATGATTTACAGCTACCCAGAAGTGTTTCCTTTAAATGCTAATTGTCCTCTGGTTTCCCTTTGAGTTTTTTGATTAAGGAGACTAAGGACCCTCTACAAGGGAACCCCAATTTCCCTGGTAACATGTGGCAAGCCTACCATGATGCCCTCAAATTACCAGTAGCAATAAGCTATGAAATAAATATTTTTATCTTAATAAGAGCTCTTTTTATTTTAGCCTTGTATAAAGTTGACTACATAAAACTGTAAGAACTGGTAACTTGAGTGTAGAGAATCAAAGGTGGTCAAATGGGTTTAGTGTGTTGGTTCTTTCTATCCAAATAAAATGCAGCACATACGTATCTAAAGTTTGGACTGAAAATAGATTATTAGCATTATAATTTATGCAAATGGAGCCCTATTCACGTGAGGGTAATTTGTCTCTCTTAGTCTTGTGCTAATTATCATGTAAATAGATTATAAGTAATCAAGGAGAGAATTTCATTTTCTAGTTGGAACTGTACTTGTTTAAAGGGCCTACTGTCTTATCATGTAAAATCTGAGGAGAGTTTAAGATGTACCTTCTGGTGTTTTAAAGAAAACAACTTTGGTGTTCTAAAAATAACTTTGGTGTTCTAAAAATTCCACTTGTTGGGACTGAGGAGATGGGTCAGTACTTAAGACCACTTGATGCTTTCCATAGGACTTGAGTTTGGTTCTCAGTGTCCACACTGAGCAACTCATAAGTGCCTTATGAAAAGTTTTGTTGGCATAAGATACGTTCCAATCTAGAGTAGGAATTCTACAATTTACCACGCCTACATTAGTTGTAATTCTTGGAAAGAAGAATGGGTAGGATTTTCTGAAATTCAAATACCAATCCAAGTCAGCTAGCACTTAACACCCTGGCTGGGGTTTTCAGCAAGAGTTCCTGATTCTGCGGCTTTCAGGTGGCTCTGGCTCTCAGGTGCTGCTGTTCAGTTAACCTCATCATGCGTTGAGAAGCAGAACACCAAGGGGTGGCTGTGGAGCTTGCTGTGAGTACAGGAGTAGCTGGCCTCTGCTTTCAGTGCCCATCTTGTGACAGTGAGTGCACATGGTCCACATGTCATGTGTCCCTTGTCCAGAGCTTTGTCATTGCTTCCTTGCTCCAGGGATCTTTCCAAGCTGGCACTTTGTGCCTTCTAGTTCTCTTGTTAGCTTGAATATGATTAGGGGCAAGGAGGGAGCTGTGTGTATAAGTCCCAAGGGCTTGTCCTCCACACAGAATTTGGTCCTAACAGGCCAGTTTCTTTGCAGTCTCCCTTAGCCAGTACACATTTTGTTTTTCTAGCTTTCTCTTTCAACTGAAATTGAATGTGTTCAAGGGCTACTGCTTGAGGAGGCATACAACATGTTTGTTTTTCTGTTCTTTATTGCTTTTGTTCAATTCTACTTGGATTTCATTGGTTGTTCCTTATCTCATTTTTCAACATGCTCATTCAGCTTGTGGTATTTTTAGCCTCATTTCTTATTTAATATATTGAAGTTGGAATTTAAGCTTCACCTTTTTACCATAAAGAGGGCTGAAGGCTTAGATATTTTTTCCTAAGTGGCTATTAATTTTCAAATGCCTTGATTAGAAAGAAATATGGATACCTCTGGCAGCAAAAACCACTAGTGCTGGTCACTGTGGTTTTTAGCTTACTCTCCCTGGCATTTGCATTTTAAAGCCCCTAACTCTTCTAAACCACTACTAGTTGCTTCACTGGAAGAAGCTTTTCAGGGTGTTCTGTCAGAACTGGATGTCTAGAGACAACACTGCCAGACTAAAAGAACATGCTAATGGCTAGATAGCTCATGGCTCAATGCCTGCCAGGGAGGACGTTCTGGATGAATATTTGCTGTCATAGCCATTATTATCATTAAATATATATCATGATACATATCACTAAATATCAATATATCATTATTATGCTATATATCATGTATTATTTATGGATTCAGATTCTAGTGATTCTTTAGGAGCAGTGACAAGAAATGAAAGATTACAAGAAATAAATCCCCCCAGAAAGATCAGAGACTCAAAAGAAAAAGGATCAGAGCTGGAGAGACTGTTTAGAAGTTGTGAGTACTTGCTGCTCTTGAGGAGGACCTGAGCTCACTTCCCAGCACCCGCAACCACCAGGTCCCTGATGACCTTGTCTGTCTTTCTTAGGCTCCTGCACACAAATGCACATGAAAATATGCAGACATGTATCCATAACTTTTTTTAAAGAGGATGGATTATGGGAATAGTAATTGAATATTTTATATAATAGGCCCAGAAAATGAACCCAATTAGAATAATCTTTATGAGGGTGAAACTTCAGAATCAAATTCAGGGCTACCAAAACAGTTGCTGAGTCCCCCTTCAGCAGAGCAGCTTGTCACAGTGGCTGAGACCACACAGAGAACACACCCCAGCAATACATGCTGAACAGTTTATCTTGACCAAGTTAGAAAGGCCAGGGTATTGTTTCATGGCTCTTCTTGCTCTTCTGTTTTTTTCTGGCCATTCTTTTCTACTCTTCTCTCTTTTGTACCTTTTCTCTTCTGTCTCATGTTTGATCACATTTTCTGCTATTTTCCATCAGTGAATACAGGCCCTTTTCATATCATGCAACAGATTGCTCTTGGGGTAACCAATATCTTCATTTCTGGTTGAACTTAAGGATGGAGGCTGTAATCAATGGGAGCTAGGAAGCCATGTACCTTTAGAACTGTCACTCATGTTATCAAGATAGTGCCACTAGAAAACAGATTATGACCTGTTCTCATCACCATGTAGAAGCAGGTTATCAAAAGAAGGGAATAATACAGGACAGGCAAGAATGAGTATGTTGAGCTACACAGGCTAATACACGAACTTTTTGGTATTACCTGCTTACAGCTGTGGTTGGGAGACAGGCCAGGGAAGCTAGGTATGCTGAGTTGGATGCTGCCATCCCCAGGAGTTTCCAAACAGGTCATCGTGAATCTCTCCTCCATCTTGTTCTAGAGTAAGCAAGTAACGAGGCTGTTGTCTTCTCTATGTAGCAGCCTTTCAGTGAGAGGCAGAAAAGGTCCAAGAGGAAGCCTGATGCTCATAAAGCTGCTCACATAGATGTTCATACAGCTGTTCACACAGCTGCTCACACAGATGTTCATACAGCTGCTCACACAGCTGCTCACACAGATGTTCACACAACTGCTACTATGGTCTTTTTGTACATGGGCTTTAGATCCCCTGGGGGAATATGAGTCTTCTCTTCTCAGTATAAAGCCTTTTAGAAAGATAACAGATACTCATCAAAAAAGACATCCCCAGGCCCTTCACTGTTTGTAAAAATTGTTCCAAATCCAATGGGCATTAGCTCAGGAATAGGAAAGATGTGACAGTAGAGATGCATAAACACATATACATGCATACCATAAACACCCATGTAAAATGGAAAAGAGAGAGAGAGACAGATAAACAGAGAGAGATATGCTTTAAGATGCTGGACCTGGCCCAAGCTGTCAAGATTGGTAGTTCGTTGGCTTCTTCTGTGTGGCAATGTGAAGGAGCATCAGTTGGGTGACTGAAGCTTGTGGTTCATATGAGTTTATAAACATGGAGGCTAGTCCAGGAGATACATTCCTGTGGAATATGGCTGCCCTGTGATGGCTTCACAACCAATATTATTTTACTGTACTTTGACAAGTAAAAAAGGTAAGAATTTACCAAGACTAATACAGCTTCTTGAATAGCTCTTTGGTTTTCTCAGGAGTTTGTAGGAGTCTGTGAGAGGGCATGGAATAGGTTTTTGCATCTGGTAATTCTGTTCCAATCTTTTGAGGTCATGATGGTGGCAGATGGGCAATGCAGGAAGAAAGAAAAAACAAGTAGATGTATCTCACCTAGGATCCTGATCAGTGCTGAAAGCAAGTAGGAGCTTTCAGGTGGGGAGAAGGGAACCAGCCTCCAAAGATGCTGTTCATCAACAAAGCAATCAGATTATAAACTGGCTGTATTGTTAAGTTACATGGAGAGAAAATGAAACTTCATTTATGCGAGCATTTCACAAGGTGAGCCATATATATCACATGTGGTGCAAGTGACTGCCTGTCACTTGCAAAGTGTTTACTGTGAACTCAGCTCTTCCTGCTAATGACCTCATCTAATTCTTATAAGAAAATGGCATTGCATTGGCTCCAGCTCTATATATCAGGAGGAAACCAAGATTCAAAAAAACAAAATAGCTTGTTCAAGTTCACACATGGGTTGCAGATGTAGAATCCTGATCCAGTATGAACTCACCACCCATGTTTTTAATGCTGATTCTGATCCACCCTACAGCAGACATGGCAAATGGACACTAACATCTACATTCCACAGTGTAGGAGGTCTGTGTTTGTGCTGACAAAAGCTGTGTGAAACTACTGATGTTGGTCAGTTTTGAATTACAAAAGTGACAGGGTCAAATGCTGTGTTGTTGATCAGTAGATCCTTGTAACAAAGGTGCAGGGTGCCAATATAAGGAAAACTGCAAGAGAAGCCCTCAGTTCTTGAGGCAAGGTCCCATGATGTTGGGGAAGACTGAATAGGAAAGGCTTCCAGACAGAGGGGGCAGCACAAGGAAGGGCTATGCTTTTGGTGAATCTTTATATAGCTAGGTTTGGCTGGAATAATGACCTTTGACTGGGGAGTGGACATGGCAGAGTACATAACAGCCTCTGGAGACATTACAGATTGTGTTTCTGTCCCTTCTAGAGAAGTTTTAGCTAAGGACTGGAGTTGCAGTCATCACTGCGCCTAGAAAGCGTGTACGTGTACTCAGAGTGAACTAAGGAGCATGCCTGGAAGCAGGGGGAGGGGGGGCTAGGTAGGAATTCATGCAAGACAGGACTGAGAGAAGACAGACAGTAGGGATGATCTTGTGCTAGTCACCAGTCAGAATGGGCAAGATGTAGACATTGATTGGAAAGGGGGTTGTCCAAATGTGAGTTTACACACAGATTCTCAGCCTCCCCACAGGCTTCTCTACTCAGTAAGGCTCTCCTCCTCCTTTGCTACAGCTTAGATCTAGGCTGTCTCTTAAAGACCAATATAGGACTATAAGGATTTTCAGAGATCTTGGGAATAGGAAGAAGGTAGCCTTAGACCCACAGCATGGTGCTGTCAGAAAGAAGCAGAAGATTTAGGAAAAAGGACCTTGTGGATCTAGATGTTAAGTTGCTGAAGGGATGGTGAAACTCTAGTCCTTTCCTCTGTCTGTTTTCCTTCTGACCTACATGTGACCCCCTCATGATGCTTGTTTGCTGTCCTTGTCTCACACAGCCCAGGTTGACCTTAAACATCTCAAACGTCTTGCCTCCACCTTTCAGTAAGGAGATTACAGGCATGCCCTGCCATGGCTGGTTATACAGTACTGAGAACAGAGCCTGGGCTTCCACGCCTGCCAGGCAAATATTCTACATCCTCAGCTCTGCCAGGGTCTACTGTGTTCTCACACAGCCTAACAGTGGGACAAGTCAGTGTAGACTGAAATTTCTGATACCACAAACAAAAGGAAACCGAACCCATATGCTGGCCAGCATTATTTTTTTATTAGTTATTGCTGTCTTTTATGTGTTTTTACAAACCCAGCCCTTCTGGTTAAGGGGACAAAACCAAATAACAAATATTGTTAACATTAGCTAGATGGATATATTTTGAGTTTTAAAGGACTTAATGGGAAACATAACTTTGAATAGCCCTAAATTCTTGGGCAGAGAGGAGGTAAGGCAATAGAATGTAAGCACAGGTTTTTCTGGTTCATATTAAATGAGGAAGAAAGAAAGGGTTAGAAATAGTGTGACCAGATCTTGTGGCTCTGGCATCTGAAGAGAAAACTATGAGCTTTGCTAGCAACAGCCTGGATCTCGCACTGTGCAAACCAGCTGCTCCAAGAAGAGGCCTCTACACAGGTTTGTTCTTTATCAGTGCAAACTGTCCCAGTCTTCTAGGCAGTGTCCAGAGTGTCCCAGCATCCTGCAGGAAGTGGCTCAAGGGGTTATGAATGGATGCCTTTTTCCTGGTGGCTGCCAATTTAATGAAACACAGTAGGGGAAGGCGTTTTGTATACAACCATAGAAAAAATCAGAGGACCCTCCTTGAGGTGGCTGAAGTTGAGTAAAAGCCCAATCCCTTGAAGGAAATCCAGTCTGCTTCTAAAATGGAGCACACAGACAAGTAGGCATTCTGCCCATCCTTGGGTGACCCTCCTTGTTTAACCTATGTTGTTATATTGCTTTGGCAGCTAGCAAAGCAGAATTATGAACAGCAGGCTGAAAAGGAAGGTAAGCCCATTTTCTACTGACCCTGGAAACTTTTTCCCCTCCCCCTTCATGTGGTCTATATAGAACAATATGGATTTTCAGATAGCTCAGAAATAGGAAGAAGAGTTTTTAAATCAACCCTCCAAAGTAGGAAAGAAGTTTCCATTTCCAAGGATGAGAAGACAGATGCATTAATCAATAGCATTCAGAGAAGCAAAACTCCCAGCAATAATCGCGAAAGACATCTGTCACCAATATTGAACTGCTTGATGGGAACAGAAAATAACATCAGCTGCCAAGTGAAAGAAACCATTCCAGAAATCTCTGTTGTTGGGATGTCTCATGGTCCATGTAACTGATGATTTAGAAGCCTATAAAAATGACACAAGTAAATGGCTGTCAGTTTCCAACCTTACACTCCTTCATTGTCTCTGTTTTCCCTCTTCTCAATTCTTAGGAACTGTGTTTCCAGAGCTGGAAACGTGTTTGTCTCATACACCAGGGCTCTTCAGATGAGGTCAGTTGTGAACAAGGTCAAAGCCTACCTCCATGTGGGACTGGGTGCTTAAGCCACTGCATTAGTGAAAGCTGGATCCAGAGCTGAGGAATTTTCCTGGGCTCAGCATTGTCCTTCCATAGTTTCTATGTGCATACAGGAACATGGACCCATAATAAAAGGGTGGATAAGTTAGAGTACCAGACCTTAGTCTTGATCCTTTCTCAGAATGTTCAGGAAGGGCCATGCCTTAGAAAGGAAGCTCTATTCTTCAATATGAATGTAGGGTACCATCATGGCCTCATGCGGCCTCTTTCTCTTTAGCTCTGGCTGTTTTTGGCAGGTAGAGGCAGACAACCTGCACTCATCTTTAATCTTAAATTAAATCTTTTCTTTTTTTCTTGAAAAGATGGAATGGCAAAGTATTGATTATAGGTTGAAAACTTTGTCAAGGACACTGTAGGTTCACACAGATCTGTTTCTTGATCTACAGAGGTAGCCATTAGAAATTACAGAGTTCCCTGTGAGGGGTTGGTTTGGGGATCACACACATACATCTGTTGCATAACTGCCTGAAACCCAACTGACTTGGAAGGCAAAGAATTTGATATATCTTAGTCAGGGTCACTAATGCTGAGAAGAGACACCATGACCTCAGCAGCTCTTTTAAAGGAAACATTTAATTGGGGCTGGATTACAGTTCAGAGGTTTAATCCACTGTCATCATGGCAGGAAGCATGGCAGTGTGCAGGCAGACATCGTGCTGGAGAGGTAACTGAGAGATCTACATCTCGACTGGCAGGCAGCAGGAAGAGAGAGAGCCACTGGGTCTGGCTGAGACTTTTGAAACCCCAAAGGCCACCTCCTGTGACACAGCTACTCCAACAAGGTAACATCTCCTATTGGCACCATTCACTATGGGCCTTTGGGGGGGCCATTTCCATTCAAACCACAACAAGCATATTAGTGATTTAAATCAACACTAATCATTCTGTGGCCAAGACTGCTAACTGTTTTCTAGTTCCATTGTTATCCAACATAATCTGAACATGTGGTCTCTCTGGGCAGATTTCTTCCCAGAGCCCTCGTTGAGCCTGGTAGAAACAGGACAAGATGACTGGCCTCAGTATTACTTGGTGTCATATTTAAGTATAGTATGCCTTCCAAAGGATTTGATTTTCTTCCTCATCCCTTTTCCTGTCTTGTTTTGGTTGGTTTGCTTGTTTGTTTTGCTACACCCATAACTGCTCTTTTGACATATGAGGTGCTTTATGGTAGGGCAATTAGATGAAGTCTTGGCTCTACTGCTACGCCCAAGTCTCAACAATCCCCTGAATGTTGATTTAGGAAAATAAACCACAGTATTCTTTTTCTGTTGTTATTTGAGGCTGCTTGTGTTATGCTCAGTTCGAGAGGCTGCCCAAAGAACACCAGGAATTGACTTCACTGCAAAACACATGAGGGTTTATTTAATACAAGCTCAAGCCCAGGTAGCAAACTTCCTGTGGAATCAGGAGAGGAATGCGGCAGGTAGGTCTAGGGGAACAGGGTTTTTAAAGGAAAAAAAAAAAACGCAAGCAGGGAGTTACATGCCTTGGCAGTACACAATTAGGTAAAGGAAATTGACTTTTGAAATGATTAGTTTACTTTAGGTGCCAAGACCATAAACGGTTCTGGCCTAGACATCTGGATCAGTTTCCTAACAACTATATCTCTAATGGACAGGAAAAGAATGCAATAAAGCTGGTTACTCCCTGCAGGTGGCTAGACATGCATGTCTTCACCTAGCTGGCCTTTGTTCAAGCTTGTGCTTTAAACTTTAAACCAATACCCCCCAAACCTAATTTTTAATTCTTTATTCTCTCACCTGTTACTCACAGCTGAACCTAACTCTAACTTATTAACATTTATTATTCTAACTTAAAAATGACACAGTTCTGCTCCACTGGATTCAACCTTTGACCCAAATGATGTTTCTTCTTAAAAAACCATGCTTGCAAACGTGTACAAGTGTGCACTTCTCTTTTCACTGAATAGAAGTGCAGTTAGTGGCCTCTTTGCTTGGTAGGAAGTGAAAACAGTAGTTTCCCTTTCCAGTTCCTTCTGGTTTTTAAGATCCTGAAAAAAAAAAAAAAGATCATTTCAGAAAGTAGACTGAGTCTTCTGAGTCCAATCTCAAAGTCAGTATCATGAAAAATATGAAGTTCTCTTATTTTCCCCTTTGGAGCAATTATTATTATTATTATTATTATTATTGCTGTTATTGTTATTATTAATTCTTTTTTTTTGAGACAGGTTTACTTTGTGTAGCCTTGGCAGTCCTGGACTGCTCTGTAGACCAGGCTGGCCTGGAATTCAGTGATCCGCTTGCCCCTGACTCCCTGAGTGCTGGTATTAAAGGTGCGTGCCACCATACCCAGTGACTTTGGAACATTTAAATAAAAGTAATTGAGAGCTTTGTCTGACTGAAAGCAGAATTTAATTATCTTAGTTATTGAGTAAAGTAGAAAAAACTAGCTTGCAAATGTATCAGATTACTGTTTCTGCGACCGCCTGTCATATATTTAGTGGTTGGCTCGCTGTCAGCTATGTCAGTGGGTAGCCAAGGTGCATGTCATTCATTATCCTGGCAAGCTAGCCGGGGTTTGTTTACAAAGTGGTGGCTTGCCTTTGATAGAGAAATGTGCAAGGTCTCTAGCGGGCTAAGCTTAGAACTGCACACTACCACTTTGATCACATTCTGTGCCAGGGTAAGTTTCAAAACTAACTGAGATTCAAGAACTGGGGAAATAGAGTCCTGTTTCTTAGTGAAAAAAAAAAAAGAAAGAAAAAGCCAGAGGCACCTTGCCCATGGTATGGCTACCAGGAAGGCCCAAGAACTACAGCAATTTTTGTTACAACTCAACATTCTGTATGTAAGAATTGCTTTAAAACATTGTTCACACTTTGTAGGACAGAATGCTCCCAAGATGGAGATCAAATCCTCTGTGGATTAATGAGGACAGCAGATCAGTGGTTTCTTGGTTGGTATTCAGGAGATTATAGACTTTGTTCTCAGATCTCTTTCAATGATTTATTCTCATTTACTTTTATGTGTTATTGTTCATGAATATGTCACATGAATTCATTGTATCTGCCAAAGTCAAAGAGGGCTTCAGCTGCTCCAGAGATGAAGTTACAGGTGATTGAGAGCTGCATGGGAGCCAAACTTGGATCCCCTGCTAGAGCAGGAAGTGCTGTTAGTAGCCAAGCCATCTTTCAGCTCCTCTTTCATATTTTTTTAGTCTCTATTTTGTTTATTTCCTCTCTGATTTTATTTCTCCTTTTCCTCTGTTAATTCAGAGCATGGTCTGTTTTGCTTTCCTATGTCCTTGTGATTCTGTCAGGTTATTTGAAATCTTTGTATTTTTGATGCAGACACTTATTACTATATTGTTTGTCATAAATATTGGTATATCATTTCTAATTTAATTCGTTTGAGAATTTTAATTTTTTCTCTTTTTATATTGATCTGTGTTCATTTAATACTGTGGTGTTTGTTTTAGTGTAATATGATTTCTAAAGTTTATTTCTATCTTCATGTCAGTGTGATCAGAAAAGATACATGACTTCTGGTATTTTTTTTCTTTTTCTTTTTTTTAAATTTATCAGGATGGATGTTTGAGACTCAATGAATATTCTATTCTAGAGAATGCTTATATGTTGATAAAAGGTGTTTTTTTTTTTACATTATACAATTTTATTTGGCTAGTAGAAATTAGCAAATTAGTGCAAGGTTTGTAGCTCACTGGCAAAGGTCTGCCTCCTACACACAGAGCTCTAGGTTCTATCTGGGAGGAAAAAGCAAAAGGAAAGAAAGTAGAAATTATTATTCTTTTTTTCTCCTTTTTTTAAAATTTATTTTTATGTCAATCAGAGGTTAGGTATTTTGCATCCCCCGCGTAGTCCCCTCCCTCTTCCCCTCCCACTCTCCCCATCCCTCCCTCATCTCCTCCCTGCCAACTCCAAGTCCATCTACAGGGGAGGATCTCCTCCCCTTCCATCCGACCCCAGTTCATCTTGTCTCCTCAGGGCTGGCTACAATGTCCTCCCCTGGGATCTAGCCAGGCTTTTACTCCCTGGCATGTATGGGGGAGAGTCAAAGAGACAGCCATCGAGTTCATGTCTGAAATATTCCCTGTTCCCCTTACTAGGGTCTTCAGTTGGACACCGAGCTACCATGGGCCACTTCTGAGCAGGGGTTCTAGGACATATCTATACATGGTCCTTGGTTGGAGAAACTCTCTCGTATAAGACCCCTGTGCCCTGCTCAGTTTGGTCTTTGTGGAGCTCTTATTCTCCCCAAGTATCACTAATTTCCCCTATTTTTATTATTATTTCCTGCCCTCTGCCAAAGGCTTGGTTGTGAGTCTTAATATCTGCTTTGATACATTGCTATATTGATTCTTTCAGAGGCCCTCTTTGGTATGCTCCTGTCCTGTTGCTTGTTTTCTCCTCCATTCAATGTCCATCCTTTTGGTTCATCTAAACGAGCATTGATCGTACCAACCTGGGTCCTCCTTCTTGTATATCTTTCCTGGGTGTGTAGATTTCAGCATGACCTTCCTATCCTCTAGGACTATATAAGTGAGTATATACCATATGTTTCTTTCTGCTTTTGGGACACCTCACTTAGGATGATCGTTTCCAGGTCCCACCATTTGCCTGCGAAT
>CM053755.1:9960797-10034481 GCA_028658305.1 Pachyuromys duprasi | reverse complement strand
ATTAAATGAAGCTGTGCCATGAGCCGCTGCCAGTCAGTCACAGCAGCTTGGTACCTACAGGAACACAGTGCCTTGGGCAGAGTCTACTGTAACCCCTTAGTCATCCAGACAAATGAAGACCAAATCATATCATCCAGCAAACCCATAGTCAGTGCTGTTTGTGCCAGGGTGGAGGAGGCCCAGAGTCATCTGATAGCCATGCTTCTATTCTTGCTTTCCAATTAATGATGCCAGTGATGACCAGGACTCAAGCAGGGGTCACTCATGTAGCAGGAATAAGCACCACAAACCTAGTAGTGGACAGTCAGCAGTCAGGAGTTGGCATGGGGGTGCCTGCTTCACAGACAGGATTCCCATTCACTTTCTTCTCAGTTTTGCTGTTGCTGCTGCATGAACTACTACATCATGGTTCCAAGTGACAGACATATACTATACTTCTGGCAGCGCAGTAACTGACAAGGACCTTGATAGTCCAAACCTGAGGCATTAGCAAAGATGTGATCTTTCTGAATCCACCAGGGAGTATTTATCCTCAGCTTTTGAAAATTCATCTGCATTCCAGGGCTGTTGTTTTTAACTGAATCTCAACCTTTTAATTTTACCAATAAAGACTTGAGAGCTAGATACTGGGGTGAACGCCTGCTACGTCAGAGAGGCAGAGAAAGCACAGAACTAATCTTCCTCCTGAGCTGATGACCCAGAAGCTCTCCTTCTCCACACCATCTCAAAAACACCTCAAACCAAATTTCCCTCCCTCTGTTAGTTCACAAATAGATGCACTAGCCCACTCCTAGGTTGCTTAGCAAAATGTGACATCATTACCTCTGCCTTTAGGTGTGTGTGCTTCAGCTGTGCACCAGATAGCCAGCTTATTAGTGTTCTCTCTCTCTGCTCTGCTTCGGTTTCTCCCCCCTTCCCTCCTCTCTGACTTTCTCTCTTGGGGGCCCCACCACGCTCCTCTTTCTCTTCTACACTTTCCCACTGTCTCCCTGTGTCTCCAGTCTCTGTTTCTCTCTCTCCTCACTCCCCACCCTCGCACATTAAATCTGTTCATCCCAGAACTGTTGTGTGGCATTTTTATTTATATTATTATAAAACATATCATGACACTCTCTATTTGTCCTCCTAAATTTCTCTTACTCTCTATGGTTTTCCACACTCTGTCAACTGGTTGCTTGCTCTGCCTCTTTGACCTACGGTTGACTTTATTTAATCCTGTTCAAGCAGAAGCTCTTGGGTTAAAAGTATGTGATAGGGCTGAGCCACACCACAGCTAAAAATAGGCTTTTCCAATAAACAACACAATCTTGAGATTCGTGGTGCGCTCAAATGTCCTGCAACACAAGGTCCCTTTTCTTCCAAAACCAGTCTCAGTGGAATCTCTCTTGATATCATCCCCATCCTCTCATTCTCCTTTCCTCTCTTGTTTTTAAAGAATCATGGTGGGTACATTATGAGTACCCAAACATTGCAGGGTCATCGTCTGTTTGAAACTCCTTATCTTAATTACATTTGTGAATTCCCATTCTCCATGTGAGGTAGGTGTTTTTAGATCCTGGGATGACTACAGGAACAATATTTTGAAAGTTATTCTGCTTATTGCACTCTGCTAAAAAAGAGCCACATTAAATAACCACTAGAAAGCCAAACAAAACACCTCCAGGACCCTCAATTTATTGCGCTGCCAAGTGTTATGGAGGCTCATAATAAATATGACAATCTCTAACTCAGAGGAGGTTCAGGCTGGATAGTAAAGACACAAAGCATCGAGCACCATGAACTAGCAAGAGAAATACAGTGGTCATATGGGCAGTGAGTGCTGCCGAGGGCTGTCCATGACCTACTGGGTGCCTCAGGTCAGATCTGAAAATGTTAGATGGGAAAGAAATCCAAGATACAATTTTCTCCAAGAGGAAAGAAGCCTACAAGAGGATTTATCTGAGTTAGTGAGTAGTTGGACTAGACTTACAGTCCTGGTATCCTGATGCCCAGCTCAGTTCTCAAGCCACTATGTAGGTCATGTGCCACTAATACAGCCTCTACTCTTGCCATCATTCAGTGCCATCCATTATCTGACCCCACCCTGTCATCCACTGCCATTTTCCCCCATGGTCCAAAATGACCTTCCACTTACCGTTTCTCTCCTTATTATCCCATGAATAGAGCAGAACCTGTCCCAATTGGTACACTTGCTCATTCATCACTCTGCTTGTCATTCACTGTGCACACATTATATACCTGCTGTTGCTAGACTCTGACCCCCCCCACACACACACACTGCAAAAACAAGGCTAAATAAGACCCAGCCCCTCCTTCAGCTTCCAGGTCAGGATCAGATATGGGGAGAGTGATTTAGAGGGGAGAAGCAGAGAGAGAAGGAAAATGAGGGCAGGAGCATCACTGAAAAAAATCTGGAGACCCATGACAGAGTAGGCTACATGGAAGATATGGGGAGGTCTCTGGCTGGACCTCCTGGCAGGAACGTGAAGACTGAGGAGACCACCTTCCAGCCAGGCAGGCCTTATAGTGGTGGGAGGGGAACACCAACCCACCTATGAATCCTCAGTGTTCTCCCTGCTTGCAGGATGTGCAGAGATGAGGATGGAGTGGAGACGGAGGGAATGTCTAATCAATGCCTGGCCCTACCTGGGACCCACACCATGGGAGAGAGCCAACCCCTGACACCATGAACACTCTGCTATGTTTACAACAGGAGCCTAGCATCAGATGCTGAGACTCACAGCCAAGCATTAGGAGCTTGGGGAGTCTGGTGGAAGAGTGGGGTAGAAGGATAGAAGGACCCTGAGGGGACAAGAATGCCACAACAAGACTGACAGAGTCAACTAACCTAGGCCCATGGGGGCTTACAAAGACTGAAGCACCAACCAAAGAACATGCATGGATGGACCTACAGCCCTTACACAAAGGTAACCAATGGGCAGTTTGATCTTCATGTGGGTCCCCTAGTAAATTAAGAGGGTCCTGTCTATAATATGAACTCAATCACTTTCCCCTAATGGGGCTGCCTTGCCTGTCCTCAGCGAATGAAAATGAGCTCAGTCTTGATGGGACTTTTAATGCTGGGATGGGTTGGCCAGGGTGGGGACTTTCTTTTTCTGAGTGGAAGGGGAGGATGATAGGTGGAAAGGGGTGGATGGGAGGGACTGGAAGAAGAAAGGGAGTTGCGATTAGGATGTGAGTGAATATATATATATATACATATATATGTATATATATATTTAAATATATATATATATATATATATATATATATATATATATATATATTTAAAAGGACAGGCAACAAGCTGGGTGCAATGGCCTGTAATCTCAGAGCTCAGAGAGGCAGAGGCAGGCAGATCTCTGTGAGTTCCAGGACTGGTCTACACAGCAAGTCCAAGACAGCTAGGGCTACACAGAGAAACCCTGTCTCAAAGCAAAAAAAAAAAAAAAAAGAAAAGAAAAGAAAGGAAAGGAAAGGAAAATAAATGGCCTTATAAAATTGCATAAGGGAGACAGGCCCCAGTTTCAGTAAACACCAACATTGACACCTGGTAGCTCAAAGCATGGGGCTGTCACAGGAGCACCTGAAATACCAGAATCCCTAGAGAAGGAGAGAGCGCTCTAGAGCCCTGAGTGCAGCTGGGATGCTGCACACAACTTCAGGGAACACTCTCTGAAAGAGTCAAAGACGAATGAAACCACATTTAGGGGACACATTCTGTCCTGCAGAAACAACCTGGGTAAAGAGTGTGGGACCTGAGCTTGGAGGCCCCTTCTTCCTGTGATGAGAGAGGTGACTTGGGGCAGGTTTATCAACTCTTCAGTACACAGTGTTTCACTGGTGAAAAGGCTTGAGGGAGGGTTGCATGAATCCAAGTGTTGAAAACAGTACAAGATGGAACTAGGCCTGATGAAAGATGCTTCAAAGATACCTTAATGTAGAGGGTTCAGCAGCCTTCGCCTGTGAGAAGCATTTAAAGACAGAGTGTGGCAGACACGGAAACAGACGTCACCTGCCCAAGGGAAGAGAGTTCTCTGTGTCAAGGGAGCAGTGCAGAGAGGAAACGCCAAGCCACACTCACGTGGGCTGGCTCCCAGAGCGACAGACACAATACCACTGACTTCCTCAGGCAGCTGTCAGTTCAAAGAAAGGCTGCGCCATAGGAACGTAGAGGGAAGGTTTATTAATGCAGTTGTATACTCCAGTGCACCTTCAGTCACCGCTGGATTTGCATCATGGTGCTAGAAATCAGTTTCTGTCTCTGGCTTCTAAACTTGACTGCTCCACCCTCCCCTCCGGGAGTGGCAGCTTAAAAGAGAAGTGCCCTTCCCCCCACAATTAGCTTGTGGACTAAAGGGAGAGTGGGTAATATTGAGGCAAAAAATCACTGAGTGTGGGTGTCCCCCAGCCTAGGCGAGAAGGAGCTTTTGTCCTTTTCCGCCTGAGGACGGTGGAATTCTTCAGCCTTCCCCTTAACACTTCCCCTTTCTGTGTAGTGCTGCACTCTTCAGTACTTCATCAGAGTTCTCCATACACCCCCTCTCTCCCTGTTTTTCCATGGGTAGCCCTGGAAAGACCTCCAGCCAGCTCTGCGCAGCGCTTGGGTGGGAGAAGCTGGGCCCTTACACCATTTATTATGTTATCTCTCCACCAAAGTCTGACTTCTCCAGCATCGGGAGGTTGGAATGTTTGCTTGGGAAGACACTGAATTTTTAATCCTGGAGGACACGGTAGAGATCAGGATTGGATGGTAAGGTTTTCAAGGTGCTCCACAGTGCTCCAGAACCCGTTCTGAAGTTTCTGTGAGTCCATTTGATGTGTCTTGAAGAGAAAGTCTCTCAAACACTGTTAGGTGTTGTGCTAATAAGTAACAGCTTGCTTCACAACAGCCTGGTACATCTCAGAGGCCAGCTTCTCTACAGCAAAGCAGCAGCCAGGCAAGGGAAAGAATTAGAAACAAACAAACAAACAAAAACCCACGAGAAGTTGGCAACAAAATGACAACAAAGCCCAGCTCTTCAGCAGACCTGATGGGGAAAGATCCTGGGTTACAGGCCAGCCTGAACTGTGCAGGGAGCCCTGCCTGCTCTCCAGGCAGACACAGAACAGGAAGGCTCAGAGCAGCCATCTAGAAAGGGGAAAGCTCTTTGGTCCTGCCGACTTCTGAGTGAAATGGAGGGTTCAGCGCTGATCTTTCTAAAAGCCGTGTTACAATCAAAGGAAGACACTCCCTATTTTCACCAGGTATTACCTCCCAGCCAGCATGTCTCTGAATGTCCTCCAGTTAGCGGTACTGTATTTCTTCTCTAAGTTACAAGGCCTGGGAGCTTCACTTGAGGTTTTTATCACTAATTTATGGCCAAGTTGCATGTGTATGAACATCTGGTTTCCGACTGTCAGGACTGCAAAGTGAACAACTCCAGTAAGGTGAAGCCCCAGGGGTTCATGTTCTGCTTGACAACAACAAGAAGGATTACTCCATCCCCGCTGGCCTTCTTCCCCACAGGTTGTTGGTCCTAACTCCAGATGTCCTCGGGTGCTTCCACATTCCTGAGGTGTCACTTTGCATTCAGACCTCATGAGGCCTTAGCTGTCATTGGCAGCAACAATCTCTCCATAGCACAACGGACTGCCCAAGTAGGGGCTTTGTTGCTTGTCAGTGTCATAAACTGTCGCTGTAAACCCAGGGAGGGTCACAGTCTCAGCGTGAAGCATATTAGCTTCAAAAGATTCACCTACAGGGGGATGAAATCTTAAACATGTCTATGGGTTTACAGAACCCTGGGAACAACCTGTCTGCTCCTCGGACATCTGCTTTCCTGCTTGGGTGAATTTTACTGCGCCCAGTACTGGCATACTGCCACTTACAGACTCCAAGGGTAGAGTGTGAAGCCTAGAGACATGATGCTCCACTGAACTCTGAGAGGGCTGAGGAAAAGCCGCTCACCCTGCCTCCAAGCTTCTCTTCCACAAGCTCCAATTCCAGCATACGATTTATAGACACCTGTTCTGCCTGATGGCTTTGGGAAGCAGGATGGTAAAAAAAAAAAAAAAAGGTTTTTGTCAAACACACGCTCCCCAATGTGAAAGGTCACTTCAGCTGTGCTGTGCTACAGGTTAGGGAGGTTTGGGACCTTTAATTGGCTCTTGTCACTTAGGGACAGGTGCTGCATTTGCCAAGCGGTAGCTCTTGCATAACTTGAAGGTATTCTCTAACACCAGTTGGAGCTATCTTAAGCACTGAAGTCCCGCCAGCAATTAAGTGCTGTCCCAACACTTCACAGGTTGCAAAGGATACACTGAACCCTGGTAATTATTGCATCAGCTCAGACTGCTCTTCTGATCCACTTAACGCTCACTTGAATATACAGCGCTGTCAAATCCACCTCAATTCACCATATTACCCTTCATTTAGACTGGCAGAATGGATTGTCTTCTTAGAACTTAAGCCGCCCCAACTCTGGGCTAGCTGGCCTTTAAAGAGATTTCTAGAGGCTCTGAGAACAGACCTATCACCTTTCTCCCCAAGGGGAAATCTTCTCAAGTCTCCAAGAATAGTAGCTGTGTGCCCTGGTTATCCTTGTTTTTGTCCTGGACAAAATGCACAGGGCAAGTTGTGTTTATAGTCCCCCCTCTTGTTGTTGATGTTACAATCCATGCTCGTTGGAGAAAATAAAAAGGCAAAATATGCAGGTAAGCAAAATGAAAACCAACTAAGATCCTTATGTTCTCACCATCATAGCTAGAAGTCATTTATTCCTGTGTCTGCAGTCATTGCCAGCAAGCCAGATACAGATCCCACAACAAATGGCAGTTTAATACAGAACAATGAAGAAGAGTGTAGTATGTAATAATAATTAGCTCAGCTAATCGTCTGTTTGGAATATGGCCATAAACACATGAAAATATGTGAATTTTCTCCTAACTATAGAAAATTTCGTGTAGATTACACTTTATCTATGTAAAATAACAATGAAGATTTTTAAAAAAAAGAATCCTGAAAAGTTATGTATATTCTAAGAGTAAAAAAGACTGTCAAAATTACCTTTATTTCTTGTGTGTGGGTATAGGGATGGGTGGGTGTGAGCGCTTGTACCACAGCTGTTGTGGGAATGGCTTCTTTCCTTTTACCATGTTGGTCCCAAGGATTGAACTCAGCCTTATTAGCAAACACTTTACCCTCTGAGCTACCTTGACAGCTCACAAACTTTTATAGTTTATTATATTGGTGGCCGTGCATACATGGAGGCCAGAGGACCACTTATGGGAGTCAGTTCTACTGTGGAAACTGGCTATGCAACTCAGGGTGGACAGCAAGGAGTTTTACCCACCGAGCCATCTTACTGGCCCAGGGACAGACCTAAAATCTTAAAACTAAGAGTAGAAACCATAAAAGAAAATACAATTAGTTTGATTTTAAAAATTGTAAAGTAACACGTAAGGAAAGTACATTAGTAATTCAAGTGACAAAGTTTATAACAACCTCGTGAGGTCGTTGATTTGGTAAATGAATGCAAAATGATGAGGAAAATAAATAATCCACAGAATAAATTTAAATGGCCATCAAGAATATGAGAAGATGCCCAAGTTTACTAGTTGTCAAAGATAAATAAACCAAAGTGAGTGATGGAAAGCTGTTTTACACTGAGATGGGTAGAAAGCCTCATCATATGTTGGGAGAGTGGGGCCAAGGGACAGGAGAGTGCACTGTGAGACTTGATGGTGCTCTGTGATGTACTCAAATCTTTTGGGAAAGAGATTTCACAGCATCCTTTGGACTCAAGGTACAGGTTCCCATTGATCCAACAGTTATGCCCTTGGAAGTCATTCACCAGAAGAGATATGGCAGTAGCTTTGGGAATGGGTCTACATGGGTCTTTGCTAACCTCATGGGAACAAGTAGGGAGAAAGGGAATCCTATCAGCCACATAGAAGCTTAATAATTTATGGACCGTCTCGCACTAAGGAATGATTTCGCCATCAATTTGAAAAATGAATTACGGCTAAACCGGACTGTGTAGAGGGATTCCCATCATGTATTAAGTGATGAGAACCTGCTGAGGAAAGGACACAGGTAGGTGGCTTATGTGAGGTTGTATGGGCTGCATATTTCAGCCTTTGGTGTCCCAGGGAACCTGGACAAAGGGACAAAGGGTATGTCACTACCACACTAATCCTGGGGACACCTTGATTCTCAGCTCATTCATTTTTTAGACTGTGCCCAAAACTAAAAATAAAATAGTGGTCTGAGAAAAACTGTAAGGGGTCCACCACTAATCCTATCAAGACAACCTTCTTGTTTATATTGAATAGTTATCCAAGTCCTTCTGCTTGAAGATTTCTCTGCAGGAGAGTACACTGTGTATATCGACTAGCTCCCATAGCCATTCCTCACTGGGGAGTTGTATTTTTTTTTTCTGAAAAGGAATGTGATGAGCCATGTTATTAGCCAACCAGTCCCCTGAGTCTCCTCACCTGAAGGTAAATTAACAGCACCAGCTGCCTCCCTAGACAACAGATCTGGGTGCCTTTGTTTTATCCAGGTGTAACATACAAAGAATGACAAATGGGGTTTTTAAGCAGAGGAAAGCTTGTCTGAGTCTGTAGCACTGTCCTGATGGAGAATCTGGCTGAGGGAGAGGTGTGCCAGAGCATACGCTCTGTGAAATGTTCTGGCTGCGGGAACATGGTGGAAGGAGAAAAAAATCCAAGTTCCAGAAATGGATCTCAGAGCTGTTTCAAGGCAAACAGTGAGTGAAAGTTATTGCTCTTGGTTTATGAATATGAGCTTCCTAAGCAAGGTAAAGCTCTATCATGGACCATCGAATGAAACTCATTATTGCCTTTGGTAAAATGAAATGAACTAAGTGGGTCAGCTGAGCAATTTCCCTAATACTCTTCTGACTGGCTGACAACAAATCAGACTTCTGTATTACCCTAAAACTTTAAAACCCAAATCTCCCAAGCCAAGTCCACAGCTAGGAAATCAAAAGCCTACATTATAGTTTAACGAAGCTTAATCATTTAATTAAGTTTAATTGGTCCAAGCTCAATAATTATTTGCTACCCTGCCATGAAGGGTGTGGTATGCTTGAGGTGGAGAGCCAGCATCTCTGGCCCTACAAATCTCTTCCCTCTAACCCTGATGCAAGTGCCTTGTGCCTGTCTCGTTCCACTACATTCCATGGCTGTGTTGATGTCAACCCAAGTGGTCCAACTACATCACTGCTGACTCCCTCTTTTACTGTCTGGAGTCATGCCTTTGAGAATGGCATTTGGGAAGCCCCTGAGCTGGGTGTCCCTCACTGTAGGCCTTTCTCAGCACCTAGGACTAGCACTGTGCTTTTAGCTCTCATCTCTCTATTTCCTAACCTTGGTGGGTTCTTAAGATTTTCATAAGGAATACAAGCACTGACTCACACTCCTTTCATGAAAATATGGCAGCTGCCACTGGGCCTCCAATGTCTTTCTCAAAGGAAGTGGAAGAAGGCGGATTTAAGAACTCTTGTGAAAATGATCTGGGCAAAGGTACAATTTAACTCCAACCTGTAGACAACTATATAAACAGCATGAACAGGAAGGAATCTTGTTGGAACAAGTATCTGATAAGGCTTAGGCAACATATGTTGTCCCTACAGGCGGAGAGTTTATGATTTCCAGGAAATGTTGTGCCGCTGTTTTGACATTTCAAAAAGGGAGCGATGTCCAAGTATACAAACATCCAAAGATTCTGTAATTTTGGTCTGAAGTTAAGTTTGTATGTAACTTGAAAGGGGGAGGAGGTAAAGAAGGGAGGGATTGAAGAAAAGAGAGAGAGAGAAAGAGAGAGGGGAGGGAGGGAGAGAAAGGAGGGGAGAGAGGAAAAAGATTAGGCCTTGTATGGGCTTTTGATATCTGAAATCCCACTTCCCATTGACACACCTTCTTTAACAAAGCCACAACTCCTAATTCTTCCAAAACTGTTGCACTAATTGAGGACCAAGCATTCAAATATATGAGCCTTTGGGGACAATCCTCATTCAAACTACCACAATAGCCAACATTTTTGTACTCTTTATTATTGGCAGGGTTGTTTATGCTTGCTGATTTAAATTAAATAACAGCAACCCTGAAAACAACCCTATGAGGCAGGCTCTATCAATATCCTCCATTTTCCAGTTTTCCAGAAGAGTCCATTCCATTGTTGGCAGTCAGAACAGCCAGAGCCCTCAGTATTTGAGGATCAGGGCTATTCTAGTAAAGTTTAATCTTTTGCCCCTCATTTGTAGTATTTTATCTCTTAAAGGTTTGACCTAAACATCTTATAACTGTATGAACAATATATCCTTAATATGATGTTTAGAAAGAAAATAAAGAAGAAAATAACAAATAATTTCAAGTGTCAAGGAACAACTACTGTTCATAATCTTATGTTTTATCTCTTTCTATGCTTTCTCCTATGTACAGTGATCTGTACATGTGCAGTTCTGTGGCCTGCTTTCCCTTAATAAATGTTCTCTAAACCTTTTTTAAACATGTAATTTTAAATATATAATTCTAGGTAGTAAAAATTGTTACTAATTTTTATAGAAATCCTGGCCATTTTTTGTCTTGACTTTTTTCTTTAAAAAAAAATATCGACAAGGAAGGTCATAAGGAGTATGCTCAATCCTCATTCAGAAGGGCAAATGGGATAAATATCAGAAGCAGGAGAAGACAGGGAACAGGACAGGAGCCTACCAAAGATGGCTTCTGAAAGACTCCATTTATCCAGGTATCGAAGCAAAGGCTGAGACTCATAGCCAAATTTTGGGTAGAAAGCATGGAATTTTATGAAAAAAGGGGGAGATAGAAAGACCTGAAGGGACAGGAGATCCAAAAGGAGACCAACAGAGTAAAACAAAGCAAAACAAAACAAAAACCAAAAAAAAAAAACAACAACAAAACAAAAACCCTGGGCCCTTGGTCCCAACCAAGGACCATTGATGGAGAGGACCTAAAATTCCTGCTCAGAGGTAGCCCATAGACTCAGTCTCCAAGTGGGTTCCCTAGTAAGGGCAGAAGAGACTATCTCTGACATGAACTCTCTGATCACCAACTCCTGGAGGGTGCAGCCTTGCCAGGCCACAGAGGAAGACAATGCAGCCAGTCCTGATGAAACCTGATAGGCCCGGGTCAGATAGAAGGGGAGGAGGTCCTCCCATCAATGGACTAGGGGAAGAGCATAGGGGGAGAAGAGGGAGAGAGGGTGGGATTGGGAGGAGACAAGGGAAGGGGCCTCAGCAAGGGATTCAAAGTGAATAAATTGTAATAAATATTAATAATTATTTAAAAATGCAAAAAAAAGATAACATTTGTGTCATGTTCAATGATTAATTCTGCAGTATTGTGTACATTCTCCAAGCCAGATACTAAAGAAAAGGAAAAAGATTCCGATAAGACATGGTTCCCACCCTCCAGGAGTTTAATAGACCAATATTGCATAAAGGTTCAAAAATAAACAACAAACTCTTTTAGTTCACCCCACCAACTTACCCACCACCTAGGATTAAGCATGCCACCTTTGTGTATACAGTAGTTTTCTGTTACTGCTCTAACTGGCAGTATGAACCTGGAAGAGTGGAGCCCCAAAATAAGGTGGACTAAAATCTGATACAATATCCATCTTTGTTCAGGGAATCAGTTTGTATTCTGAGGGATAGGCAAAGTCATATGAGTAAAGTTCACTTGAGTTCATTTTGTACAGTCACAAGGGCATGGTCAGGTAAGTTTAAAGTTCAGGCTAAACATAGTCACAAGGATGACTCGTGCTTGGAAACATCATTCTGAATAACAATGGGTAAGATGACAGGTAATGTAAAGTAAAGCCAAATCCTATCTATCACACTTTCATGAAAGCACATTCTCAGAGCAACTGTCATGGAGAAACAGACTTTTGCCTTGCTTCCAAGGAGTTATCTCACAAGCTCTCTGAATTCTCACACAGCTTCATTCATGTACCATGCTCTGACAGTTTTATACGTTTTGTATCTTACTTTCCTTTTGACTCTGTAGCCCAAGCCAGCACACCTCGTGTCATTTTCTGTCATTCAGTATCAGTACTGTTGAGGGCCATTCAGTACAATTTTCCAATTTTATTCATGAAGCATAATTCAATCAATGAATAGACCTCCATATGGATTGTTTTCACATCTTCCTACAACAATCTCAAAGTTGAATTTCTAGTTCACAGAAAATGGGGAGTCCTTGATAGGTTTTCATCCATTTTTATTAGTGTATATTAGTTATAAGTTCATCATGCCTTTTTCATGTACATACATCATGTACTTTGATCATATTCACCACCTCCATTACCCTTTCTTGTCTTCTGCCTCTTGTTGGCCTCATTCCCCTTCACTAGCCCCCTTTCAACTTTCATGATTTTAAAAGTCTGCATTCCACGAATGATAGCAAACTTGTTTTTCTGAGTCCATTTTGCTTAATATGTTGATCTTCAGTTCTACTCATCCTCCTATAGATGACAAGACTTTTCTCTTCTTTATGGCAGGGAAATATTCCATTGCCTATTGTCTTAGTTAGAGCTTCTGTCTTAATAAGGAAAACATTTCATTGGGGCTGGCTTAGCTTTAGAGGTTTAGTTTGTTATAATCATGGTGGGAAGCATGGCATTTTGCAGAAGACATGATTCTGTAATTCAGATTTCCACATCTGAATTGGCAGAGGGCAGGAAGAGAGAGTGAGCCATTGGGCCTGGCCTGAGCTTCTGAAACCTCAAAGCCCTCCCACAGTGAAACACTTCCTCCAAGAAGGCTACACCTACTCCAACAAGGCTATACACACATCCCAATCCTTTGAAATAATACCACTTACCATGGAGACCATGTCCATTCAAATTACTATATATGCAAACTACTAAATATGCTATATTTTTTATTCATCTGAAAATTTTAAAATTATATTTAAACCATCTTTAATACTTTTTACTCCCACCGGAGTACATCAATATACATCCTAAGTGAACTTTTACCAACAATATTCTGTATGAAAATTCTTTAGCAATGTGTTCTATGCTTTCCACTTTATTTGCATGTAACTGACAGGTGAGGAGCAATTTTTTCTAATATTACTTGTTAGAATTTAGGCAGCCTGCTTCTGGGTTGCCTAGCAACCTATGATATCATCATGTGTCACCCACCAGGTAGCCACACTGGCAGGCCTGGTTAAGTTGCTCCTTAAAAGGACCAACCCACCACTTTGTCTCTCTCTCTCTTGCCCTCTCTTCCCTTGCCCTCTTACACTCTTGCTCTCTCCCCTTTCTCTGTCAGGCCATCCCCTCCCTTCCCCCTATCATGTCTAACTCTCTCCTTCTCTTTCTCTCATCTCCATCCAATATACCTCTTTCATGTAAAATCTGTTGTGCACATCATCATTTTATTTGTTCCTAACATTGGTGCATTGGCCGGGAATGAATCACCTGGTAGCACCTGGACTGGTCATGCCAGGACCCCTTTAATTGGACCACGATGCCAGAAACAGATTTTTTTTTCTGTTCTGTCTATCCCTAACCACCATTAAACCACCTAAGCCTTAAAACCTAAACTTTCTCTCAACTGCCATTACTGCACACCTGTCCCTCTGCTCAAGGCTGCTCAGACTCAGGCTCCTACCACATGCTCCCAGCACCAAGCACTGGGCACACAGCAGACACAGCTATGCCAAAAACGGCTTGGGGAAACCCAAACGCTCACACCAGACGCTGAAACTGCTGCTTCAGACACAGATATAGCCTGCTTCTAAACTATTGCTGTTAGGTAAGCAATTGCTGGGGACCCTCCACACACAGATGGCTTTAGATTGTGCCACTGCCTCAGGCTCCACACACAAGATTTTCAGTCTCCTGTGGAACACCTGCCAGGAGAGGCTGGGTTGCAGAGGAGGGTTTTCAGCTGCACAGACTTCCAATCAGCTGTGTCATGCGCACGCAGAGTTTTGAACCAGGCTGGGACAGCCATCCCACCAGCAAGTACCTAGTATTTCTATGCTGCTATAGCCGCACACTGTGCGTGGCAAGTTGCCATGTTGATTTTAAAATAGAGAAGCCATGCTTGCCCCTCACTGACTCCTGCAAAACTCCAAGCCTCACATTCTAAACACTGGTTCTCAATACTTCTGACCTAGGTGCTACATCCAAGCTTTTAAAAATATTTTCTTCCTGGTTTCTGTACACTCTACTCTTAAAATATATATTTTTTAAGATGCTGTAAATTCTTATCTAACATTTATATAATTTTCTCATTGGGTTTACATTTATAAGACTTCCTTAATCGTAACTGTTTATTTTATCTCCTTTTAGGCTAAAAACAAGTCTCATTTTAAATTGGTATGAATTTTTATATAACTTTAAAGTTATATTTTTATAACATGCAATATATATGATTCAACCCTGGTTCAAAATAATTTTTATATAATGCTAAAATTTCAAAGTTATAAAGGTCTATTCAAATTAAACTAATTTAAAATGTATATCTAACTGCCTATGTCATTATCAATTCCTAAATTAATAAATGCTGTTTCTCCTGCCATGAGCTGCCTATGATCCAGGTTCACCAATAGTCTTTCTGGCTAATGGGTTTGATATAATAAATTCAAACGTAACTTTAAAATGGCTTTATACTGTTCTACTATATTGTTGGTTTTAAAACTCATAACTCAGGGGTTACTATGTACAAGTTTTTACCAATATTCTAAATTAAGATCTATTAATTTTAGAGGCATTTATTTATGTTGAAAATTGATCATTATGCTATATCTTCATTATCAAAAGGTTAAAATATGCTTGGTCTTGTTTTCTAAAAATGGTATTAACCTATAGTATATATAGCCTTAGAATTTTATAAGCTATAAACTTTTTATATACTAAAGCATATAGAAAACTGTTATGCTCTCAGTTTAATGGACTATATTTATGACTTTTAAGGTTCCAATTTAACAGGGACAAAACCTAAAGTCCTAATATTTGATGGTTAATGAATGAAAGTTAATAGTCAGTCATCTCAAAGATGATCAAATCCTCTAACATGTCCAAAAATATATTTATAGTCCTAGAGATGCAAACATGGTCTCACTGGCATCTTTAATAAATAGCTGTAGATGGTCCTTGATTCACCATACAGGAGTTGATAAAAATAAAAGGGGAAGAGCCTTCCTGAAAGGCTCATCTATAGCAAAAACTATGCTCAAGACCCGGGCCACTGCTCTGAGGCTGTTGACATTCCTGCATAGAAAACAAGAGGTCTGCAATGACCCATCCCACTGGGGATTGGCCAAAAGTCAATTCTGCCAGGTGACCCTTTCAAACGCAGCCAAAAAGTATACTGGTCCTGCAGCTGCCTCAACAAGCCATGGCAGCCTGCTGGCAGACTGGCCTCTGGAAGTCAAAATGCTCCCATGCAGGTTTTTCCTCTGTGCCCAGCCATGGAGGCTTAACCAGCACAAGAGCTAGAGACACTTCCAGCCTTTGAGAAGACAGTTGACTCCTAGATTCAGCGATCTCCACCATCATCACCCAGTCCAGGGTAACATTGCAGGTCTGTTTTGGCCTCACACTCAGGTCTCACAGACATATCGCTAACTTCTGTGTTTGGAGACTTTAGATGCCTTCTCAGTTCTCATCATATGCATGAGACCAGGCCTTAAGCCTGAGTCCTAGAGTTGCTAATTGACAGGCCTAGACCCAATATGCCTTGTTGCCAGACTAAAGAAACAGGCCTCAGATGTAATCTTTTACCATCCCTTTAGCTAAAGGGCAATAAATGTTTATAACAGTCTCACTATGTCTCATAGTAAATAACTAGATACAGAGACCTATGAAGAATGTTATTTGAGAGTCTAAGAAAGTGTCTTAAGGATGGTAAACACACGTTATAGATGTTTGAGGGTCTAAGAATGTGTTTTAAAGTTGGTAAATGCAAGTTATAAAGGTTACAAGGTCTAAGGTGATTTAAGGTATCCTAAATAGGTAACAATGCTTAACATTTCCTCCTGTTGCTATGCTACTGTTATACTGACTCTCCAGATCCTTTACCTTTATCAACAGAACTTTGATTTATTAATCTAAATATAATACAAAACATTCCACTAAACCACACAGTATCATGGTTCCAAGCTCAAGATTTTAAATCTCCATAATGTGTACTTATACTAAAGGTTAAGATCAAATGAGCTTCCTCTTCTTCATGAAAGGCTTGGGATGCCTTGACAGGTCACTGACTCCTACCTGCCCAATGGGAACAGTCCATTCTTCCATTCCTCCAGATTCTCCTCCTCTGGAATGTCTTCTGGAAAATTTCAGATTTCTACACCTAGTGTCTGCTTTAAGGGCCTCTAAGCTTACACACTTCTATAACCAAACTTAGCCTCAATTTCCTTAAATGACAGATCCAGAGCAAAGCCTTTTTAATTATTGACAGTGATTGGGTAAATGGAGGTTCCTCAGGTAAATGGAGGTTCCCATGTTCAAGTCTCTTTCATGTAAACCTTCTACTTCTGTTCGCTCTGCCAAAAGTTTTAAATGTACACCTGAAGAAATTTTCTCCATAACCTACTTAACTTTGTCTTCTGCATATATATATATATTTAGTATTCTGCCAGATCCAAATGTTTCCTACATCCACAACAGTGCCAAAATAGTTACCACAGGTGTTCCAGTCTGACCTCACAGACTTCTATCAAGCTAGATCTGCACTTTCCTTCCCAGCCATGGACATTCTCACAGACCCTGGACAGCATCAAAACAGCCTGTTCTTTCTGGACTTGGCCAGCATTTCAGCCTTTTGACTTCCCTACAGTGTCCCCAATGTCAGCAGGAAGTAGCCAGAAGAGAATCTGCACAAAAGGCTGGAATGGTGTGCTTCAGGCCCAGGACAAGTAGCTCCAGGTTCTCCCAGCATTCCTCAGTCCCTACCTGCTACCTTGCATAGCTGGTAACTCTCCATTGGCATCTCTCTACCCTGAACTTTCCAGGGCAGGGGCTTTCCCTCCTCCTCTTAACCATGTAATCTGGACATTTTGTTACTCTTTTTTTTTCTCTCTCTCTCAGTTACCCCCTTGTATGGCAATCAAGAGCTGCTTCCAATGAACCCATAGTTATATACTTTAACTTGCCTTACATGAGAAGCAGCCCAAGTGCCTCATTTTTTTTTAATTATAGAAAAAGGGAGGAATGTTAGTATTTAGGCAGCCTGCTTCTGGGTTGCCTAGCAACCTATAATATTATCATGTGTTGTCTGCCAGAGAGGTACACTCGGCAGGTGTGGTTAAGTTGTTCCTTAAAAAGACCAACCTGCCACTTTGTCTCTCTCAGCCTCTCCTTTCCTTCTCTCTCTTCTCTTGCCCTCTCCCCTTTCTCTGTCAGGTGCTCCCTCCCTTCCCCCTATCATGTCTCATTCTCTCCTTCTCTTTCTCTCTTCATCTCCATCCAATAAACCTCTTTCATATAAAATCTGCTGTGTATCATCATTTTTTTTGGTCTTAACATTACTGACTTGTTTCTGTCATTCTGTCTTTTAAATCTTTTCTACTAGCTCTTTTTTATACTGATATATATATATATATATATATATATATATATATATATATACCAGTAATAATATATATATATACCAGTAATATAATATATATATAATTATATATATTATATATATTATATTATATATATATACCAGTATATATATAATATTACTGGTATATATATATATTACCATATTATAAGGATATCAGTTCAGTTAAAAATTTGGAAAATATTTTCCAAGTTTGCCATTTCTTCTTTGTTAACCATGTTTTATATGTTTTAAACATGTTTTTACAGCACATAATCATAATCATTTTCTCTCTGTGCTCTGATAAATATGTGGTGGTGTGAACGGTAGCAGCCCCAATAGGCTCACACGTTTCAATGTTCAGTCACCAGGTCGTGACACTATTTGAAAGGACTAGGAGGTGAGTGTAGCCTTGTTTGAGCAGGTACACCACTAGGGGCGGGCTTTGAAGTTTCAAGCGGCCATGTCAAGCACAGAGTCTTGCTGTGGACCAGGATGTAGCTCCCACCTTCTGCGTCAGTGCCATGCTCCCTGCCATGGTGACTAATGACTGAGCCTCTGAAATGGCAATCAAGCCTCAGTGACATGCTTTCTTTTATAACAGTTGCCTTGGTCAACTTGGTGTCTCTTTACAGCAATAAGACAGTTTCTTTCTGTGTTTCTGGGACTACAGTGAGGAAGAACATCAGGGTAGAAGGACATCATGTGTGGAGCCAGAAAGCATAAGACAGGATAAAGGGCATCGGGAGGTGAGGAGTCTGGAGCAAGAGGCGACCCCAAAAATCAAATCCTGGGACCAGCAGGAGTAGAACTGCTTCCTCTCTGCTCTGAGCCTGCATGTCCCAGTGCGCACAGCCTTGGAACTCCACCTCTGCCGTCCTGGAGATAGTCACATAGAGTGGTGGCCAGTCCAGAGTAAACTTCCTCTCTCCTTATAAGGACATGTCCAGCAAGCAACTGAGATTCCAGCACCTCAGCCCCAGCCAATGATGTACACTCACCCTGAAAGCCTCTACCCATCCCCCAATTGTTTATTCTCCCCAACAAAGAAAGCTGTTTTACTGAAAACTGCTTTTGGAGAATGCTGTTTCTCCCGTACTCACATTAATCAAGATCTTGCCTGCACCCACCCGCCCCAGCCAAGCTTCCCTCCCTGCAGTTCAGCTGGGTATGCCACATACCTGCGTACCCAGGCATGGGGAAAAGAAGACCTGGGGACCTGTAATGGAGGAAAGCAGATTCCCCTCAGGGCAGGAAGCAGAGAAAGATAGAAAGGAGGGTTCATCAGCTTCAAAGGCAAACCCTGTCTCCTGTTTCTTCCCTCTAGTCCCCATCGTTTATCCATGAACTTACCCGTGTGTTAGTTCACTGATCAAGACAGAGTCCTCACCATCTAGTCATCCACCCAAAGCCAGTCTGCCAGCAATGGCATGCCTGTCACATGTCCCTGCGGCACTTTCACATTCAAAGCATAACAGCACTTAACTGTTTTATCTGTTTTTATAATATCCACTCTAACAGATGTGAGCTGGCCTTGTTTTGTGGTTATACTTTGAGTTTACCTGCTGGTTAGTGACACTGGGCATCCGTTCATATATATCTGTTCGGTATCTGTATGTCTTATTTTGAGAAATGTCAGCTTAGAACCTTTGCCTGTTTTTTAAGTTGGCCTTTCAGTTGGCTCTTTCATTAAGGTTTTTTTTCATCACTTTGCTATTAGATGTTTTTATCGCTGATTTGCTTAAATATTTGTTTCTTATCAGATGTATGACTCACAGGTATTCCTCCCATTCTGTGGGTTACCTCTTTGCTCTGTTCATTGTTTCTCTGGCTTCATAGTTGGCTGGAGTTACATTGTTCCTTCTGCTGATCTTACCTGTGGTTTGGGTAATGTTGCCCAGACTGGTGCCGTGGAGTTATACCTATATAGTATCTCCTGGTTGCTTCAGGTCATTTTAAGTCTCTTTTCTTAGTGTTAGATTGCTCTGAAGAGACACAATAACCACAGCAAGTCTTATAAAGGAAAACATTTAATTGGAGCTGGCTGTGTTTCAGAGATCTGGTTCATTATTGTCATCGCAGGAAGCATGACAACATGCAGGCAGACATGAGGCTAGATAGGTAGCTAAGAGTTCTACATCTAGGCTGGCAGGCACTTGGAGAGAAAGTGACCCTACGCCTGGCTTGAGCATTTGAAACCTCAAAGTCCATCCATCCCCAGTGACACACCTCCTCCAACAAGGCCACACCTCCTCCAGTGAGGCCACACCTCCTAATAGTGCCATTCCTTAGGGTCTCTGGTGGCCATTTTCATTCAACCCACCATATTCCACTCTCTGGCTCCAATGTGCTTGTACCCATGTCATAATGCAGAAATGCATTCAGTCCAACTTCAAAAGTCTCTATGGGCTATAATGGTCTCAACACTGTTTAAAAGTCCAAAGTCCAAAGTCTCTTCTGAGGCTCATGGCGATCTCTTAACTGGAATCCCCTGTAAAATCAAAGTTGAAAAGCAGATCACATATTTCCAACACACAATGGCACAGGATATATATAACCTTTCCAAAAGGGAGGAAAGGGAGCATGGTGAAGAAATACTGGACTGAAACAAGACTGAATACCAGCTGGGCAAACGCCAAACTCTGCATCTCAGTGTTTGATGTCAAAGCACTTCAAATCTCCAACTCCTTTCAGCTTTGTTGATAATGACAAATATTCTCTCTCTTGGGCTGGTCCCTGTAGGCATAAGGTTATTGTGTATTTCAAATTCTGATTTCTATAGCCCCATATTTGGTTGCAGTCCTTGTTCTGAGAATCTCCTGTCTCAATGTTGTTTAAACACAATTGTCTAAACAATTGTTCCCTGATATGACCATATAAAGCAGCTTACAGCCAATCACTGAGCAGGGAAGAGAACAGGGCTGGACTTCCTGCCAGCCAGAGGAGGAGTTAGAAAATGGAGGTAGGGGATTCATCCAGGGGAGAAGTCCAAAAGAAATCAGGAGAAGGAACTGGAGCAGGAAAGCCACAAAGGGCAAGTATCTATGGGGTGTACCTGGGAGGAAACCAGATTAGCTTAGAGGGTTAAGAACAGAATAACAACTGCTCAGTTCTTTGCTGTGACACTCATTATAAACAAATATAAAAGAGTCTCAGTTATTTGTGTGATAGCTGGGTTAAGAGAGAAACGGAGAAACAAGCACAGTTTTATAAAAATAACGGTAACAGTTTCCACACCTAGTAAGCAGCCTTTCTTGGCAGGTATCCCATGACTCTGGCATCTCCAATATCTTAGGGTCTGAAAAGCAATCCGGGCTTCACCTGTACAGCTTCCTGCAATGTCTTCTCTGGGCCTCTATGCAGGACGACCCCCGGATACATGTCTGGCTTCTCCTCATTGTGGAGGAAGATTCCAAAACCTCTTTCTTGTTTCTTTGACTCTAAATCCAGAACCGTATGGCTAAAGCTGCCCTATTCTGCTGCTTGCTTGCTAGGGCTGGAACATTGCCCCATTGCTCAAACACATTTCTACCAGATTTCTATTTTTATTGGTTTCTTTCACTGCCTAAGCTTGGCTGTCAATCTGTATACCAGGATGACCCTGAACTCTGAAATCCACCTGTCTTGGCCTCCAGTGTGCTAGGATGAAAGGTGGGTGCCACTAAACCCAGCCCTACAATTTTATTGAATTCATTTTTACATATTGGAAGCTTAGCTGGCTGGTGCATTGAGGTCACCACTCCCTTTATTCCATTTAGCATCAGGCTTTTCTTTAATCTGTGTATCTCCTTGAACACAGGACTTAGCTCCTTTCCACTCCCTGGTGCCCCCTTTGTCCTCAAACTATACAGTTTGTATTTTTTCTTGCTCAGTTTTTTTCCCCTCTTTATTATGGTTCTGCATAAGCATGGCCACTAGTAACCAAGTAACACAGCCAATACTAAGCTGTTTGGAAATCTCCTAAATGCTGTTAATCCATAACTCTTTAATTTAGCCTCAGGAAATTTTTATCTATCTATCTATCTATCTATCTATCTATCTATCTATCTATCTATCTATCTATCTATTTTTGGACAAGGACAGAAGGCAGCCACATTCTTCATCAAAATATCACAAGAATGATCTCTAGACACAAACTAATATCCTTCTCCTCTGAAACCTCGTGAGTTGACCCCCCACAGTTCAAATCACCCTCTGCATCACTGTATTCCAGGTTCCTAGTATGGCCCACTAAGCCCCACTTGAAGAATTCAACAGCTTTTCTTAACTCAGAGTCTCAAGGTCTACATTCCTCCAAACAAAAATACAGTCAGGCCTATCATAGCAACAACCCAGTCCCTATACCAACTTCTGTCTTAGTTAGAGTTTCTATTGATGTGAAGTGATGCCGTGATCATGGTAATTCTTATAAAGGAAAACATTTGTTTGGGGCTGGCTTACAATTTAGAGACTGAGTCTATTATCATGTCTCACTACATGACAGCACACAGAAAGACATGGTGCCGGATAGGTAGCTGAGAGTTCTAAATCTAGATTGGCAGGCAATGAGAGAAAGAGAGAGGGAGAGATATCGGGTCTGGCTTGAGCATTTGAAACCTCAAAGTCCACCCCCTCCAGTGACACACCTCCTCCAATAAGACCACACCTCTCCATAGCGCCACTCCCTATGAGCCTTTGGGGACATTTTCATTCCAATCACCACACCTCTTAAGTTGTTTTTCTTGTGAATGCATACAAGGTTTTTGAGACAAGCTTTCTCACTGACTTGGTGCTTGGTAACTGAACTAGACTGACTGGTCTGCACATCTCAGGAATCCACTTGTCTCTGCTCTTCGAGTATTAGGATCAAAAGTACTTGCCACAATTCCTGATGTTTCAAATGGGTTCTTGAGGTCAAACACAGCTCCTCTAACTAGGACAACCTCCAGACAACCTCCAGCTTGACCTTTCTTGAAGAGACCATCATTTTCCAGTTTGAATTCTTGGCATCTTTGCAAAAATTCAGCGACCCATAAACCCACGCATTTATTTATATACTGTTCTGTCAGTTTACTACACCAGAGCCTGCTGTGTGGTTACTGTAGTCTTGGGTATGTTCCTACTTCTCATGGCCAAATACCTGGAGGGGTATGGGCAAGCCATTAGATATGTGCATATTTTATTGTAGAAGAACTGATGAGGCTGGTTTAGAAGTTGTATTTGATTATTTTACCCCACCAGCAGTGTGTGTGTGAGTGTTTGAGTTGCTGTAGATCTGTGACAAGTTCTGGTGACATTTGGTGGTTTTTTAGCTATTGGTAAAAGAGGGCAAGTCATTGGGGTTTGAGTTTGCATTTTGTGGACAACTGGTGTCCTTGAATGCTTTCCATGCACTTATTAGCATGTTTAGGTCTACGTCTGCAAATACGTGTTTAAATAGCTTATTCATTTTTATTTTTATATGACCTTGTGATGTATTAAGTTATTCTGTGCCTCAGTCATTCTTATTATGGTGTATGGTTTCAAATGGGCATTAGACGTTGTTTTCAAATGTTGAGCTCACTGTACTGGCACATTTTTAAGGTTATCCTCTAGGGAACATTGTCTTTATCATAGCACTACATTCACTAGGCTTTCTTTTACAGCTTTGCTTCTGGCCCATTCTAATGCATAGTCTCTAACGATTACATTGTTTTTCTTGCTGGAGATTTAGACTGTACATTAAAAGTTGCCACAGTGAATATAATCTCTCAGTTTTTTCTTCAGTATTTTAGAGTCCCAATACTCTCATCAGTATTTTCTTACATGGTCTATTTCATTCATGTTTTTTTCTAGCTGAGTTAGAGAATGACTTAGTAAAGTCACATCCTTTTATTCTTATGATTTGAAGTGGAAATTAATTCTTCAAGTATATACATAATATTAAGAAAAAACACTCCTTTCAATGGGATCCAAGATGGCGGTGACCAGCACGCACCATATTCAGAGGAGCTGAAACTCCAAATTGGTGAGTCAAGGGGCTGTGGAACCCAAAACAACGTTATGAAGAGTTCAGGGAGAAGGGAGACAAACCCTGATCTGAGTCAAATAGGACACAGGTCAACCTCGGACAGCTCCATGGACTTTTCCTAAGGAATCCATTCCAGGGCACTTCCCCATAATGAGCGGAAGCAGCGGTGGTGGAGGTAGCCAAGCCTGCAGAGGGGGAAGCAGTGGAAATACCTCAGTCAGCAGGGAGACAGCAGCAGAGGTACCGCAACCAGCAGTGGAAGCAGAGAAGGCAGTCCACAGTGCACATAGCGACTTGCAAGGAGCACAGTGCCGCCTGCTCCAGCACAGATCTCCCTTCTTGAGATTTGAGAATGAGAACACTCAAACCCCGGGCATTTCCCCCAAGAACTCTGATCTCCAGCCTTGCCTGAGGGGGAAGCAGCAGAGGAAGCGCTTCCCTATTCAGAGAGCAGAGCCCAGCCTGCTGTGCTCACAGCTTCTAGCACAGAGCACAGGACCAAGTGCACAGAGCCCACAACAGAGTACGTGTCCTGCCCACAGCATCAGCCTCAGACCTCAGAGTCCAGCCTGCAGAGCCTGTCACAGACTGTAGACCACTGGGTATTCTGGAAACCTGTGCAGGTGCTTTGCGCCCTCAATCTGTGCTTGCTAACCACACTAGCATCCACATCCCCTCCTGTGCTTGCTCCCAACCCCTATATCCCAAGCACCTACACTCTCTAGAACTCCCCATCTAGACATACTTACACATACACACACACACACACACACACTTACTCCCCCACAACAACGATTTTGCAACAGCAGATTTTCCTCCCTCAGGTACAACTAAAGCAACAACACACACTCTCAAACCACTGGACCTCCCTGATCTTCTTGAAGAATACTCCAGACACCAGAGAAAGACAGTTCCAATCTGAAGTTCAGACTCAAGGAACAAACATTGAAGATTACATATAAGCAAATGGCCAAAGGTTGATGTAAGAACTCACCCAACAAAAATTAGAACACCATGGCCCCACCAGCAACCCCCAAAATTAATGGATATTTTAATTCAGCAGAAACACAGGAAAATGACTTTAAAGCTATGCTCATGCAGTTATTAGAGGAACAAAGAGAAGAAATGAACAGAGCTCTCAAAGAAATACAGAAGAATATAATTGCCCATATAGAGGGACAATTAGAGACACATAGAGAGGAAACAAACAAAAAATAGGCGACACATTCAATCAGATAAAGGAAATAGTGCAAGGCATGAATACAGAATTCAAATCTATAAAGAAAACACAAAACAGAGAAAACCCTGGAGCTGGAGAACTTAGAAAAAAGATCAGGAACCACAAAGGTAAGCATCATCAATAGAATACAAGAGATGAAAGAGAGAATTTTGGGAGCTGAAGACACACTTGCTGAAATTGATTCCTCACTCAAAGAAAAAGTAAAATCTGAAAAGTCCCAAACACAAAACATCCAAGAAATCAAGAACGCCATGAAAAGACAAAAACCTAAGAATAATAGGAATAGATGAAAAGGAAGACTCCAGGCTCCAAGGTCTGGAAAATATTTTTAAGAAAATCATAGATGAAAATTTTCCCAACTTAAAGAAAGAGATGTCCATAAACATAAAAGAAGCGTACAGAACACCAAAGATACTAGACCGGAAAAGAAATACCTCACATCACATCCTAGTCAAAACAGTAAACCTACAAAAGAAAGAAAAAATATTAAAGGCAACAAGAGAAAAAGGTCAAGTATCATATGAAGGTAGACCAATCAGAATCACACCAGACTTCTCATCAGAAACTATGAAAGCCAGAAGGGTCTGGGCAGAGGTCATGCAGTCTTTAAGGGAACACAGATGCCAACCCAGACTACTATACCCGGCAAAGCTTTCAATCAACATAGATGGAGAAAACAAAATTTTCCATGACAAAACAAAATTCATGCAATACCTACACAGCATCCCAGCCCTACAGAAGATACTATAAGGAAAACTACAATCCAATGAAAACAGCTACACCAAAGAAAATATAGGCTACAGATAATTTCCCAACAAAAATTAAAAGGAAAAAAAAACCCACTCCTTTCACCTACTATCCTTACTTTCCATCCAGGAGCATAGTAGCTCTTTAGTTCTTTATATTTTCTCTAGTTTTATTGAGTAAAGTTTAACTTCTTTATTAGTTTTTTGTCTTTGTTTTGATACTGTGTCACTTTCTGATATTTTTACCTTTATTTCTCATTTTATTTGTAAGTATTGTTTGCTTAAAAGAAAAAGCAAAACAAAACCACTGATGAGACCCATGACATTTTCTTTTTTATGGGCCTGTCTCTGAAAGGCCCATTGGGACCTGATGCCCTCCAGGAGGCTTTCAGATCCACACATCCTCAGATTCCAGGCAGAAAGCCCGGCCTATGGGTTCTGTCTTTAGAAAATATTTTATCCTTAACCAACCTACTGCATTCTCAGAGATGAGCAGATGCCTAAACAGCATTGGGTCGTGGTCTGCTAGTCTTAAGTCTCTTTGCACTGCTAATAGATGATTCTAAGTCATTTGTTTCTAGCTTTTGCTATGCGAAGACTTTTTGTCCACAGATTCTGATATTATTGGTCTGGTGAAATGGGAACATTTATTTGTATTTTCAACAAAAACTCACTTCAAATCATGACAGAGAATCACTGTTTTAGCTCCTCATCTGGAGAATGGAGCTGCTAAGTTATCTGCAAGACTCATGATCTGTCACTGTTTTCCAGAGACCCCCTTGATGGTCTGCAGTAAAAGAGGCTCACCCCCCCCCCTCCATCTACAACCAAGGTCATATTCCTGTGGGTGAAAGGTGTCCAAAAAGGCATGTAATTCAAGCTGGGTCCTTAAGTGAGGAAGGTGGGCACAAGAAGACTAACGACTGGCTGAAAATCCATAAGCTTCCATTGGGGCCAGCAGCAAATGCTTGGGATTCTCTCCTCCACTAGAGAGAATCGACTGATACGGGGGGGAGAGGGTGGCTGAGGGCAGTTAGGTCTATTGCAAGCAAATAGCCTTAGAATTAAAGTCAAGTCAGTGGTCTCACTCCATCTGAATTAGGTGGTGAGGTGGGACCTTGGAGCTGAGTCATGGCAGTAGTAGCAGTGAGTTCCCTGGGTGACAAGTGGCCAACAGCAGGCATGGATCAGTGTGCTCTGAGTTTTCACTGTGCTAGAAGCACATGTTTCATTCAGTGACCTACTACGCTGGGATTAGCAGAACACATGATTCCATATGATCCCCAATAAAATAGTTGGAGAAGAAGACAAAGAGTGGGCTTGCCTTCCTACTTTGGATGAGCTAGTATGGCCTTAATTACTTGGGACCCCAAAGGAAAAGTGTCCTGATACTCTCTTTTTCAAAATAGGGCTTATGAGGACAGGCTTGTGAAATAAGCCAGATGGACTGTTTAAAATTGCAAAACAGTGCTGCTAAGTTCACACCGCCCTTGTGGAATGTCAGGCTCTGTTCTGAAGTGTGTTTCACATATCAGCAAGCTATTTCCTGTGCCAATCTTTGGAAGAGTAGGGTAATAAAACTAAAACAACAATAAAATTAAGTTCTACAACCATTGTCTTTCCAAACACACCAAAGAAGGTGGCTTGATGGCAGAGCAGTAAAGGGTGGTCTGGGTTCAGAGCCTGCCTCATTGTGCTCTGTCTGTGTAGGTAGGGTTCCTTGCCTGCCTGTGCCTCTGTTTAGACGGGGTATGTATGATGATAGCACTTGCCCCACAGAACTAATGAGAGATTAAATACATTGGTTTCAAAAGTCCTTGTGATAGAGGCAGCACATACAACGCTCTATAGAATGGTCCGACATTTGTCTAATCTTCCATTTAGATAATTAGAGAGAGAGTGGGATAAGCAATGATTGGTTGATGGTTGTATCTATACTTTCTGCAGTGAAATTGAATCTACATCTATTAATAGTGTTATGAACTTGCAATATCGTATTACTGTGCAAATGGCCATAGCATAGCATGTTGGGGGCCCAGATGGAGAGGCAGATTACCCAAACTCAGATTACAACTCTGATGCTTACTAGGGAACTTGGTGTGAATTACTGAATCCCTCTGTGCTTCAGTTCCACAAGAATAAAATAGCACCAGTGATTAAAATTTTATTTTATTTATTTTATAAAATAAAACAGCATCAGTAATTACAAAATTAAAATAGCAATCAAATTGGGCTGTTTTGAGGTTTACACATGGAAATCCATATGAAGTAGTTACATCCTGGCTTGTGATACAGTACGTACCATATAGCAGCCATCATACAGAGATAGTCATCATAGATGTTAATATTTTCTATTGACATATTTGCCTTTCTTCTTTTTCTTTTCTCCTATCAATCAGTCCTCAAACAGCTGCAATCCTTTCTTCAATGATACTTTAAAAGGCCATATCAACACTCTTTCTAATTTTTTTTTGAGTCACACCCTGTAGGCTGCTGGCCTTGAACATCTGATCATTCTGCTACAGCCTCCCAAGTGCTCAGAGTCCAGGCGTGTGCCACCCTGCCTGACTTCTTTCAACATGTTTAAGACAGTGATTTCACCTAGAGCAAATTGCCTGCTTCGGAGAGTAGTGTAGAAATAGCTTCTGAGATCTTATCCAATGCTATGGCATGGGCATTTGACTGTGGAGCCTCAGGCTGTGCACTGCCTCGGTGACTCCCTGTTGTGTAAATCAGTGGCTTCAGGCAAGGTCTTGCTTTGCTGCCTCCATTTTACACAGTAACATCTGGCTCCATTTTAAGTAGAGCTACAGAACCGGGATGACTTTGTCTGCTGGCTGGAGATCCTGCCACAGAGCAGCAGCATCTATACAGCTCAAACTAATAACATGTTCCTAAAAGCAAAAGGGACACCATCCTACACATTTACCAATGTAAACTGGAAGCACATGGGCTCGTGAGTGTATTAAAACTACATCAGAGGAGCCAGAAGCCAGGTCTGAGAACTTCTGAAATGTACCCGACCAAATGAAGGGTACAATACCTTTGCCTGAACCCCATGAAGAAGAAAATACAGCATGAGGTGGCAATGGTTCCACTGACCTAGCAACCTGTCATTGAACTTCCCAGTGCCACAATCAAGAGATTCAGGCAGAGAACTCCCAACTGTTCCATGGAGTTTAGCCCAGCTCAAGTCTTGATTATTTGACTCAAAATAACCAGTCTTGTGTCTCACGTCCAAGGATTCACAGTTTAATGACTCAGCTTGGCCTGTGACTCTGGGCTCAGCAGCTATCCAACTGAGTTTGTTAATATCATATCTGTTCTTCAAATTTTATCTTATTTTTAATTAAAATGTAATTATATCATTTTCCTTTCCCCTTCCAACTCCTTGGATACTCTCCCCATTCCCCCTCATATTCATGGCTCCTTTTTTCTATAATTTATATTGTTACATATGTATGAATAAATCTATAAACACATAAATGCAACTTGCTGAGTTTGTTTAGTGTTGCTTGAATGTGTATGGTTTTTAAGACTGACCACTCGGTATTGGGTAACCAATCAGGAGACTCATCCCTGGGGAAGACTGATAACCCCTCTCTTCGCAGTCATTAATTGTTCATAGCTCTTCAGGGATGGGCCCTGTGCAATATTCCCTATCCATGTTAGCATATCAACTACTGTTATCATTGTTCAGGTCTTATTTAAGTATCTAAATTGAGCTTCTTTCTCTGTATCTGTATTAACCCTGCCTCTAGTAAAGCATATTTGAACTTAGTCCTTCTGTAACCTACACACACACACACACACACACACACACGAGTTTGCTAGTGGCCAGTTCCTAAAAGAAGTCGGGACTGCTTGGCAAATCACACCCAACACAACCAACATAGCTTATGCATCTATATTTTGTTTGATAAAAGTTGTCTATGTTTCTGGCATAGCATTCACGGTAGAGGTATAGTTTGAGTTTTGAATGTCTCTGAAGACTCAGGTGTAAAAGGACTGCTTTCAGGGTGGTTCAGCTGGAGGTAGTAGCAAAAGTTGAAGCTAGAGGGAGATCCTGGGGCCACTGAAGGGTATGCTTTTGGTAAAGAGTGTGCAAACCTATCTGTGTATGACTTATTTCCACCAGTTTCTGTATTTCAAATGCGTGTATATTATGCAAATATATATCTTTGCTGGATTGTTTCTAGTTTACTAGGACATATAATAAACGTAGCATTATACAATGAAATTCTAAACTCTTGGATGCTGAAAAAACTCAGTGGCAAGCCATTCAATACTTTTCTGCGAGTGTGGTTGGTGTTTTGAACCAAATTGATTCTATTCCAATTTAAATGACTCTAGAAGATTGGGCAGAGACACATTTGCCTTCATAGTGCTCTAGGGAAACTGGCTTGAGTTTGGATTTTCCAAAACTCTGTACTAACTCTGTAAGACCCACTGAGGTTCAGAAAAATCAACAAAGGTTTCCATCATGTTGGTGAATATAAATTATCATCACCTGAACTGGATTTAAAGTTACTCGGGAAACAAAGGCTTTCCTTTGAGGGCTTTTCCTGAGGCAGTTAACTGAGGAAAGGAGGCCTACTCTGAATAAGAGTGGTGCCATCCTATGAGTAAAGATTGTAGACTGAAGAAAAAGAAAACAGGAGAAAGCTAATTGAACACCAGTATTTACCTTTCTCTGTTTCCTAGCTGTAGATGCAATGACGCTCCTGATTTGCTGCCTTACTTGCTCCACGAAGGTAGGGTGTATCTCCTCAGATCATGAGCAAAATAACTGGGCCCCTTTCCCTCATTAAGTTACTATTGTCGGGTGTGTTGGCACAGAGGAAGTAAATGATATGATCTTTCTCCCAGTGACCCCCATGACCTTGCAGAAGGGGAGTCTGACTGTCAGAAAGTCATCTAGAGTGGCCCGGCCTATTCCCTTGCCACGCTTCTTCAGGGTACAACTGGTGCCTTTTTCTGTTGCAGTTCTTCAGAGTCCTGTCCTACCAGAATCAGCACAGTTAATTCTTGTGTTTACCCAACATTTTCAATCTGAGGGTTCCAACAAAGTGGGTCCGAGTTATACTTTCCATGAGAAGATGCTGCTCTAATGGATTTGGAGAATGTTGTAGTTAATGTCATGGCAGAGTAGACTCCAAAATCAGTGGGGAGAAGTTAATGAGACTGACCTCTGTGGCAAGAGGAGAAGACTATTTGGAATGAATTGAAAGTATAGAAAGTCATTCTCTCCCTTAAACATTTCCTCTTTCCTGACAAAATCAATCATTCTTAGAGTGCTGATAAAAGGGAATGTTATTAAAGAGCCCAAGAAAATGTGAATGGCATCCTTCATATACATAGGAAATCAGCTTCTTGGGGTAGAGCCTCCCTTAACTCTTGATCACAGGAGATCAGTGCATACCATACTGAGTGATGCAATGATTAAATGATAAATACAGGGATGGAGGAGATAGGCACAGTTCATTTTATAGTCTTTCTCTAATTCTATAGTGTGAGGGACTCAGGGATTCAGCATCATGTGGTCTTGATATTGCAACTAGCATGAGTGCTTAAATCCTAAGAAAAATTAAGATTCTTGATATCTGATGGGAACAGGTCTGAGTCTGCTAGCTTTCTGCTATTAATAGTATGATGTGTCCTCTGTGGGGTACCGCTGGTACCCAAGAGTGGTTTGAAGATTCTACCAACCTCAAATAGGAAAGGCTACTCAGGGCTTAGTCTTTTAGGAAAGGTGATGAGAATCAGCCTATCAGAAAAAGAACCCTAACAACAGAAAAGTATTAGTGGACATATAAAATTTGTACTCTGGAATGCCCAAATAGTTAGTAAGACATTATTTCTGCTTGTGTCAGTTAAAGTGGAAGGTTTGCTTCACTCAGTAAACTCCATAAAGATTATTCCTTCCTTACTGTGGGTGGGTATCGCTCACTCTTCTCTCTCTCTCTCTCTCTCTCTCTCTCTCTCTCTCTCTCTCTCTCTCTCTCCTCTCTCTTTCTCTCTCTCCTGGGTATATGTGTCTCCCTATTGTTTTTATAGTGCTCCAGCTTGCAGATAGCAAGTGGCAGACCCTGTTTTCCATGAACACACTTATTCTTATGATAAGTCAACACACATGCATGTATGTTATTGGCATGTGGATTCACAAACACATTTTACTTTAATTTCATTTAAAAGTAAGATGTTCCTATCGCATAGGAACCCCACCCCAAATAGTGCCATTATTATCAAGGAGTGTAGCCCATTTGACATATTGAGCTAGGTAGGTGGAGAGTGCAAGGTTTTAGTGACTAGAATCTGTTCACCTATATTTTTAAGGACACTGATGTGTCACTGATGAAATGATTATTACTTTTTATGTAAGTCCCTAAATTCCTAAAGGAGAATGTCTCGAACAAGGGATTTGTTTCATATACTAGGCACATACTAAGTCCCAAGAAAATAAGGAAAAATCCTGCCTTAACATAACTACCACATTCAGGTTCTATCATGATCAATTATCATTGTCTTAGGCAAAGTATAACCAGCACCCAGATCATGCAGCTCACAGATGGCTAACTCTAGCTCCAAGGGTTCCAACACCAATGGTTTCTGTGGGCACTAACACACAAGTACACATACCCTACATAGAACCACAAACATGCATGATTAAAATATTAAAATAAGTCTTTTAAGAAAACTATAAGGTGCCCCAAGAGCATAGACAATAATAGATTTCAGTAATACTCAGAAAGTTATATTTTTATTATTTACAGTCTTTCCTCTCTTTCATTGTACACTTACATAGCTCAATTTTCAGTAGTGGTTGTCTTTAATAACTGGCTCATAAACTCCCCAGCATTAACCTGAATCAGCTCATGTGCTCTGGCACACCACTGCATCTCCTCCTAAGCCCTTTGCAATTAAGATTTCCCCATACTGCACCCAGAATAATCTTTTAAAACCACAAATCTGATAACCTGGTCCTCTCCCAATGCTTAGGCTGAAATCTAAACCCCTGAACATGGCCTTCGGGGATTGTCAAAGCCTTGTGCCTGCTACCTGTGTCTCCATTCTTGCTTTCTAACTTTCTTTGCCCTCTCTAAACCTCTATAGCCACATTAGCCTACCTGCCTTCAGACATAAAAGCATGCCGTCCTTGCAAACTTTGCACAAGCTATCCTCTGCCCAGAATTCTTTCCCTCTGGAAATTGATATGGCTGGCTCATGGCCTTGAAACAGTTTTTTCCATGACTAACTTGTTGTATAAGAAAGTCAGCCTTCTCCTTCCTTGGCACATCTATTCCTTCCCGTGGTCTACAAGTGTCTTAATATATTATCCATTCACTTATGCTATCTTAGCCAGGAGGAGGAAGTCTCGTGAGGGCAATGACTCTTGACTCTGGATCAAGGCTGGGGTTAAAGAACAACACCTGGCCTCGAAGGGGCAGCAGTGCCTCCTCACTGTGGGGCCTTGACTGGTCTACATAGGCAATGTCTGTATTAGATACTTTCCTTGCTATTGCTATTACAAAACACCTGGAGAATGCAATTAAAGGGTAGAAGGGTAAGTTTTGGCTTATGGTTCCACTGGATACACGCTGTCACAGTGGGCAAAGCATCGAGGCAGGATCTGAGACAGCCAGACACATATCCATGGTCAAGAAGCACAGATAAGTCAGTAGGGCTGTGAGTCTTCCGGGCCTGTCCCCAGGGACCTACTGCCTCCAGCAAGGGTCTACCTTTTCTCTAAAGGTTCCATACCTTTCCATGAGTCGCCACTGGCTGGAGATCAAGCATCCAGACACATGAACTTGCTGTGGAGAGTTAGTGTTCAGACCCCAACAGTAGCCCTCTGTGGAATGCTTTGCATCTGGGTAAATCAATACTGAACCTCCAGTGAGCCCTCTGCCATGAAGGCATTCTGACTTTAACTCATGGTTTGAGCTCCAATGCTCCAAAGAACCTGCCAGGTATGTGCATACCTTCCCATGTTGGAAACAAAGAGAGAGAGGGAATAACAACTGGTTTTCTTAAATGATTCTTACTCCAGGCATGTGTTTAAGGTAATTGTCTCAGAATGGTTGAGCACCTGAGTGCTTTACTGCTCCTGACTGAAATCTGATCCTGCGCCGTCTGAACTGCTCCTTTGACTACTTTGAGGCCTTTGGCTTCTCTATTAGTGATCTCTGCCGCAGCATCACCCATACCCCCCAACTCCCTAACCCCAACATTTTTCTTCAGGCTGTCAGTGTTGGCTGCTTTTGTGTCCTCAATTTAACCTGACATTTTTGGATCTCGTCATACCTTATCATCCCATAACTTTAGTACTCCTTCTAGAACCCATGCCCCACCCTGTGGCATCCACTCCCTTCTCCTCTGTACTGATCTTGGGGTAGGGATTTCCTTACACCCCTTAGCACCTGCCCACCACCACCGCCTTGGCAGTTATGATTCACCAGAGCAAAATGTTTTGCTCAGCTGTGCATTTGATTAAGCTATTGAATGTAGCCCCTGGCCAAAGCACAGCACTACATGCTAATGGAAAACTTTTATGAAATTTCAGACTTTGGCCAACTTGATAGAAAATGCAGAGAAAAGGTGGGATCTCAGGCAAGTAAGTCAGAGTTCTCTACAGTGGATGTGTGTAGAGCGTAGGCCTATGTAAGAAGATCCACAGAGACACCGGAAGGAATGTTAGCAACTGTAATTCTGCTTCGCTCTTCTGATTCCCATGCTCATCCATGATCAAAGCTTCTTTGTTGACAAGGTCACAGGTGCTTTGAGATTGCTGTTATACGTAATAGTGGTACTTGCACTTTAGGTGCGTGGACATCTGCCATTCACTCACGCACAGTAAGTCCGCTCACCCCCACGCCCGTCTGCTGGAGTGCTGCTGCTGTGGCGGTCATTACATCTGCACTTCAACTGGGGAGCTTATCTAGACACAGCTCAATGAAGTACGGCTGCGCTGAGCACAGAGGGGACCTGCACCTTGCTGACTGTGATCTTTCTAGAGATACCACTTCTTGTAGGAAATTTATCCTATTTTGATGGTAAGCCTCTGCAGATGTTAAAAATCTGTAATCTTTCCAAGTGAAATGATGTGCCGTATCCCTGAATCAGTTAAATGTCCTTTCTTTGACTCCTACCTAACGTTGTGTTGGTATTGTGTGTCTGAAACTTCAGCTCACCACCAAACGTGTGGCATTTGTGAGCACATCTGTTTCTTTTGCACTGGGTTGCCAACTTGGCACTATACCCATGTCTGTATTACATCTGCCAACAAGCGTGATTTGGATGGCTTTTTGGAAAGAGATATGAAAGAAAAAGTAGTCATTTGCTGGTTGTGGCTGCTGACAGTTGGCAAATGTGTGCGGCAGCCTCGAGACAGAGCCTGGGTGCCACAGGTGACTGAGGTCAACAGTAGTCACTTTCCTGGCATTCCTGAGAGTCTCAGGACATTTCCCTGCTTCTTCTTCTTCTTTGAATTTCCTGAGAACTAGGAATGGTTTTTCTAGATCTCTCCCAAGCACTGCATAGGTTTTTAATCTACTGAATTAAATTACATTAGATTACTTGAAATATCTCCAGCAGTTTCTATCTTGCCAGCCAAAGCCTGATTGTTAGACTATTTGGGTCCAGTACTTTATACAAAGGAAAGAAGCAGAAGAGATTTGCAATGTTCCACCGATGAAATGATGTGACATGTTACATATCAATTTAGTTCCCAAATTTGTCTGTAATTTCAATTGAAAAACCTCAGTGTGGCTTTTCTTCAAGGGGCTTGGGACAGCAAGAGAAGGCAGGGGACAAATTGTCTCTGATGCACACAAGAGAGACCAGAGTTCTACAAAGGCAAGAGAGCAACAGGAAAATTCAAGGAAGACTTACATTTTTAGGCATGAAAACACATTATGAAATGATAGCTTAAGAATACTGTAGTATTTGCAAGTGGGCTGACGTGCTGAAATGAAAAGCAGAGGAGCACATTGTATCTGTGCATCTAGCACCTCCTATACTAGGACAGTGGAGACATTCAACAGTAATGGGAATTGATTCCATGTGACATAGGAGAAAGCCAGTGGACACTGTCCCTAAATATAAAATAAATATAAAATATAAGTATAAAATAAGTAAAATATAAATATAAAATAAATAAAATATAAAATAAAAGTAAATGATCAAACTAACAAAGAAGGGAGAGGTAGGAGAATAGCTGGTACTTCTGAGTGAGGAAAAGTTTTATGATTTTATTTTATGTATGTGTATGTGAGGGCAGGTGTCTGTGGTGGCCAGAAGAGGGCATCAGATCCCTTAGAGCTGGAGTAATAGGTGGTTGTGAGCCACCTGATGTGTGTGCTGGAAACTGAACTAAGGTCCTCTGCAAAAGCTACACTTTTAACTGCACACCGCCATTCTAAGTTTCTTTTTTAAATGTATTTTTATTTATTCCTTGAGGATTTCCTATGAGTATAGAATGTATTTTTATAATGCCCACCCCCACTGCTTCTTCAGCTAATCTCAAGTTCCCTCCCCCAAAACCACATCCAGCTTCCAACTTCATCTACGTTCATTTAAAACTAAAACCAACCAAAGCATGGAAATTTACAGTTTCAAAATCAAGGTTTAAGTGTGCTGAAGGCCATCAGAGATAGATATGAAAGGCTGTGCAGGAGAAATTATTTTCAATATGCCAAGCTGAGAGTGGGCATGAAGGCACTTCTCTACCACCCACAATAGAAATAAAACTAAAGCAGAGGAAACGAACATTATAGACAAAAGACTGAGCGGGGAGGAGAAGGCGACATGCTGACAGAGGCAGGCTATCACCTAACACTGTACAGAGCAGGCATTTTATCCAGTGTCTGAAGTGCCCTGGGGCCTGGTGGCTCCCACTAGCCATGAGGATGGTGCTCCTTATGAAGTCTTTTCCTGACATTTTAACAGTTTTTTTGTTCTTGATGTGAGATATGGATTGGTGGCCACTCTGCTTCTGGGGAGACATACTGGAGCCAGGTGCAACGCAACGGCTTTTCATCCTTGTGCACAGCGTACAAAGATAAGGGACCCTGCGCATTCCATGCATTGTCCACAGGAGGGAGGAGCGTTTAAGGACTGTACTTTCAATGGTTATTAGGTTATGGATTACAGCCCAAGAGTTTGTCCATCTTAAATCCCCAAGAGGGTTATGATTTTATCTCAAAAATGCCAAAGACCTATCAAGCAGGAATTTTCTGAAAGAATGAAAACAATTTAGGAACACATTGGGAAAAAATGAGCAAAATTATAAATATGTGTTATATTTTATCCATGAAAGGAACACCCAAAAGGCTTATGTGCTTGAGTTTTAATTTTACAACTATTTTAAAAGATAGTTGAATTGTGAGGGCTCTACCAATGGGCTAGTCCATTGATGAGTGTATGGACTAGAAGGAGAAGGTATCTATTGGAAAAGTAGATCACAGAGCACTTGTCCTTGAAGGCCATACCTTGTTCTCCTTCTGTCTCTCCTCATCCTACTTCCTGCTGCCATTCAGCAAGCAGCATACCTGCACCACATTTCTAACACATTTCTGCCATGCCACAAGGCCTGTAAGCAATGGGGCTAATTGTTGTTGTTGTTGAATAAAGTTGCTTTCCAATATAAATTGTTTTGCTCAGATATTTTGCATCAGTGATGAAGAGCGAGTAACAGTAAGCTGGTCTCTGAAGGGAAAACCCAAATGGCCAATGAGAAATAGCTGAGCAAGTGGGAGGGAAATCAGAGGGTTATGATTCACACTCATGGGAGCAGTGAGCAGCGGAAGGCTAAAGCCAAGTATTACTGAATTTGTGCAGGAATGAGAACCTGCACGCACTAGTAGTAGCATAGAGAAAGAGTGCCCATTGGAGAGACATTCTGAGAAGAATTTCCCAAGTCTCCTAGGAGACTTTGTGAGGTTGTCCTTTGGGGTGTTGTTAGGTTACAGAAGATTGGAAACAACCCAGTGTCCATTTCTGAAGCAGTGAGTTGAATGTGTCAGCCACATCCTATAGGACAGTAAGCTCCAATTTAAAGCAATGAGATGCGAGTACGTACAGGTTCATAGATTAACTTAGAAACACTTTGGTCAATGAAAAAGATAATATCCACCATCATATGTCCACACAGCCACTCCAGAAGTAGGATGGTACGCTCTGTAATATGCCCTATATAGCAAAGTTGAAACACAAGTTTGACTCAGATTTCTAGGTAAATTATATCTGGTTGCTTATTTTTTCTTAAAGAAAGAATAGTATATATTTACCACTCACTGATAAATTTTAACTAACTGTGTTCCTACTTCCTTGCTTTATACAGAGCACACAGTAAGTCTTCAATAATAAATACCTACTAGGATCTGATACAACCTGATATACATCACAATATTTAGATACTAAGAAATGACATCCAATATTCTACACGCATCTTAACACCTGTGACACAAGTAACCAACACATTGGAGCATACAACAGACAGCAAAGAAAGAAAAAGGAAGACCCTTGACTCATGCTGAGCCTAAGGATATACCTTACCACACAAGGGGGGAAAAGCACAAAACAGATCCAGAAAAATCACACTTAGGTTTGATCTTTGGTTTTACTACATCAGCGTCACAGACTTTGGCTTCATTGTGTTACCATTGCCTTTCCTTATTAAGCAGAGTTGGGGCTGAAGAGATGGCTCAGTGGTTAGGTCACTTATTGCTTCTTGCAGAGTTCCCAGGTTCAGTTCCCAGCATTTACATACAGGATACTGAACACCCTCTTCTGAACTCTGAGCATCAGGAACACACGGTACACATACACCCATGCAGGCAAAACACTCATACACATAAAACAAAACAAAAAATAAATGTTTAAAATTAGGAAGGAGATCTGGGGAGAAGAAAAGCCAGAACAGCATATGCAACACTAAGTTTGCTTGTGTGTTTGTTTTGTGTATTGTTTATCTTCATAGAGAACAAACCTCTGAAAGAACACACATCACAGTTTTTAATGTAGACGTCTTCTGTGGCCTGGGTCCTCTCTGTAAGAAGGACTGTTACAGAGACCCTGGAGATATCATTCTAGTCAGCCAGAAATGTGGTGACTGTTGACTCAGTCCTCCACAAAGTCATGAAGCAAGCGCACAGATGCGTTTGCTGGTCCCTCCATATGTGGAACAATATCCCTGGGAATAAAGTTAAGAAGACAGTAAGCGCTTGCTTCTAAGCTACCCCATCACTAACCCATATGTAATTGTCATAGAGAAGGGCACATTTATGTGGTCTGCTGGTGGTCTGCCTGTCCTGTTCTGCCTCGGCAAAGCCATGACAGGCATCCTCTACCATGTGCTCTCTCTGGGTACTGCTGAGGGTGTCGTAAAAACAAGGATAACTTTCTGTGGTCGTCTGGATGAGAAATGTGCCCCTTACGGTGTTGTTTTCGGAGGTGAAGATGTACAGCCTTCTTAGGGGAAGTGTACCACTGGGGGTAGGCTTGGAGTGCATGTGATTCCCCACACTCCCAGCTTCCTCTTCCTGCTTCCTCCTTGTAGCCTAGAAAACACTTCCTCGTCTTCCTCTTCTGCTGCCTGCTGCCTCTGTCCTCATGGGACCACCTCTGGATCAAAGCCTAAATAAGTTCTTTCTCCTATAAGTTGCCTTATAGGAGTAACTTATAAAGTAACTAATATACCCAGATTCAGTTATTTTCATATTGTAAGCAAACAAGAACAAAACAAAACTGAAACCATCAAACATCCTTAGAGACGTCACATGTGCAGAGAGACAGTGGGGAAGGGATGAACAAGGCCATTTGTTTTAGGGGAAACCTGATGGGCATATACTTTTGCCAAGAGAAGAGCCGCATGGATTTCATTTGCCTGAATCCTGGGAAGACCTCCTGGCTCTTTTGCAGTCCTTGATGGTGTGATGTTTGAACTCACATGACTTGTATTCCATCTTGCATCACAAAGTTGCCCTGTTTAGGTCATGAGGCTCCGTGTGTGATTAATTTCTGTAGAATTATCCCAGTGCCTTCATACTCAGCCTCGGGGTTCTGGGGCTGTGGGCTATACTGTAGCACAGACCCCCTGAGGGACCTTCACATGTCACATCAACTCCCTAAGCACTGACTGAATGAAACAAGCAAGTGAAAACAGGGACACATAATATGGCTGCCCTGGGTGATAGGGAGCCTGCAGGAAGTGAGGATTCTGGTCTGTCACTGAGCCAGCAGTTCCAAGCCTCTCCTTGGTGCCTTTTACCCTCACTGTGTGATGAAAGCGGGTCTGACTTTTATGGTTTGGTAAATGTTGGCATCAAGCTTTGTAAAAAATGGGTACTTCAGCCCAATACCTATGACCTGGAGGCTGTCTGGATAGTTGCAGGGATTGAGTTTCTTGTCTGCCCTTCAAAAAGTACATGGGCCTTTGTTCTTTCCTTTTTGGAAGAGTGGATGGTGTTTTGCTAAGACACTGATTTTTGTAAATTTTTAAAATATTTGTGTATTCTGGTTGCCATGGAACCAAGAGAGAAGTAAGATGTCCTTCCTCACTTCCCAACTAATCTGCCCCCTGAGGACCTACCATGGCTCTCAGGAGCTTCTGTCTACAAGAATTATATCCAAGAAAAAAGAGGCATCTGTGGAATTCTAAGAAGTTCTAGAGGGAGAAAATTAGGGAAGCTTGGGGAGTTATAAGAGACCGGGGCTTTGTAGTCTGTGTTGCAACTAGGCTTGTCCTTATGATGAAACAATATTCCCCGGGTGCCCCTAGCACAGACACAAGCATTTGGATCTGGGGAACTTTACTGAACATGAAAAGAGAAGAGTAATCACAGTAGTGACTGGGACCTAATGAGGCTTCAGATCTGATGAAACAAGGAGAGAACTGTAAGAAATATGAGAAACATAAAGTGCAGGATGATGTTCATATTTTTGCAATGTTAATGGCCTTAATAAAGTCCAGCTTCAGCTGTGTTTGCTTTTGATCTGTTACCACTATTTCTAGTTCCCACAAACCATTTTAAGACTGAAGATGTTAGCCAGACATGGTAGCTCACGCCTTTAATCCTAGCCCTTAGAAGGGTAAAGGAGGAGGCTTACTGTGGGTTCAAGGCTAGCTTGGGCTGCAGTGACACCCTATTTCAAAAAATGTGAAGGGTGTTAATTGACTATTTTAATGTTTAAAATTTAGCACTAAGTGGGTGTCTGAATGAGGGTATGTGCACTTGCACACAGAGGCCAGAAGAAGGCATCAGATTCCCTGAACCTTTAACTGCAGGTTGTAGGAGTTACCTGATGTGAGTGCTAGGAACCCAGCTCAGGTTCTCTACAGGGGTAGTCCATGCTCCGCTAAACCTTCCCTCCAATCCCAGGGCATGTTTTAATCATATAACTCGTGAGCATCTAGCCAACTGAGTTTCAGGAGTAAGCTACTGCCCCTGCTGTCTACTTCTGTCTCCCTTTATAAAGACTTTTTGTTAGGACAAATGAAATGATGATGCTCACAGATTTTATATGAAAGAGGTTTATTAGATGGAGAGAGAGAGAGAGAGAGAGAGAGAGAAGGAGACATGGTAGGGAGAAGGAAGGGGAGCACCCCAACAGAGAAAGGGGAGAGAGAGGGAGAGCAAGAGGGTAAGAGGACTAAAGGGCAAGAGAGAGACAAAGTGGCGGGTTGATCCTTTTAAGGAGAAACTTAGCCACATGTGCCACCTGGCAGGCAACACATGATGACATCATAGGTTGCTAGGCAACTCAGAAGCAGGCTACCTAAATACTAACATTCCTCCCTTTTTCTATAATTAAAAAATGGAGATCTTGGGCTGTTTCTCACATAAGGCAAGTTAAAATATATAAATTTAGGTTTATTGGAAGCAGCACTTTGATGCCATGCAAGAGAGTAAGAGAGAGAGAGAGAGAGGGAAAAAAAAAAGCAACAAAATGTCCAGATTACATGGTCAAGAGGATGTGGGGAAGCCCCTGCCCTGGAAAGTTCAGGGTAGAGAGTTGCCAGTAGAGAGTGGCCAGCCATGCAAGGCAGCAGGTAGGGACTGAGGAATGCTGGGAAAACCTGGAAATACTTGTCCTGGGCCTGAAGCACACCATTCCAGCCTTTTGTTAATAATAAGTGAATATAGGGTGTGGATTCTCTTCTGGCTATTTCCTACTGACATTGGGGGCACTGTGGGGAGGTCAAAAGGTTGAAATGGCAACCAAGTCCAGGAAGAACAGGCTGTTTTGATGCTGTCCAGGGTCTATGAGACCATCTATGGCTGGGAGGGAAAGTACAGGTACAGCTTGGTGGAAGTCTGTGAGGTCAGACTGGAACACCTGTGGTAACTGCTTGGGCATTGTCGTGGATGTAGAAAACACCTGGGTCTGGCAGGATACTGAAGCATGTATATATATGCAGAAGACAAAGTTAAGTAGGTTATAGAGAAAATTCCTTTAGGTGTACAGTTAAAAGTTTTGGGAGAGCAAACAGAGGTGAAAGGGTTGGATCAAAGAGACTTGAATATGGGAACCTCCATTTATCTAATCATTGGCAGTAATTAAAAAGGTGTTGCTTTGAATCTGTCATCTAAGGAAACTGAGGCCAAGTTTGGTTACAGAGTTGTGTAAGCTTAGAGGCCCTTAACGCAGACACTAGGTGTAGAAATCTGAAGTTCTCCAGAAGACATCCCAGAGGAGAATCTGGAGGAATGGAAGAATGGACTGTTCCCATTGGGCAGGTAGGAGTCAGTGACCTGTCAAGGCATCCCAAGAGCAAGGTTTGCCTCAGTAGATTGGTACAATCTGTTCCAACAGCTTGTCAGTGTTGGCCAGAGACCAAGGGCAGAGTTGCTTATAGCAGAAATGGTTTACCTGGCACTAGAGAGGGAAAGAGAGAGACTGTGCCAGTATCTTACCCAAGGGTGAAGATGGGCCTAGATGAAGGGTCTGGATGTAGGTTGGCAAGAGTGATAGGAAGCATTTGCGCCAACCAGAAGACTCACAAATTGGGTAGTAATGGATGTATGAATGTAGCAAACAGTAGCCTGGAATTGATGCCAACCAGAAGGGAAAATTCACCAATCAGCCAGTGTTGTTGTATGAATGTAGCAATCAAGTAGCCAGGAAAGGGAAGTCCCAAAACCAGGGAAAGTGGAGGAATCCCACCCTCTGAGACAGGCAATAGGTGCAGTACTTATCTGCAGCCCAATTGATCTGAGAGGTGGATTCAGGTGCATTTCCTGCCCCTTACAAGAATTACTTTTAAGTTTTACAAAGGAGATATAACTTTAGACATGCTAGCATTACAATTGTAATCTTCACTGGAACATACATTGTAGAAAAGACAGTAGACATACCCATTTATGTAAACATAAACATTCTTTTTTTAAAATTTTTTTAAATTTATTTATTTTTATATCAATCACAGGTTAGGTACTTTGAATCCCAGGTGTAGCCCCCTCCCTCATTCCCTTCTACCCTCCCACTCCCTCCCTCATCTCCCTCCTCCCCGGCCCCTCCAAGTCCACTAACAGGGGAGGACCTCCTCCCCTTCCATCCAACCCCAGCTTATCCTGTCTCCTCAGGGCTGGCTGCAATGTCCTCCCCTGGGATCTAGCCAGTCTGTCATTCCCTGGCTTGTATGGGGGAGGGTAAACATTCTTTAAGGTGAGCTCTGAAAAGGCAGAAGGCTTTTCTGAAGTAGAATGGACAAAAGCTCACTTGATCTTAACCTTTACTGTGACTATACATTATGGAGATTTAAAGGAGATTTAAAATCTTGAGCTTGGACCCATGATAGTGGGTGGCATAATGGAATATTTTGTATTTGAGATAGATTAATAAATCAGAGCTCTATTGATAAAGGTCAAAATTCTGCATAGTCAATATAACAGTAGCAAAGCAACAGGAGGAAATATTAAGCATTTCTAGCCATTTAGGACACCTTAAGTCACCTTAGACCCTGCAACCTTTGTAATTTGCATTTACCAACCCTTTAAACACTTTCTTAGACCCTCAAACATCTATAACTTGTGTTTACCAACCTTAAAATACTTTCTTAGACCCTCAAACAACATTTTTCTTAGGCCTTTGTATCTAGTTATTTACCTTGAGATGTAGCTGAAACTGCTATGAACGTTTATTGTCTTTTAACTAAAGGGATGGTAAAAGGTTACTTCTGAGGCCTTGAGTCTGGCAACAAGGCATGTTATGTCTAGGCCTGACAATAGCAACTACTAAGATTCGGGCTTAAGGCCTGGTTTCCTGCATATGAAGAAAACTGAGTAGGCATCTGAAGCCTCCCAACACAAAATTTGGCAATATGTCCTGGGACCCGGGTGTGAGGCCAAAACAGACCTGCAGTGTTACCCTAGGCTAGGCAATGGTGGTGAAGGTCACTGAATCTAGGAGCCATTTGTCCTCCACCAGGCCAAGGAGATGGAAGGCTGGAAGTGCCTCCAGCTCTTGTGCTGGTTGAGCCTCCATGGGTGGGCACAGAGGACAAGCCTGCATGGGAGCATTTTGACTTCCAAATGCCAGTATGCCAGCAGGCAGTGTGTGGCTAGTTGAGGCAGCCATGGTACCAGAGTCTCCTTTGGCTGCATTAGAAATAGCTACCTAGCAGAGTCTACCTTAGGCTATATTCCAGTGGGGTGGGGGCATTGCAGAACTATTGGGTTTTGTGCAGGAATGATGGGGCATTGTAGATGATTTGGGTTTTGTGTGAGAATGCCAACAGCCTCAGAGTAGCAGCCAAGGTCTGGAGCATAGGTTTTACTGTAGATGAGCCTTTTGGGAAGACACCTCTCTTATTTTTGTTTTTTACCAACTCCTGTATAGTGGCTCAGAGACCATCTTCAGCTGTTTAATTGATAGCAGTGAGACCATGTTTGCATCTGTAGGAATATATATATATATATATTTGAACATGTTAAAGGACTTGATCACCTATGAGATGATTGATTATTAACTTGCATTTGTTAACCATTAAATATTAGGACTTTAGATTTTATCCTTGTTAAGTTGGAGCCTTAAAAGTCATAAATATAGTCCACTAAAGTGAGAACATAACAGTTTCCTGTATGATTTAGTATATAAAAAGTTCATAGCTTATGCAAGTCTGTTATACTATATATTAATAATATTACCAATTTTAAAAAACAAGATCAAGCATATTTTAGGCTTTTGATAGTGAAGATATCGCACAATGACCAAGTTTTAACATAAATAAATGCCTCTAAAATTAATAGATCTTAATTTAGCTTTTTGGCAAATACTTGTACTTAGTAACCCCTGAGTTATGAGTTTTAAAACCAACAATATAGTAGAACAGTATAAGGCAATTTTAAAATTACATTTGAATTTATTATAGCAAACCTATTAGCCAGAAGTCCTAGTGGTGAATCTGGATCATAGGCAGCTCATGACAGGAGAAACAGCATTTATTAATTTAGGAATTGATAATGACATAGGCAGTTAGATATACATTTTAAATTAGTTTAATTTGAATAGACCTTTATAACTTTGAAATTTTAGCATTATATAAAAATTATTTTGAACCAGGGTTCAATCATATACATTGTAAAATTTAACTTTGAATTTTTATAAAAATCCACATCAATTTAAAATGAGACTTGATGTTGTCCTAGTCTAAAAGGAGATAAAATAAACAGAGAATTAATTATGATTAAAATTGTATACACCACATCATCATCATAAGGTTTACAGTTTAATTTTAAGATTTTTTTACCGTATAAAAGGAAACCAGAGAGTATATTTAGTGAGAGCGCAGGCAGAGCGAAACAGACAAGACTTTGAGAAAAGAGAAATAAGGAACTGTTTTTTACTCCACCGATCACTCTTAGTGTTACTGGATAGTAGACATCTGAGTGGGGCAAATACAGGTGTAGAAGCCAGAGGTTTCCCTAAGAGGAGAGACTATGAGGACGCTTTTCCTGCAAAGGAGAAAGGAGAAATGGAAACAGACCATGCGGTTAGTGGTTTCCCAAACAAATAGCATGGCAGGCCATGGCCTTAGCTAAACCTGAGAACCTCAGCGCCTGGTACCAGGGCTTTATCAGCAGTAAGGATGAGTAATCGTAGAAAGAATATCGTCCGTGGGAAAGGATAGGGGTAGATAGGCAGCTTTAGAAGGGAGGCAGCAAGGGGCACAATAGCCTTTTAGGGTCTACAAGAGACTGCAATTTTGCACCTTCAAAAACAGTGGTACAGAAACAAAGCAGTAAAAGCAGCTGGCAGTGGGGGAAACAATGAGTTTTCTTGTTGTTGTTTGTTTGTTTTTATAGCCAAGATGGCTGCCAATCATGTGACTGCCCTTGATTGCCCTAAATTAATGGTAGTGAAACCATGTGCTTGCCCTTAGTGGAGATATATACAGGAGTTGGTATTGTCTGAAGTGTTAGACATCTCCCGGGGATTTTTAAGGTATGTCCACGTAGATAAGGTTGGGGGGGAGACTGGAGATTTTTCTTAATGGTATGCCTTTTATTGTGTTATAAATGTGCATTTCCTGAGCCCCATGTAAGGTAGAAGATGTGTAGGGACAGGCAAGAGGCTCAAGGCAACTCTTTTTGGAAAAATGTGTCTGCCCTTTCCAGGCAGGACCATATGTAGCACTTCCCCTCTTATATTAATGGTTGTGAGCCTAGCCTTTAGCAGCTGAGCCATCGCTGCAGACCAGCTCTTCCCCTCATAAGGGTAATTTGAGACACAGCATCCTGGGTAGAAGGATAGATAAAGACAGTATTGGGCACAATTTCAGTGATGGTGAGTCTGTCAAGGAAAAACCTCTAATCACCACCTCATTATAGGTCTGGTGGGGTGTAGTGTGTATGCTTAACATTATGGGATGTATAGCTTGTTCACATGCACGTTGTCCAAAGTTTACGAAACAACCCATCTGTCAGTCAGTGTAAAGATACATCCCATTCCTGTCCCTGGAGACTCATTCACTCCAGTCTTCAACTAAACTCATACAAGGGGCCTTCAGAAAGAATTCAGAGCACCGAGTAACAGGCTTAGTAGGCCTCACACCCAGTCTGTGGAGAATATACTATGTGTTTACTCTCATTGTTAATAAATCAGTACTTTCCCACTGCTGGCCCATTTTTGTGCAATTTGTTATTCAAGAGACAAAGAATCTGGTTATCATGCCATGGGATATTCCAGAATCCTCTCCTGTAATACTTCTAGGGACTAGGATGTGACAGGACAGGACACAGCAGAGGTCTTGTCCAGAGGACGCTACTTGAGATTAAATGTGTTATTGAAGAAGTTTCACTGCTTTCGGTACCAGTACTTCAAAATTCCTGTTAAAGATAAGATGGGGACTAGGAAACCAGGGATTGGAAAATTTTTGAGATTAAGCAAGGAACTAAGTGTATAGAGTCTAAACTCTGGGGAATGAGATTCCCAGGAAAAGAAATGTCCAAATCTTTAAAGGCTAGGACTCCTAGTACCTTATCTGCCTAATTAGGAAAGTGGAGACCATCATGAATATCATGACTGGAGGGTGAGCCCTGACTGTCATGAATATCGTGACTGGTGGGTGAGCCCTGGCTGTCATAGCTTTGGACTGATTGAGGTATCGGCTTCAGTGGATGCCCACTGCAATAGAGGGGCCTCTATTGTCTTTTTCTCCAACACCAGGCTAGGTAGCAAGCTTGGGGTTCCTTTCCTACTGGCCTTCTAGCATTCTGTTACTAGCAGAACTAGCACCTAATGTTTGCCAAGACGTTTTATTTCATCAGTACAATTTTGGACAAGTTGTTTTGTTTGGTTTGAGAAAGGCAAAATGCTCATGTTATTCTCTGTTTGTGGATAAAATAGTCCACTTCATGCAAGTAAAGGATGTCCTGAAAGCTGTTCATGGATGAAGAGCAGGAGTGACCAAATACATGACCAGACCTCGGGGTTGTCGGAGACCCTGGACACAGTGTGGGTCTCCACTGAGAACACAAGCAGAATGCAAGGAGGGAAGCACACAGTCCAAAAGCCTCTATATTGAATTATCTAGCTACCATTACTCACCTTAGGAACAATAAAAATAGTTTCCCTTAAGCAATTATTTCTCAGTAAAATTAATCAGAAATTTAGAATATAGATATTTATGGGAACTTGGGCAATTTTTCAGAAGACTTTGGTGATATAGAGGGGAGATGAAGAAACAAATATGGGAAGTACCCACAACTCCGATATAAATGGCTAACAGTTCTAGAAGAATGTACGTGTGTGTGCATATGTGTATGGATGTGTGCACATGCATGTGTGCACTGGCATATACATGCGTATGCCTGTGTGTGAACTTTCATGTGTATATGTACACGGATGTGTATGTGCATAAGAGTGTGTACGTGCATGGAGGGGGTCTTGCACACGCCCGAATGTGCACACACGTGTGTGTGTACACTCACATTTTATGTGTAAAATTGCTATTACACCATTTGCCAGTTTATACGAGATGTTTTCAATTTAACCTGGCACCAAAGCATGGAATATGTGTTAAGATACCGTTGTTGGTGTGACCAGATGCCATGAACTGGTGTTGAGTCACAAGGAGCCTTCATGTTTACCTGGCCATTGCTTCTGTAATGAACCTTGGGTCTCCATTCTTGCCCCATCATTCTATACTTACCCATAGCAGTGCCTTACTTTCTGCTTTGGATTTAGAGGGGAACAGACCAATTAGTAAATAGATGGCTAGTAGTCCTAGAAAATAAAAGATGTGGAATGCCAGATGTACAACATGAAGGAGAAGATCCACTTCAGATCACCTCCAACCCTGCCAATGATTTGGGTCTTTTTCTCTTTTCTACTCCTAGAAGTTTGTCTTTTAATCACATGACCCATGAGGCACAACTCAAATCTGACAGTATTGTCTTCATGTCTCTCTCTGCTTGCACAACCAGGAAGTGTCTGCTACCTCTGTTTCATGAAACAAAATTTTCTTCTGCCAGAGACAATGTTCAAAATGTGAGTCGTTTTTCAACAAAGGGCCTGGAAAAAAAAATCACCAAAGGGCATATGGGTGGGCAGAGCCTCCACTTTCTAACTGCTAGAAACAAATGTATTTGTCTTTATAAGCTGTCAGAAAAAAAAAACCAAACAAACAAGTTTTCAGCTGCAGCTTGCAAATGAAGAGAAGAATGAACTTAACTTTTTAAATGCAAATGTAAATTGGAGGTAAGTCTGACTAAATCTTCGGTTCAGTTCAATGTGTGATGTTGAATTTCTTTGGTTTTGTTTCATATAATATTGAGGTCAAGTCTATGACTATCCATAAATATGTTGGGCCGTGTACTTTGTTCCTTTTACTTATAGCAAAAATAAATTACCTTTTTAGAGGCCGTAGTTATCATCTCAGTTACAAACAGCTTTTACTCTAGACATCTTCGATATTGTTTAAGGCCAAGAACAGATCTTCTTGAGGTCTAGTCCGAGCTACTGAAGTGCTGGTCTCAAACTTCATTGTCTACAGGAAAAAATGGAATGGTAGCTGTTAAAAAGAAACATTCCTTGGCCTGACCCAGAAGTGTGCAGATTACTTTTAGCTCAGCAGAGGATCTAGGAATCTGCATTCCTGATGAAGCCCCTAGGGAAGGCTGGTGCATCGAGAATAGAGAATACGTTAGGAAAGCAGTTCAGCCCAAGCCAGACCATGCACCAGCTGCTTCAAATGAAACGTTACCTAAAGGAAAGCTCTGAGTGGAGAGAAAGTAATATTTAAAACAGATGTATAGAATGTGGCTAGAATGTTGGTGTCTAGAAAAAGGCAGAGATGATTAGAAAAGAATAAAATATGTACTGATTCATTTACCCTTCCCATGGGCATTCTTAGGGCTCCACCATGAGACACTGATCCAGACAGGAGGAAACAATGGTTAGAACCATTCAAAGCCACACAGTGAGAGAGATGTATGTTCACCACACGGTCAGCTTATGTGCATAAAAGCCACAATTTGAAGTTCTCAGAAGGAAAAGTGTAACATTTTCTGGAAGTGTATGTGGTAAAAGCAGCTTGGTAGACTATGGTTGTGGTAACATGTCCTAGGAGAAGTACCCTGGACAGAGCTCTAGTTCGAGCTGTCCTGGTGATCCACCATTGCTGGACAAGGGGCGTTCGGGAGGCAGAAGATGGGGATCACATGTGCAAAGGTGTAAGGGGACAGGTGCTTGCCTAGCTGAGAACTGGAAGAAAGGGCAGTGTGGCTAGCACAGTGAGGCCAAAGAGGCAGGTGGCAGAAGAGTCTGCCGTCAGCAGTGACAGGAGCCGGACATGACCTGCCTGTCGCCAGCTGCCCACTGAATTCTTTGTATAGCTCTCCACTCATTGAACCAGATCCTTGGCTTCAATTCAGAAAAGAATTTCAGGACAAGTCACTATGAAACCGAGTTGGAGTTTATTAAAAGACCTTTAAACATAGATCTTAAGTACAGGGTTAATAGAGGGTCACTCAGGGAAGGGATAAAACATACCCAAGTGTGGGTATGGGCTTCTCAAGGGAGAAGAAATCACACTTCATTGTCTTTGCAATAGCCATAAGGAGGGTTTCACGTGATTTCTAGTTATTATCTTCAAATGGTTGCTAAGGAATTAAAATGAAACTACAGTGTGGTTCCTGAGGAGCACTGACAGGATTAGTGTCCATAAGGTAAAAGTATAGTTCGTAGGGCAGGCGGGTAGGACGCCTTCTCTGTTAACAGTGTAGGTAGGTCACAGGGATGCAGGCGGGTAGGACGCCTTCCCTGTTAACAGTGTAGGTAGGTCACAGGGATGCAGGCGGGTAGGACGCCTTCCCTGTTAACAGGGTAGGTAGGTCACAGGGATGCAGGCGGGTAGGACGCCTTCTCTGTTAACAGTGTAGGTAGGTCACAGGGATGCAGGCGGGTAGGACGCCTTCCCTGTTAACAGGGTAGGGCACAAGAATAAAGGTGGATAGGATACCTTGCCTGTTAATAGTGTAGGTGACAGGAATGCAGGCAGTCAGGGTGCCTTCATTGGCCACATAGTTAATAATATTGTTTGTGATATTCTCAGGAAGCACGTGGAAAAGGAATGAGGCCTTGCCCAAGGTCGTATGCATTCAGCCATTATGTCTGACTTACTGCCATGTTAGCATCCTTATTGGAAAGTATTTTTATATAAAAGAAATATCACCCATATGCTGGCAGACTTCACAATAATGTTAATTGGGCTTGGATCCTTGATTCTCAGCTGGTCAGGTGTTTTGAATTAGAAAGGAAAAATAAATGGGTACTGGAGAATGAGAGAAGCTTTCTAGCCTCAGACGTACATTATTCCAGAGACTAGAAAATCAAATATAAACTGCCACCAAAGCTACCCAGGGCCAGTGGCTTCCTGGTCCTTTGTCTCTTGAATCTGAAGAATTAATTTTTTGGATGGCAGCAGGGTGAGTTTAAAAGGGGGTTTTGTGATAGTTTTATAGGTGGTGGCTTCAAAGAAACAAAGAGGCAACGTTCTTCTACAGCAGGGGCAGGTCCCAGGGATGGGGTACCACCAAGCTGTTACCTCGAGGGCTTTCTATCAGACTTATGGCAGACACTGGGGTGAGAAATGGAAAGATGGAAAGATAAGCTCACAGTGACTCAGGTTGGCCAACCATGGGCTGCCAGGTGGCTCTAAGGTTCTGGTCAGGTCCTCTAATACAGCCTCTGGGCAGCAGTGTTCAGGTAGTGCAAAAGGAGATGATAACAAACGCCAGGGCAGAAACCAGAGTTTGCACCTGGAGTTTCTAGCCACTGGCCAGGGCAGAACCAGGGGCATCCTGGTTTCAAGCTAAGGACAAGTGAGATCCTGTCTGTCACAGTACAACCTGACTAAATTCTAGTGCCTGTTCTCTTTTCTCTCCCATCCTCCAGCAATTTTTCCCTATCTCTCCATTCCACCTGAGTCTCTTGAGTTATGATATTGGGCTTTAACCTAAAGGCAGTAGTGTGTGTGTGTGTGTGTGTGTGTGTGTGTGTGTGTGTGTGTGTGTGATTTACTCATTTTGGTAACAATATGGACAGGTTTTAGAAAGATGCAAATAAGCATTTGGAAAATTTTTCAGTGCAGTAAGATCTTATGGTAGCTTGGACAAAGCATGAGAAGTAGAGATGAGAGAAGATGGAAGCCTAAAAAGACTTTGGAGGTTTCTGGTTGGCTGGATTTGGGGAGTAGGTCTCACAGAGGATTTCTTTGGTTTGGGCTTGTGTAAGTAGATGATTGTTTTTGTCTATAATTGAAGTAGAAAATTTTAAAAGGCCAGACATTGGGGAATGATCCTGAGTTTGTTCTTAGAGATGTTAATTTGGGGTGTTAACATGGAGTATTATGTAGTGTGGTGATTTGAATGAGAACTCCTGCCCTGGACTATTGGGAGGTAGAAGGTGTGACCTTGATTGAGCAAGTACGTCACTGGCTTAAAGGGTCACCCTATTTTCAGTTTGTTCTCTCTGCTTTATGCTTGCAATTGCGAATATAAACTCTATGATTCCTATCCCTGCCACCAGGCCTACTGCTTGCTGCTATGCCTTACACCACAATGGACTTTTGTAACTCTTCCTTCTATATGTTGCTTTGGTCACAGTGTTCTATTACAGAAGCAGAAAAGGTAACTTACAAAACTGGGCAGTTGTGGAAACACATCCAGAACTCACTAGGAGAGTTCAAACTAAAACTACAAGCTAGAAGACTTGATGTCTAGTGGATTTTTGAAGCTTCAGTATGAATGATGTTGTAGTATGAGAGTTTCAAGTGAGGAAAGGGGAGGAGGGAAGAGGAGAAGTTCTGGGACAAATCCTTAGAGAAATCCAATGTCTCAGAAAGGTGATGAGAGAGAGAGATGTCTAAGAAGAGGAAGCCAAAAGACTGGAAAATTAAAGATCTGTAGCTAACATAGGAGGCTGCAATGATGTGGGAGCTGTGGGAAGGGAGAAGAGTGTCACAAAGTTGTCACCTCTGTTGAGCACCACTGAGGAGGTAAAGCAAGATGATGACCAGAAGATGTCGTCATATTTAGGAAAGTAGATGCCACTGCTGAGCCCCCATGGGAGATTCTGGTGGGGCTGGTGGGACTGGGTGCCTGATAGGAAATAAGAAAAGGTGAGAAAATGGTCTGATTCCATTACTGGGATGTCTGAAAGTTAAGGGCACTAGTTTTTCCTGGTATCTTATCTCTCTGTTGATGGTTTGAATGAAAATGGCCCCCATAAGCTCACAGGGAGTAGCATTATTGGAGGTGTGGCTTTGTTGCAGTAAGTCTGTTGAGGAAGTGTGTCAAAGGGGCGGGCTTTAAAGTCTCAGAAGCTCACACCAGACCCAATGCCACTCTCTCTTCCTGATGCCTGATGATCCAAATATAGAACTCTCAGCCACTCCTCCAGCATCCTGACTACCTGCACACTGCCATACTTCCCACCATGACAAAAACTCTGGACCTATAAGCCAGCCTCAACTGGCTGTTTTCCTTCATAAGAGTTGCTGTGGTCACAGTGTCTCTTCACAGCAATAAAACCCTAACTAAAATACTCTATAACATTGTTTTCCTTTATAAGAGTTACTGTGGTCACAGTGTCTCTTCACAGCAATAAAACCCTAACTAAAATACTCTGTAACATTGTTCTCCTTTCTCTTGATGCCTCTGTGGCATTCCTTCTTTTCTTGCCACCCACTAATAGTCTTTTCTATTAACTTGCCATGAGCATAATTAAAAGAAAGAGGTAAAAATAATAAAGAATGTTTAAAAAAATAGCAGCAACCCAAACCCTTGAAATCTGAAAGGCAGCTCCCCTTAGAGACTATACTCAGGATTAATTTTAATTAATTAATTAATTTTAAAAAGGGGAGCAAGAATGAAAATAAGTGCAAGGGGATTTATATAGTTAGTAACGATAAAATAACAATAAGGAAAGATGCTAAAAAAAACCAAACAAACCATGAGGACTAGTGTGAGGCACTAGATGAAGAATCCTAACTATGATGCGGCTGTTATTACGTTTATCCTTTCAGGGAAGAAAATGGAGAGAAATTGGGTAACATGATGACATCATCTAGATAAATGGGATGGTGCTAAAGTCTATGCTCAGACAACTCAAATACAATCTTGTCTTCTTTGCTACACAGGTGTGTGCTCTGCTAGTGCAACTACATTCCGGATAGTAGAAAGTCAGAAATAATAGGTGACGTTGTTACATGTGTCCAGTGTCACTGAGATGACATGAATGGTGATAGGAGAGGGGATGAGCAGATATTCAGGTGCAGGTAGGTTTATCTAGTCCTTTCTGTAGCTACTTCCTGCTTTTATTAGTGACTGTTTCCAAAACCCCTCAGAGGGTGCTTTAGGAGAAAGTGGAAGTATTCACCAACCCTCTGAGAAGCCAACAGTGTTTGAACACTGTTCAAGGAAGGAAGACAGAACTTGGAGGGAGAAGTCCAGAATTGGCATCTGGGTAAAGCCAGATTGAGTGGTGGCTCCTTATAAATGGTTCTTCAAAGCTCTACCCTAAATTATTTCTGGAACATGAAAGAGGAAGCAGATATTCTGCATAGTTTAACTCCATCCCTGAGGTGTTAGTGGCAGGATGAAGGGTGAGTCACTTGACACATTGTCACACAAGTAATTTTTCTTTTATTAGACAATAGCTAACATTCAACAAGTAATTATTATAATGTTCATTATGTAACTTCACAGTGATTACATAGACTGATCTGAGGCTGAGTTGACTGATGTAGCAGATAGCTTTCTGTGCTGGCTAGTTTTAGGTCAACTTGACTCAAGCTAGAGTTAAGAGAGAGGAGGGAGCTTCTGATGAGAAAATGCCTCCATAAGATCCAGCTGTAAGGCATTTTCTTAATTACTTATTGATGTGGGAAGGCCCAGGGCATTGTAAGTGGAACCATCTCTGGGCTGATGGTTCTGGAGTCTATAAGAAAGCAGGTTGAAGAAGCCAGTAAGCAGCACTCCTCCGTGGCCTCTGCATCACTCCTGACTCCAGGTTCCAGTTTGCCCTCACTGCTTTTAATGACAATCTGTTATATGGACCCGTGAGTAAAATAAACCCTTTCTTCTCCAAGTTACTTTGATCATAGTGTTTCATCATAGCAACAATAACCCTAACCAAGACCTTGCTTTGAACAGTTTGAATTCATCCTCTGAGGGCTCATGACTTAGAAGTGTAGCAGTGTTAAGAAAGACTGGGAACTTTAAGAGGACGAATGCTGGCAAGATGGCAAGACTAGCACCATTCTGATTCTTGTGATGAATGTCTCCTCAAGCGGACTCTGGACGGGACTGTGTCCTGATGGAGGACTTTCCACTTATCCAAACCTCTGAGATAATAAGCTCCTGTTTTTTTATGGAAGAATCAGACTCTATTGTTTCATCATAGTAATAGAAAATAGAAAAAGTGGGGAGAAAGTTCTGTTTTTAATCTCAGGTGCAACTTTGACATAACCTGAAGAATTATTCTTGGCTTCCCTGGCACTCCATCTTATGGATTCAGACAAAAGTAATACAATCCATGTTAAAAATGGTGTTGAGATATCTCATTTAGTATAAAAGATAACTTGAGAGAAATTTGATAGCCATCTTCAAATGCTTTGCCCATGGGGGAAAAAAACAAAGATTAATGTGAAGAAATGCCGAGAAGATGCATATCACCTCATAGTAGGCAAATCCTTACAAGGATGTCTGAAGTTCTAATGAGCTACCTTGAGGGACCAGTAAGCTTCACAGCTTCAGTGCTTGTCTCGGTCCCTTCTCTGCTTCTCTAATAGAATGTTAATGGTTTAAAGGGGTGAGTTTGTAGCTTAGTTTGGTAGAGCATTTGCCTAGCATGCACACAGTCCTGGGTTTGATCCCCAGCATCACATAACATCAGGCATGGTGTCGCACAGCTATAATTAGCACTTCTGAGGTGGAAGCAGACTTGGACTAAATAAGACACTGTCTCACACAAATATTGGTAATCTACAAAGAAAAAGATATACTCTTTATAGTTCTGAAGGCTCAGGAGTCTAGCACTGAAGCATGGCATCTAGTAAGGATCTTCAAGCTTCATCATCCCAGGGCAGCAGCCAGGACAAGAAGGCCTATGAGACAGATAGAATAGAGTGAACCGCTCTGCTAGAAGCTCTTTCCATGAAAGCCAACCCACCCTGAACAGCAGCATCATTCCATTCACTAGAGGTGTAAGCACCTCTTGAAAGTCCACCCCTTAATATCATCAGAACATCACTGAAAAGAAAACAAATTTCAAAGGGCATATTCAAACCATAGCAGAGTTGTTCAAGCTAAATAAACACATGATGTCTGATAGATGCATTGCGGGTAAGCATAGACTCATAAGTTGTAGAGTTATATGATCATAAGGAGACACCTGATAAAATGGACTCTCAAAATATATCTATTCAGTAGATGAATGATTAACAGAGCTGAAAACAACATCCAGGAACTTCTTGTAATCCCCCAATTCCTGGGAAACCAGAGTCATACCTCTGATAGATTGGTTGAATGTAAATTACTTTAGATTCCAATGGGGTATTGGCCAAAGGGACAGGCCAGAATAAGGACACTGGGCATGAGGTAGGTAGGTGCTAAATTTGTGACACTGAATGCATTCCAAAGGCTATTAGGAGATGGTGGGACTTTTAGAAAGTGGGGTATAATGGGAAGTCCTAAGGTCATTCAGAGAGTTCTTTTCTAGGAATGTGAAACTCAGGCTGCTTCCTCAGTCTTTCTTGCTTCCTGTCCACAGGATGGCAGTTTTGTCTTCTCTCTACTTCCCACTAGAGGACCAAAGCAATAGGTCTTCCTGATCTTGGAGTAGAACTACAGACCTGTGAACCAAAACAACTCCCCCCTTTTTTGCATAAGTTTCTTGCCTCGGGTATTTTACTATAGTTTTGGAACACTGATTATCACAGAAGGCATGGTTTTTAGAGGCCTGTAAATTGTGGCAATAAATATAAAAGAACATTCTTCAGAAAAGTACTGGCTACAACTTTGGCTGAGATTGCCCAGGGCTCTTGGTGGCACATTTACTATTAGAATATCATTAAAATGTGCCTTTATATAAAAACAAAATTATTAATATTATTACTACTTATTGTTGTATGTATATGGGTGTTTTACCTGAATGTATACCTATGTACCTTGTGCATGCCTGGTGCCTGTAGAGGCTACAAGAGGCATTGTATCTTCTGGAACTGGAGTTACAGGATGGTTGTAAGCCGCCATGTACATGCTGAGAATCAAACCCACGTTCTCTAGAAGAGCAGCCAATGTCTTTGATAACTGAGCAATCACTCCAGCTCCAGAAAAAAAATTATTATTAAAGGACAGAAGACAGAAACACAAGTAGACAGTCACTCAGGAACAGTAGAATATATATTCTTTTTTTAGTGTGTTATTATTTTATTTTATTTTTATTATTAGATACATTTTATTAACTCTGTATCCCAGGTGAATCCTGCTCCCTCATTCCCTCCCAATCCAATTTCACCCTTCCTCCTTCATCTCCTCCCTGCACCTTTCCAAGTCCACTGATAGGGGAGGACCTCCTGCCCTTTCATCTGACCCTGGTTTATCAGGATTCTGCAGGACTGGCTGCAAAGTCCTCCTGGTTGGCCTAGCAAAGCTGCTCCTCCCTTGCAAGGTGGGGAGGTCAAAGAGCCCGTCATTGAGTTCATATCAGAAATAGTCCCTACTCTCCTGACTAGGGTACCCACTTGGATACTTAGCTACCATGGGCTACGTCTGAGAAGAGGTTCTATGTTCTATCCATACATGGTCCTTAGCTGGAGAAACAATCTCATATAAGACCCCTGTGCCCAGATATATTTGGTCCTTGTGGAGCTCCTATCCTCTCCAGATCATATTAACTCCCCCTTCTTTCATATGATTCCCTGCACTCTGCTGAAGGTTTGGTTATGAGTCTCAGTTTCTGCTTTGATGCACTTCTAGGTAGAGTCTTTCAGAGGCCCTCTGTGGTAGTACCCTGTCCTGTTACTTGATTTCGCCTACATTCCATGCCCAGCCCATTTGTCTTTCTAACTGAGGATTGATCATCTTATCCCGGGTCCTCTTTTTTGTTTATCTTCTTTAGGTGTTTAGATTTCAGTATGTTTATCATATGTTATAGGTCTAAATAAGTGAGTATATACCATGTATGTCTTTCTGCTTCTGGGATACCACACTCAGAATGATATTTTCTAGATCCCACCATTTGCCTGCAAATTTAATGATTTCCTTGTTTTAAATTGCTGAGCAGTATTACATTGTGTAAAAATACTAGAATTTCTGAATCCATTCCTTAGTTGATGGACATCTGGGTTGTTTCCAGGTTCTGGCTATTACAAATAAAGCTGCTACAAACATGGTTGAGCAAATGTCCTTGTTGTGTATTTGAGCAACTTTTGGATATATGCCTAGGAGTGGTATAGCTGGGTCTTGAGGAAGCACTATTTATAGTTGTCTAAGAAAGCACCAGATTGATTTCCAAAGTGGATGTACCAGTTTACATTCCCACCAGCAATGGAGGATGGTTCCACTTTCTCCACAACCTCTCCAGCATGTGTTGTCATTTGAGTTTTTGATCTTAGCCATCTTGATGGGTGTAAGGTGAAATCTTAGGGTCGTTTTGATTTGTATCTCACTGATGGCTAAAGACGTTGAGTATCTCCTTAAGTGTTTCTCTGCCATTCTATATTCCTCTACAGAGAATTCTCTGGTTAGCTCTGTACCCCATTTTTAAATTGGATTGCTTGATTTTTTGCTTTTTAACTTCTTTAGTTCTTAATATATTCTGGATATCAGCCCTCTATCAGATATATGGTTGGTGAAGATCCTTTCCCAGTCTGAAGGCTGTTGTTTTGTTCTGACAACAGTGTCTTTTGCTTTACAGAAGCTTTTCAGTTTCATGAGCTCCCATTTATTGATTGTTTTGCTCTCAGAGCCTGTGCTTATGGTGTTCTGTTCAGGAAGCTGTCTTCTGTTCCTATGAGTTTTAGGCTCTTCCCCACTTTTTCTTCTAACCAATTTAGAGTATCTGGTCTTATGTTGAGGTCTTTGACCCACTTGGACTTTAGTTTTATGGAGGGTGATAAATATGGTTCTATTTTCATTTTTCTACATGTAGACATCTAGTTGGTCCAGCACCATTTGTTGAAGATGCTGTCTTTTTTCCATTGAATGTTTCTGGCTTCTTTGTCAAAAATCAGATATTCATAGGTGTGTGGATTTATTTCTGGGTCTTCTATTTGGTTACATTGATCCTCCTCTCTGTGTCAATGCCAATACCATGCCATTTTTAGTACTATTGCTCTGTAGTAGGGCTTCAAGTCAGGGATGGAGATACCTCCAGATGATCTGTTGTTGTATAGGACCGTTTTGGAGAGTCTGTGTTTTTTGTTTCTCCATATGAAGTTGAACATCTCTATTTCAAGGTCTGTAAAGAATTGTGTTGGTATTTTGATGGGAATTGCATTGAATCTGTAGATTGCTTTTGGCAGGATGGCCATTTTCACTATGTTAATCCTACCAATCCATGAGCACAGGAGATCTTTCCATCTTCTGATATCTCCTTCAATTTCTTTCTTCAGAGACTTGAAGTTTTTTGTTTGTTTGTTTGTTTGTTTGCAAACAGATCTTTCACTTGCTTGGTTAGAGTCACCCCAAGGTACTTTATGTTATTAGTGGCTATTGTGAAGGGTGTTGTTTCCCTGATTTCTTTCTCAGCCCTTTTGTCTTTGGTATACAGGAGGGCTTCTGATTTTTTTTGAGTTAATTTTGTATCCACCCACTTTGCTGAAGGTGTTTATCAACTGAAGGAGTTCTCTGGTTGAATTTTTGGGGTCACTCAGGTATACTATCATAACATCTGCAAATAGTAACAGTTTGACATCTTCCTTTCCGATTTGTATCCCCTTGATCTTCATTTGTCTTATTGCTTTAGCTAGGACTTCAAGTACTATGTTGAAGACATGTGGAGAGAGTGGGCAGCCTTGTCTAGTCCCTGATTTCAGTGGGATTGATTTAAGTTTCTCTTCATTGAGTTTGATGTTGCTCTATATTGCCTTTACTATGTTTAGATATGTACCTTGTATCATGATCTCTCCAAGATTTTAAACACAAATGGGTGTTGGATTTTGTCAAATGCTTTTTCAGTATCTAAGGAGATAATCATGTGGTTTTTTCCCCTTCAGTTTGTTTATGTGGTGGATCACATTGATGGACTTTTGTATGTTGAACCACCCTTGCATGCCTGGGATGAAGCCTACTTGGTCATGGTGGATGATTTTTTTGATGTGTTCTTGGATTCGGTTTGCAAGTATTTTATTGAGTATTTTTGCATCAATGTTCATAAGACAGATAGGTCTGAAGTTCTCTTTTTTGTTGGGTCTTTGTGTGGTTTAGGTATCAAGGTGACTGTAGCTTCATAAAATGAGTTTGGTGATGTTCCTTCTGTTTTTATTTTGTGGAATAGTTTGAAGAGATTTGGAGTTAGCACTTCTTTGAAGGTCTGGTAGAATTCTGCACTGAATCCATCTGGCCCAGGGTTTTTTGGAAGGGAGACTGTTGATGACTTCTATCTCCTTGGGGGATATAGGTCTATTCAGTCTTTCTACCTGATCCTGACTTAATTTTTGTAGATGGAATCTATCAACAAAATTGTCCATTTCTTTTAGATTTTTCAAATTTTGTGGCATATAGGCTTTTGTAGGATGACCTAATGATTGTTTGGATTTTCTCAGTTTCTGTAGTTATGTCCCTTTTTTCATTTCTGATTTTGATGATTTGGATAGTTTCTGTCTGCCTTTTAGTTAGTTTGGCTAAAGGTTTTCTATCTTGTTGATATTTTTCACAAAACCAACTCTTGGTTTCATTGATTCTTTATATAGTTTTATTTGTTTCTAATTGATTGATTTCAGCCCTGAGTTTGATTATTTCCAGCTGTCTGCTCCTCTTGAGTGTATTTGCTTCGTTTATTCTAGGGCTTTTAGTTGGGTCTTTAAGTTGCTTGTATGAGATATCACAAATTTATTCTTGAAGGCACTTAGTGGTATGAATTTTCCTCTGAGCAAGGCTTTCATTGTGTCCCATAAATGAGGGTATGTTGTACCTTCATTTTCATGGATTTCTAGGGAGTCTTTAATTTCTTTTTTTATTTCTTCCTTAATCCAGCTGTCATTGAGCAGCAAGTTGTTCAGTTGCCATGTGTATGTAGGCTTTTTGCTAATTCCATTGTTGTTGAGGTCCAGCTTTAGTCCATGGTGGTCAGATAAAATACAGGGGATTATTTCAATCTTCTTGTATCGGTTGAGGCTTGCTTTGTGACCAACTATATGGTCTATTTTGGAGAAGGTTCCATGAGGTGTTGAAAGGAAGGTATACTCTCTTGAGTTTGGGTGAAAAGTTCTGTAGACATTTGTTAGGTTCATTTAATTTAGGACCTCTGTAAGTGCCTTCATTTCCCTACTTGGCTTCTGTCTCTTGGGGAAAGTGAGGTGTTGAAATCTCCCACTATTAAGGTGTTGGGATTTATGTGTGATCTAAGTTTTAATAATGTTTCAATTATGAATGTAGGTACACTTGTGTTTGGAGCATAGTTGTTCAGAATTGTGATGTTCCCTTGGTGGATTTTTCCTTTGATGAGAATGTAGTGTCCCTCCTCATCTTTTTTGATTAATTTTGGTTAAAAGTCTATTTTATTAGATATTTGGATAGCTACCCCAGTTTTTTTTCTGGATCCATTTGCTTGAAAAATATTTTTCCAGCCCTTTACTCTGAGGTAGTATTGATCTTTGTTGCAGAGGTGTATTTCTTGGATGCAGCAGAATGTTGGATCATGTTCCGCACCCATTCTGTTAGTCTTTGTCTTTTTATTGGAGAGTTGAGTCCATTAATGTTGATAGATAAAAGTGACCAAAGACTGTTAGTTCCTTTTATTGTGGAGTTAGTGGTCTTACTGTGATTCATTGCTTCTTTTCTTTAATTTTTTTGGGATATTATCTGTATGCTATGTTTTCTTGGGTATAGTTGATCTTGTTGGATTGGAGTTTTCCTTCTCGTATCTTCTGTAGGGCTGGCTTGCTGTGTAGATATTGAATAAACTTCGTTTTTCATGGAATATTTTGTTTTCTCCATCTATGTTGGTTGAAAACTTTGCAGGGTATAGTAGTCTGTGTTGGCACCTGTGGTCTCTTAAAGCCTGCATGATATCTGCCCAGGTCCTTCTGGCTTTCATAGTTTCTGATGAGAATTCCGGTGTGATTCTGATAGGTCTCCTTTTATATGTTACTTGGCCTTTTTTCCCTTGCTGCTTTTAATATCTTTTCTTTGTTCTGTAGATTAAGTGTTTTGACTATGGTGTGGTGTGAGGAGTTTCTTTTCTGGTCTAGTCTATTTGGTGTTCTGTAGGCCTTTTGTATATTTATGGACATCTCTGTCTTTAAGTTGGGAAATTTTTTTCTATGATTTTCCTGAAAATATTTTCTGGACCTTGGAGTCTGGAGTCTTCTTTTTCATCAATACCTATTATTCTTAGATTTTGTCTTTTTATGGTGCCTTTCATTTCTTGGATATTTTGTGTTTGGGACTTTTCTGATTTTACTTTTTCTTTGAGGGAAGCATCAAATTCTGCAAGTGTATCTTCAGCACCTGAGATTCTCTCTTCCATCTCTTGTATTCTTTTGGTGATGCTTACCTTTGTAGTTCCTGATCTTTTCTCTAAGTTCTCCAGCTCCAGGATTTTCTCAGTTTGTGTTTTCTTTTTTGATTCTAATTCTGTTTTTAATGCCTTGCACCATTTCCTTCATCTGTTTGAGTGTAGATTCCTGTCTCTCTATGATGGTCTCTATTTTTTTGTTCATTTCCTGTCTATGTAACACTGATTGTATCTCTACTTGTGCCTCTATTTGTTTGGCTATATTTGCTTGTGTTTCTTTGAGAATTTTGTTCATTTCCTCTTTCTTTGCCTCCACTTGATTGGCCAAATCTTTGGTAGATTTGTTCATATCCTCTTTAACTGTCTGTATTTGTATAGTTATTGCTCTGAGATATTTGATTGTTTCCTCTTTATGTGCCTCAAGTAATTGGGTAAGCATAGCTTTAAGGTCATTTTCCTGTGCTTCTGATGAATTGGAGTATACATCAATTTGGGGGTTGCTGGTGAAGCCATGATGTCCTGATTTACATTGGATGTGTTTTTTCACCAACCTCTGGCTTTGACTTATCTATAACCTTCCCAGTTTGTTCCTGGATTCTGCAGTTCAGACTGGTATTGTCTCTCTCCGGTTTCTGGAGAGTTCTTCAGGAAGTTGAGAGGGGTCCCGAGGCCTCAGCGTGTGCGTTGGTGCTTCAGCTGTACCTGTGGGAGGAAAGTCTGAGGTCGCAAAAGGGCAGATGTGGGCACAGAAGGGCAGGTGCGGGCACGCATGCGTGTGTGTGTGTGTGTGTGTGGAAATGTGCACGGAAGGGTGTCTTGAGGGACAAAGTGATAGAGAATGCTGAACCCTTGAGTGTGTGGGAGGGGCTCTGCCTTGCAGGTTTCTAGGGGGTTACTTGTGCATGCACTGTAGATGTAGCAAGAGCTAGTGATAGTGTGGCACAATTTCCGGTATTATCTGACTTGATTCCACTGTTGGACCCGCAGAGATGGGGCTTCGGTGTCCCAAGAGTCCCTCTGTTTCCCACAGTGGGTGTGTGGGTGGTAGGTGTCCGATGCCTGGCTGCTAGTTTAGAAGGACCCTGGATCTGGGACTCTACAGACACTCAAGGGTGCACTCACTGTCAAGCAGGTCACATCGGCAAGGATCGGGGTCTCCAGGCTCTCTAATCTCTGGTTTGGCCCTGCTTAGTCATATGCAGGAGGACTGTCCTTCTCCACCAGCTTAGTGCTGCTGCAGCTGCTAGGTTAGGAAGCCCAGCTGCAGCTGGAGATTGGGATTTCTGTTCAGATGCCTTCTGGGAAACTCTCGGGGCCCTCCACTGTGCTCTCCAGACATGGGAGGTCCGGTGCCTGGTGTGCCTAGCTTGTTTAGTGGGTCTGCTGGACTTTGGTGGCTATTATCTGTCACTGAGGTTTTGAGTGGGCCATACAGTCAGTGTCTGGGAGAACCCGAGGAGTCGGTATGGCCACTCACAGACATGGGACATGGGGAGGATGGTGCTGTGGATCCGGGACTCCAAGGCAGGTATAGCTGGTGGGTCTGGCTGAGGGGCCAGGAGCCACGCCTCTGCCTCTGCAGTCTCCAGGCAGTGAGATTCTCAGTGAGCTGGCTGTGCTGAGGGGGAGGGACACTCGAAAAAGGGGAGTGCCAGGAGATCAAATGATCACTTCTCTCCTTCCCCAAACAAGTCCACAGGTGACCTGAGACCAAAGTTCTCACCTCCTGCAATGTTCCCTCTCATTTCGAAAGCCTCACCATCATTTCCCGGGCTTCACTCGTCCTTCCACTCACCAATTCCAGTGCAACAGCTCCTCTGCAGCTCGGAGACTGTGTGCGCTCGTTGCCATCTTGAAAGCCAAGCGTCTAGAATATATATTCTGTCAAACAAATTATAGTTCATGTTAAAGAAGACTAACTGTAATAACTGATGTTGTCTTTGGAAGGATTTTCCCATCTACTCTTTTAAGTGAAGAAGAAAGGAGTCTAAGTGTGTGCCTGATATCATCTATGACTTTGGCTAAATGTGTCCCCCACCTTTCCCTTCGGCTCTCTCCTCCACTGTTCCAGGGCTCCAGAGGAATTCATAAATTGTGATGCTGACTAAAAGTAGCTTTACAAAACCTTTGTTGATAGAAGTGTGCTGGCTACTGGGTAAATGATTGCCATGAACTGTCAAAATACACCAGCACAGCCGGCAGTAACAGCATGAGCTGCAGCGTCGGTAGGTCAACTCTCACCAGGTTCGGTGAGCTCCCTCTTGCCCCACTGATTCTCATTAACACTAAATTGTCATCGTGACAGAATGCCAGCACTGTCAAACACATTTTCATGGCCGAAAGAAACATAAACCACATTGTGATAAAACAAGCCATGGGGTTAGTTTGACTCCACAGCTGATATTCAGATTTAACAAGGCTGTCTGCTCACAGCCTGTATCTTCAGGGAACTGGTTACAATGTGTGCATGACCGCTGCTATTTGGCTTTTCCTTTCTTTTTTTTTTTTTTCTTTTTCAAGATTTTGATTTAAGTGATAGAGGGTTGGGAGAATGCCTTCCTCTGAAACCTGAGGAGCTGAGTTCGGATCCCCAGCACTTACATTAAAAGCTGGGCGTGTAATTCTAACTGCACAAGGTAGAGGCGGAGGATGGGAGGAGCTCCCAGACAGGCTTATCCACCTACCAGTGTGTTCCAGGTTCAGAGAGACCCTGCCTCAAAAGCAAAACTGGAAGACCAGGCCATTGCAAACCCAAGGCCTATCCCTAGAACCCAGGTTGGAAAAAGAGTTGTTCTTTTGATCTCCACGTATCATGGCACACATGTATCACATACTTGGACACATACTACAGAATAAATAAAATTTAAAAAGTGGTAGAAGATATTGTGTGCCAACTTCTCACTCCACAAGTGCAACCATATTTTTTTAATAATGAAGCTTCATCTGAGGTAAAAAAAAATCATATTCAACGAAGGTAATTTAAAAGTTTGTAGTATTATTTCTTTTTGTGATTTGTTTTTGACCATGATTAGGATGTACACAGCTTCTGTGCTTTTTGAATTCAACCTTCTGTATCAGACTCCTAGTCTTTTACTAGAAGCTTCATCTCCTCGTTACTTTAGTAAGTATTATAAATTGCATCTTAGGCAAAAATGTTGGTATGTAACTATCAAATTCCACAGTGTACAGTTTTCCTAGGAATTCTTTAGGCCATAGGCTGGCAGTGTGGCTCAGTAGTAGAGCCCTTGCCTGGTTGTAAGGCCTTAGATTCATTTGCCAGTAGAAAAAAAGAGAGGAGAAAGAGGGGGGAAGAAGAGATGAAAATCGTGGAATTCAATTTTTTTTCAGGGTGGACTAAAATTGTGGGGCATAGACTAAAATGTACGATTTAAGCTTTCCAGAGTGAGCATGATTTATCCTAAATCAGATCTTTTTCTGACTAGCCAGCATCTGTGTCTATACTAGACTAGTCCTATTAATGTTAACAACTGTCTAGATTTTAAACATGATAATTCACTTATTGTCTATGGGAAATAACACTTTAAATTCATCTGGACATGCAAATCTATATTGGCAGTGATTTCCAAATGGATTGAAAATAGCAACATTTCTTTCTAGTATAAATGAAAAATGCAGACATCTCACTAGTCCTGCAGATTCTGAATCATATCAAAGCTGGAAATTTAAAATTATTCCAAAGTAGGTACATCTCTATCATAGGACCTCTTGCTAAGGTTAGGGTAGAAGCTGGTTAAAGAACTGTGGGTTGCTATGTGTCAAAGGAAGAAGAGTAATGATTGTCGAAAAATCACCTGGACAGTTACTATGCATAATCAGGTTTTCATGGGACTAGAGAAGAGTTTATTATACACAATTTCTGGGTCATAGACTTTCTCACTGTTATGACGAAACATCTAAGAGAAACTAGAAAGAAATAATTTCTTTTGCTCTGGGTTGAAGCGGTTCCTGTCCATCATGGTGTGGTGGATGGGCTCACATATGTGGCAGGCAGGAAGCAGGGCATGGGAATGATGGGCAAGAATAAGGGTAAGATGTCACTCTAGGACTGGTGGGCCCTCCTTCTGCAGTTTTATCACCTCCCATTACATTCCCTGCTTAGACTTTGACACCACTAGTAGATCAAACCACTCACTCTATTAGGGCCCTAAGGGTCTAACCAATATAAAAGTCCTTACAGGCTCACCCTCTGGTGTGCCTCATTAGTCTTCTAGACATCTCTCAGTCCAATAAAATTGAAAATTTAACCATCGTGTAATCTGATATTCATCTCAACTCCATTGTTTTATGATGTTGACCATTGATAGCTTTATTTTATTCTCACACAAAAGAGTTAGTTAATAAGCAAGCTGATCTTTACCCCGGTTTAGGTAGAGACTACAAAATGATAAGACCATGATTCTATCATCAAAGACAGCTGGTTTGTTCATATACTCAAAAGATATTCACTAAGCACACATTAACATCCACCAAGAAAGACAGCTGGGGAAGATTGGATGAGGACGCATGGCTGGGAAGGGGAGATTGACCTTTGTTTTAGGCTGTGTATGAATGGGAACCCCATGGCCCTGAAAACAACCTACCCTTATCAAAAGATTTAGGTAGTGGGATATGAATCTGTTCTGTGAGCAGAAGCTGAGAGCAAGGGGACCAGTGACCGAATGTCAGCATCACAAGCCAGTCCTGTGTGAGTCTAGGCTTTCCTAGTGAGAGGAAAATGCTGGCCCATGAGTAAAGCATACAGGTTTTGTTGGCATGGGATAAAGACAATGGATTCTATTTTCATTCCATCTTATGCATGGGATAGCATACAGCTAAAATGGAGGACTCAAGAGAATGAGAAAATAATATAATATCTGAGATGGAAGAAGTCTGAACACATATATAATCAGATTAACACAATTGCTTTAACATTTACTTGGTAAGGAGTTAATATAATGGTACAAGAGCACACTTACTTGATGTCTTCTTACTACACATTCAAAATATTAGAGCAAAATCTCAAAATAGGGAAGCCTGCGATTCCGAACAAAAGAAAAAATTATGTAGGGATGGGTGGCTGTTCCACTGTAGTGCCCTTCAGTGAGTGGCTGAAGTTACGGATGATTTTATGTCTTCCTTTGTACATTTGGGTATTTCTTGTCATATTATATACATGCATGATATATATTTTATTACTTTGTATTTATTTTTCTAAACGTTATTTAAATAGGACCACTTTAAAAAATAAGCTTCTTGTCAGTGATTCCAAATTGAAACTATGAGGCAATTTATAGCTCTTAAAAACTGGCTACTCCTGACTTGGGATATTTTGGTTTTAATGATGACAGATGTTTATAGAACACGGTGTCCCTTCTCCTCCCCAGTGAGACCTGCTGACTTTGTGCTAAGCATACTCTAGTCTGTTTGGGTATGGAGAGGACCAAAGCTGGAAAGGAATTTCACATCTCCATTGTGCAGACCTCAGGGAGGTGGAGTGGGCCAGGGTGGGTATGGTTGTCAGCAGTTCTCTGGGTGTTCTCCAGCTCCTACACTGCCCCAGCACAGACTTTCTTACTGGGTGATTTCATTTATTCTTTAACATTTCATGCACCTGTACAATGCGTCCTGATTATGTCTACCCTCCCAGCCTTCCCTTCCACTCCTCCTGACACCCCCAGCACACACCTTCATGTTGTTTTCTCTCTGTGTGTAACCTACTTTGTACTGTCTGTGCACAAGTACCCTCGTTCTGCCGCTGGCCCACACTGCCCCACAGTGCCTGGCACCGTCAACAAAAAAAGCCAACGGAGAGGGCAGAACAAGTACCTCAACAAGAGACTGAGACCCTCTGCCAGTGCAGCACCCCCACGCCATTGCAACCTTTCCAAGGGTATCAGCAGTGTGCCCAGAACCCTCCCATTTTAACAGAAACCTTATTGTAGTGTACAAACATTTTTCTTCGTAGCCATAAGCCTAAGTTATTAATAATTTTAGCCAGGTTGTTGAAAGCATCCCATTTGTCAGAATACTTATTAGGTGTTCATATTTGCATTTCCCACCTAATATATGCAGTTTCTGTTAAATATTGCACAGTCAATGAAATATATTTCAAAATAATTTCTATTGGAAACTTTTTTTTTACTTGTCGTTTAAGAGTGAACCTTCTGAGACAGTTTCAAATGCAATAATAAGAGAGATCCTGATGTAGTTCTTTTTCTCTCTCCTTGCATCATTTTGTAGTGATGGAGAGAGTAAGTTAGGACTGGAGAAGCAACATAAAATGAGATGCTAGCTCATGTTTTTGTTACGTGAAAAGGTCCTTTCACTGATGGAACTTCCAAAGGCTAGGGTGTTTTTCTGTCCATTTGGTTTTTTTTTTCTTTCCTATTCCAGGTTACCTATTGGAAATATACATGGTACCAGTGGCCCAAGACTCTGCAGCACTGAGGTGAAGTCACACCTTCTACCTGTACTCCTCATCAGCCTGTAGTCATTCCATCCTCCTATGAAGTCCTGACTTCATCTTCTTCACTGACTTATTGCCTGCCTCTCATCTTCTACCTGTTCTACTGTCCTGTCAGCCCAAACAAAACATTTTCATGTAATGCATACACACATATTTATATACATATATGATTATATGTATAATATATGTCACATGCATACACACTTATACATAAAAACACATACACATATAAACATATGTCATTCATATACACACATATACATACATATATGTATATGTATGTTACATGTATATATCACATGCACACACACAGAGTAGGATTTTATTTACCCACAAGGAAAACAAAATTGTTCATTTTCTTGAATGCAACTGAAGATTATCCTATTAAATTAATCAAATCATCCTTTGGAAGACAAACCTATGTTTTCTCTCATTTGTGGATTCTAAATTTTATAGAAATACATCAATTTATGTATCTCCATCCTTCTAAGATTTACAGTAACACCATTTGCTTTCTGGTTTTATAAGCAATGTGATTTCATTACTTGGAAGATAAGAAAATTATCCAGAATAAAAATATCACCTAATTCTGTCCCTTTGTAATAAATAACTGAAATTTTTATCATATTTCCTTGAGTGACATATATATTATAAAATATGTGTGTATAGTCCTTTATTAGAATGGGTTTAACGTATGTTTTATATTTAATGTGATAGTCAATGATCATTTTTTCTTTTTTTAAAAGATTTAGTTTCACTATTTTAATTATGTATATGTATATAGGAATGGGTATATGCACATGAATGCAAGTGTCCACGGGGGTTAGATTCCCTTGGAGCTGGGCTTATAGCCACCTGATATGGGTGCTGGAACAGTACAGCTTAAATGATGAGTTAGTAGTGGGGAATTACACAATAGAAGGCAACCAATGCCAGAAAATGTACTGACTAATTTGTAACATTGTATACCAAGTACCAAGGAGTGTAGCTTGAGAAGCCAGTGTAGAAAAGATCAACTTTGAAATTCAGTCATGAGCTATGAGGACAAATGGGGACTAAGAAGCTGTGTGGTGGTGAACATGATCTTTTGCTCATATCCTCAGCAGGTAGTCAGGAGGCAAAGGTTGAAATGGAGGTTTCTAGTCCTGGCCAGTATTATTTCTCTGTCATTTTGGAGAAATGTCTTCTCCTCTTTTGAAGAACATCCAGGAGATTTCTCAAATGACTAACCGGAGCACACTTTGTCCAGTAAGTGAGAGTTTCGTTTGTGAGAAACACAAAAGTAACAGTTCTGTGGGAGCAAAGCCAAGCCCAGCTTGACATCTGTCTCCCCCATTCATGATAAAAACGTGTGGGAAAGATGTGCAGCTTAAGTCCTTTCATAGACAAAGAACTGGCTATTCTAATCAATGGATAGTTACTAAACAAATGATCATAAATGTTTAACTTACCTAGTGAGGGACAGACCACTCGAGTCAGTGACAAGTCAGAGATAAAGTGGGGAGATCATGAGTTACGTCTAGAAGGGGTGGAAAGTTTGAGAATGGGTGATATTGGTGTGTACATGTTGAATAAAATTATCTCGGGTAAAAAAAAATGGTATAAATTTGAGGCTGGACAGCCTGCAGGGAGAAATAAATGCCCTTAAAGAGTAGTGTGGTATGGGCTGGCCAACGTTGGTGCATGCCTTTAATCCCAGAACTTGGAAGGCAGAGGCAGGCAAATCTCTGAGTTCGAGGCCAACCTGGTCTATGTAGTAAGTTCTAAGACAGCCAGGGCTACACAGAGGAACCCTGTCTCAAAAACCCAGACCAAACAAACACAAAAAACCCAGCCCCCTTCAAAAAAAGAAAAAAGAAAGGAAGGAAGAAAGAAGGAAAGAAAGAAAGAGATAGAGAAAGATACCACATCTTTGTGGTAGACACAAAGATGTGCTGTCCAGATCACACTTCAATAAAGAGAGCCTCTTCCACCAAGGCCGAGTCCCTCCTCAGATGCACACCCAATGATTTACTGGTGTGGGGACCTGGGTTACCAAATGAGCTACCGTATGATACAGGGTCTTGAAAGTATAAAAAGCCCCTTTGCACTACATTCCAGAGGTAATGGAGGACTTCTGCACTGTGCCAATACACAGCTGTTCAGAGCTATGGAGGACAGGGCGTACCAAAGGCCAGTCTAGAGGCTAGAAAGCCACTTTGAACTTGTAACAGGGAATGAGTACAAGATTATATTTATTTGTATGTATTATTTGGATATGCACATTAGCATCTGCATGTCATCAGAGGCCTGCAGGAATCAGTTTCTTCCTTCTACCACATGGGTCCTGAGGTCCAAAGCCAGGTCATAAGCCATGGTAGCACCATAACCCACTGAGCCATCCAACTGATTCTCTTTTAGGTCTCTCTCTCTGCATATTGTGAAATAATTTAAGGATGAGGACTCAAATGCTTGAATCTTACTCAGAAGAAGAAATACAACACACATCTGAAGTAGACAGAGGGTAGATTCTTTTATTTCCTATTCTTTATCCCCCCAGTTTTGCCCCCTAACACAAATAGGAGAGAAACAAGGAAAGAAAGGGAAAGATCCCTGAATCTCGTTTCTTTCCTTGTGTTTCTTCTTTGACCATGGCTACTAGCAAACCACAACCAACCTCCCTAAATGACCAACAACCACCCACATGGTCTCTTGGGGCCCTTGCATTTATGTAACCTCTGAAAAGTTACTGGAATTCCAAATGTCACACCTTTGAAGAAACTATCAGCAGCTGGCAAAACCATGCTTCTGCAAGATCGTGAGGCAAATCAGGATCAGCCGCTGTGCACAGTCTGAAGCAACCCCTCATCCCTACATCTGTAATTAAAATGAAAGCACATTCTTATAATATTTCTGTGTTTTTTAAAGAAAACAAAGTTCCAGAATTCTCAAAAGTGTCACCATACTCTTAGATGTTGGATATCATAATTTTCTTCTTCCTTCTTGGCTGCTCTCCAACATACTATTTTGTTAACTTCCTCTTCAGTCCCTTCTACTCTTTCTTCCACAGTGTCTAATCTATTTTTAAGTCTTTCTATTGAGTGTTAACTTGGATTACTGTGACCTCTTTTCCAAGAGTTCTATTTCTTTTTATCTATTTTGATTTAGTTTGCCAAAATCTATATTTCTTTGCTGAATTTTTTTTCAAAGTTGTTAACTTTCTCAACCTAGTCATGGATTAATTTTTTTATTTTATTATGTTTGTTCCAATCCCCTTTGAGACCACCAACCATTTAAAAAGTAGATTTCTGGATTTTTTTTTGTATTCTAACCATTCCAATGAGTTTGTGTATTAAGCTCTTGGAGAACTCTTGTTACCTCTTTTGTCAGGCTACTTAATTTTCTGTGTTGTAATCTGCACATGTGTTTGGGTAGATAACATCTCTTGTTCTACTAGCGAACTGCATTCCTCTAAAGACTCAGTCCCAAACACTGCTAAGAGAGGAGATTACAAACCCAAGTAGCACTAACAAGACCAAAACCAGATATTAGAAAACAGTAAAAATAAACTAAAACAGCAACTACACCACCAGTAGGGAGAAAGGAGAAAACAATATACAATAAACTATGCAGTTAAAAATTAAAGGTGACAATAACAGAAGACTGAAAAAGCAGGGAAAGAAAAAAAGGAAAAGAAAATCCAAGAAAAAAGGGGGGAAAGAAATGAAAATTTGTGGACCGATCCAAGATGGCTGCCAGGAGAGGACACCGTGTCTGAGGAGTAGGACAGCAGAAACAACGCAGCGACCAGGAGACTGAACTCTGGGACCTAAAACACCAGCATTTGTGATTGCCAGGTGAGCAGAACTCCTACGGCGGGAAATCAAGTGGGAAAATCCTAGGGACACCCAGCTATTCCCCGGAAAAATCTCCGGGTGACCAGCGGCGCACAGCTCTGATCTGAAGGAGCAGCCGCGCTGGGCGCCCGCAGCCCCAATACCAGACTGGGTCTCACAGCCTCTGGGCCAGACGGAGGAGGAACCAGATACCGTTTTGACTGACCTGCACACTGTGGGTCCGCCAATAACCACCTCAGTCCGTGAGGGAGTCCACGGGCCAGCCAGAGAAAGACCCAGTGGGCATACACCAGGCACATACCAATCGCTTCCGCGGGAAACCAACTCAGTCTGTGTGTGTGCGCGTGTGGGTACACGAACCAGGCTGAGAAGGCCTAGGAGACCTTTTTGACTAGCCTGCACACTGCGGGGCGCACACTGCTCAGGCCCGCCAGCGACCACCTCAGTCCGTGGGTGTGTGGGTCTGTGTCCACAGGCCAGTCTGGGAAGGACAGGGGTTCTGCTTCTACTGGCAGGCATTCCGCAGGTGCACACCAATCACATCCACCAGAAACACCTCAGACTAGGAGGGCCTAGGAGACAGTTTTAACCGGCCTGCGCGCGCAGGTCCGCCAGCAACCACCTCAGTCCCTGTGTGTGTCCACGGGCCGGTCTGAGAGGGCCTTGGGCACCATTTCAGACAGGCCTACATACAGCGGATGCACACTGCTCGGCAACGCCTGCAACCAATCCAGAACCACTGTGTGTGCCCCAAATATCATCTCAGACCATGGTGCACAGCCCCTGGCCCAGAAGGGGGCGCCAAGTCTCTAGTCCAGGGGAGAGCCCTTAGCAGCAAGCCCAAGGCAAAGCACAGAGCCCCCAGCTGACATCACAAAACGGGACACTCAGCATCTAGCACAGAGAGAGGAGCAAAGTCTTCAGACCAGAAGGGTGACCAGCCTGCAGTGCTCACAGCCTCTAGCACAGAGCACAAAGCTGGGCACACAGAGCCCACAACAGAGTTCAACTGAGACAACACACACACTAACAAACCACAGGAACTCCCTGATCTTCTTGAAGAATACTCCTGACACAAGAGATTAACAGTTCCAGTCTGAAGTTCAGCCTTAAAGCACAAACAGCTCCTTTATTATATATA
>CM053755.1:9918879-9960297 GCA_028658305.1 Pachyuromys duprasi | reverse complement strand
ACGGTTCTTTTGTGATGGAGAGTTGGGCACACAGCACATCTCTGTGCTCCGGGCGGGGGGGGGGGGCGGCTAGTTCAGAGATGGTGTGCACGAGCCAGCCGTTCTGAGAGATCTTTTCCCTGGGAAGGCCGGGTGACCTAGGTCAGTCTCATCTCCTTCCTTCCCAGTGAGTTTTTCTCGAGACTAGGACTACAAAAAAACCAGTGTTTTTTTGTGCCCACCGTTCAGCCTGGGAAGGTGGTCAGGACACGCAGGTGTGTGATACTGGTCTGGCAACCGGCTGAATGGCTGAGTGCCTGCGTGACTGGGGATCTCTTCTGGGTTCTGGCTGGGTGTCCTGGGAGTGGACCAGGCTGGTTCCCACACCTTGGGGCTTCCTCTCACCTGGGAAACCGGATTGCTGTTGTTTTAGGGCCCACAGTTCAGTCCCTTGGTCGCTGTACCGAAAATGTTGTTCTGCAGCTCAGAAAAGGCATCCTCCTGGCGCCACCATCTTGTCCTGTACTGTTCTAATTCTTAAAACATTTTTTTATAAATTCTAAACAATTTAAGTTTAATTGTGAGACTATAACTATGTAGTCTTCAACACCATCAGAGACCTGTGAAGGATAAAAATTACCTGAGTAGCCAGGAAGTACAGAGCAAGCAGCTTTCAAAACTGTAAAAATGACAGAGATACCTGGCTGCCTGGACAGTCACCCAAGTTTCCTCTGAAACATTGGGCATCATCTTCCACCTTCTGGCCCAGTATATGACAGACATTTTTGTGAAGCAGGATTTATGAAGGACTGCCCACCTTGTCTTGGAAAAACTCAGCAGTCAACTTCCCCACAGGCAGTTTTTTCACTTTGGACAGCATACTGTTTGCAGTTAAAGCAAGGGCAGTTTATTGTCCAGGCGCTAGCTTGCCACATTTGATGCAAACTTCAAATGGAAGTGCTTCAATGCCCATCATCTTCTTTGAAGTATGCCGTGGTGTTGCCAAGAGTTGACATGTCTCACTGTCAGAAAATACTTTTATTAATAAAATATCTTTAAATTCCATATTCTGTAGATCTCTGAGGTATTTGAAGACCATCTATCTATAGTATATCTGAATAAGCAAGCATTGTTTGTTTCTAGTTATTTACTATGTGATTAACTTTGAAAGTATCTACAGAAGGCTAAATAAAGCTTATTTCTTAACCAAACTAGTACCTAACATGACCATAAGCTTGATTGACTTGAATTCATTAATTATCCTAAACATTTTATAATAGTGGCTTACAAGGACTAGAATTTCACATTACATTTTTAAATGAGTTACATAAATACAATAACTTATACAAGAGTTGAAACATATATATTGTATGTTGTAATAAAAATAACCTTAAATTTGTATCAATATACAAAGATCCATAGCAATGTAAATTTCTGGGCTTGTTGAGTGCTCTTTAGTTTAAAAGTAGATTCGATAATCTGCCCTTTTATTCTATTATTCCTATACCCCACTTTTCTCCTTTTTATCCCTTCTCCTCCCTTCCCCCCTTGAATTAGATAGGAGAAAAAGAAAGATAGAGGAAAGAGAAAAAGAGATCCCTGAATCTAATCTTCTTTAATTTGTTTCCTTTCTGACCAAGATCATAAACAACTTGCAACCAACCCCACTTAAATGATGAAAAACACCCATTACTTGCTGAATGACCAAAAGTCACCCACCCCAGGTTTTGGGAATGGGGTATCATTCTCTTCAAGTTGCTTCTTGTTGTCTATGGGTAGCATTGTCTTTTGGGAGCCTGAAGAGAATTGAGATAAAGCCATGTCCTGGGGAGCTAGCTGTAACAGTTGCTGTCCAGTCTCCGTGTGATAGGAAAGTGCAGGGCTTAACTGAAATTCTGACTGCAACAGTCTGTGATGCCGAATGGTCTAGCTAGTTGTACAGAAGTTTTTCTGTATAAAGATTTTGAAAGAAAGAGCTATTGAGGCAATTGTTGAAGATTATCTGTGCTACTTGTCTTCTTTAGTGTCTGGTCCTTTTGTTCTGTAAGCATATAAACTTTTAAAGGTAATATACATTTTTGCATTAACACATGTATTGAATGTGGTATGTACAATTCAGCTGAAGATGATTCTCTGATCTTTGTTTCAACAGGTGAAAGGCATCTTTCTTATATAGCCAAACTATAATATAAAATTTCATCCATGCCATAAGAAACGATGTTATGATAAGTCCTGAGGATTCCATAGCCAACAAGATTTCTTGGCTATACAGAGGCATGTTCTTATGTTTCAACCAGTCTCAGCATTCATGTTACCTGTTTTGTTGTTTTTCTTGGTTTCTTTTTCATGTCTGCAACCAAGATTTTCAGATGTCTCCTCTGGTCAAATTTAATCTTTGTTAACTTTGAAGGAATCCTTAGCTTTTCTTCTCCTGTTGAAACAAAGGCAATATTTCTTCCCCAGTGCAACACATTTCCTGCCTTCCATTCTGAAGTTAAGGCAGCCTTAGAATAAGCAGGCTGGTTTAGTTCAGCAGTATTTTCCCATAATCCAATGTCTCTCAGCAGTTGTTTTTTTTTTATTTGCTCATTAGCATTTAAAAACTTGAAGTTAATAAAGCATTATGTAATCTATCTCTAGGGGAGGGTCTCTGTTAACCCTTTCTCTTTGTTAAGCATCTCTTTTAAAGTATGAGTAGATCTCTCTACATCTGCGTGTCCTATAGGATTGTGTGGTATACCTGTGATATACTTTATATTATAGTATGCAAAACTTTTATTTTACTAGAGACTTATGTTGGAGCATTGTCAGTTTTAATTTGTATGGGTATTACCGTAATAGAGCTAACTTCTTGTAAATGTGTAATTACAGAATCAGCTTTTTCAGAACTTAAAACAGTTGCTCATTGAAATCCTGAGTGGGTCTACAGTATGGTGCTTATATTTTAATTTTCCAACACATCCATTTGCCATTTTATTTATTTGGGTACCTTTAGGGTTACTTCCTTCAGGTAATGGGGTTTGGTTATACAAAGAACAAGTAGGCATTTCTTTATAATTTCCTTGGTTTGTTGACAGGGGATAGAAAAGTCTTTTTTCAAGCCTTTGCTGTTGATATGGCATTTCTTATGAAATTCTGAAGCTTCTAGAACATTTCTTATTAATAGATGTTCAATTTCATCATTACCTTGCGCTGGGGGGCCTGATATAGCCATATGGGATCTGATATGTGTTTTGTACAATGGATGATTCTTATTTCAGATTACTTGTTGTTGGATAAACAGTGAAGTTAATTCTGAAGCATGCTTAATAAGTTTAGCAGCTTCTATATGCCAAATATTTTTACTGTTTATGTGCTTACACTATCTATTCTAAGATAAAATCTCTCTGCATAAGAATTCCTGTGTGAGAATAAGTAGAAGGCAAAATAACTAAAACACCATCCGGCTTTAATCAAAACAGTCCGTGTGTACTTCTTGTAATTTCTTTTCTGCAAAAAAGAATTTTTTTAAAATAATTGATTTGTACCTTTTGTGGCCGAAATTTTTTCAAACCTATCTTATACCTTAGATAATTAATAGAATCTTCTCTTTGTATTATTTTTTTCAGGAACAGTTTGTAATCCCCAGCAAGACAAAAATTCTTACTTCATCAAACATTTTTTCCTAAGGTATCTCCTTTTGAGCCAGCCAGCAAAATATCATCCATACAATGGTAAATTATGGATTGAGGAAATTGCTTACAAATCCTATCTAGTGGCAGTTGTACAAAATATTGACATAAGGTAGGACTAGTCAACATTCCCTGTGGCAAGACTCTCCATTGGAATTGCTTAGTTGGCATAGAGCAGTTAAATGTTGGCACAGTGAAAGCAAAGCTTTCACTTTCTTGTTCTTGTAAAGGGATTGTGAAAAAGCAATCTTTTAAAATCAAGCACTATAATAGGCTGTACCTTACGTAACAATGAAAGCAATAGGATTCCAGGATGTAAAGAACTCATTGACTGACTGAATGATTTTATTAATTACTCTCAAATCTGTCAATATTTTCCTTTTGCCAGATTTCTTTTTAATGACAAATATAGGAGAATTTCAAGGGTTGGAAGACTCTTCTGTAGGTTGAGCCTCCAGCTGCTCTTGGACTAGCTGTTCTAGTGCTTGCAATTTCTCTTTCATTCTACCCAAACAGGTTGGTCAGACAACTACCTTTTGTGGTAGAGCTGTTGGTATTCTGCCAGCAGTGGCTCCCCCAAATAAAGTTAGAAGGTCACCCTCTGCTGTATCCTGCTTATGGGTAAGTTGGACAGTTTGTGACTTCTTGATAACACTTTTCAATGCCTTCAAGAACATCTCCTACTTTATGGCTTGTCCCTGAAGTTAGAGGGCTGCTAACTCATGATTCACATTGTTGCAATGAATCTCTTCCCTGTAAATTCATAACTATAAATCAGCCACTTATGGCTTTAATTTTCCTATTTGACCTTCTATACATTCAAACCATTTCATACTATGTATTACCTAGAATAAAGTTTCAACCTCTTGACATTGAGTATCTGTCTCCTGAAGAGGCCAAGATGTTGGTGAAACTATTGCTACATCTACTCCACTGTATACCACTCCTTCAATTTAAATATTATTTAAAAATACCCCTAGTTTTGGCCTCTGATAATCTATAGAAGTTTGCCAAAATACTTGTTTTCTGTCTCCCCTGAGTTTTCTGTTTTAATCTACTGAAGTTGATCTGACTTTAATAACTGGGCTATTAATGTTTATATTCAGAGCTTTGCTGTTTAATTGTTCTGTGTGTGAGTTTTTCTGCTGCTGAACTGAAAATCACTGGCTTAAATTTGATATTGGGGTCTCGAGGGCATTTCCTGAAAAAAAAATGTTCTTTTTTTTGTCCCCTTTTGATGTACATACATTAGTCCAATGCCAGCTTTTGCTATACCTTCTGCATACCCCAGAAGGCTGGGTCATCCTTTTGGATTATGTCTAGGAAACTCAATGTTTATGGGACTTCTTTGCCTACAATCCCTTTCAAAGGACCTCGCCACAGTTAAAGCATTCAACAGTTTGGCTTTTCTTTCTTTTTCTTTTTTGGTATGTATCAGCCTTTATTCAATTTTTTAAATTTATTTTTTATTAATTACAGTTTATTTGCTTTGTGACCCAGCTGTAGCCTCCTCCCTCATTCTTTCCCAATCTGACCTTCCCTCCTTCATCTCCCATGCCCCTCACCCAGCCCACTGATGGGGGAGGTTCTCCTCCCCTTCCCTCTGATCCTAGACTATCTTTTTAAAATTATTTTTCATTAAATTCTTTATTTAATAAAAACACTTTATTCACTTTATATATCCCTGTAGTTCCCTCCCTCCTCCCATCCCAACCCCTCCCTTCCTCCCCCTTCTGCACCCGTGTCCCTCCCCAAGTCCACTGATAGAGGAGGTCCTCCTTTCCTTCCCTCTGATCCCACTCTATTAGGTCTCATCAGGAGTGGCTGCATTGTCTTCCTCTGTGGCCTGGTAAGGCTGCTCCCCCCTCAGGGGGAGGTAATCAAGAAACAGGCCAATCAGTTCATGTCAGAGACAGAGGTCCCTGTTCCCATAACTATGGAACCCCCTTGGACACTGAACTGCCATGGGCTACATCTGTGCAGGGGTCCTAGGTTATCTCCATGCATGGTACTTGGTTAGACTATCAGTCTCAGGAAAGACCCCTGTGTTCAGATTATTTGGTTATTTTGCTCTCCTTGTAGAGTTCCTGTCCTCTCTAGATCTTACTATTTCCCACTCCTTTCATAAGATTCCCTGCACTCTGCCCAAATGTTGGCCATAAGTCTAAGCATCTGCTTTGATAGCCTGCAGGGCAGAGCCTTTCAGAGGCCCTGTGTGGCAGGCTCCTGACTTGTTCCCTGTTTTCTCTTTCTTCTGATGTCCATCCTCTTTGCCCTTCTGGATAGGGATTGGGCATTTTAACAGGAGTCCTCCCTCTTGATTAGTTTCTTTAGGTGTACAGATTTTAGTAGGTTTATCCTATAGTATATGTCTATATGAGTGAGTATATAGCATGTGTGTCTTTCTGCTTCTGGAATAGCTCACTCAGGATGATCCTTTCCAGTTCCCACCATTTACCTGCAAATTTCATGATATCCTTGTTTTTTATTGTTGAGTAATATTCCATTGTGTTGATATACCACAATTTTTTTTATCCATTCCTCAGTTGATGGACATCTTGGTTGTTTCCAGCTTCTGCCTATTACAAATAAAGCTGCTACAAACATGGTTGGGCAAATGTCCTTATTGTGTACTTGAGCCTCTTTTGGATATATGCCTAGGAATGGTATAGCTGGATCTTGAGGAAATGCTATTCCCAGTTGTCTGAGGAAGCGCCAGATTGATTTCCAAAGTGGTTGTACAAGTTTACATTCCCACCTGCAGTGGAGGAGGGTTCCTCTTTCTCCATATCCTCTCCAGCATGTGTTGTCACTTGAGTTTTTGATCTTGGCCATTCTGATGAGTGTAAGGTGAAATCTCAGGGTTGTTTTGATTTGCATTTCTCTGATGACTAAGGATGTTGAGCATTTCTTTAAGTGTTTCTGTGCCATTCGATATTCTTCTATTGAGAATTCTCTGTTTAGCTCTGTACCCAGGTGGCCCACAGAGAGGGGAACAACAGATTTGACCTCAGAGCTTTTCTTAAAACTTTTAGAGATTACTTTTCCTACTAAAGTTGCATCCTTAAAAGTTTTTTTAAATCTAGCATTTCTATGAGATTTCATCCAAATTCTTCATAGTTTGGCAGTGTCTATGGTCTGCTGTCACTTGTCATACAGTGACTGGATAAGCTAAGGTTTATTTTCTAACAACCTTTGGCTGACTTTCTTGATTTTCATTTTATGGTGGCACAGTAGGATCTGGTCTTATTTCCTTTGTCTCTATCTTAGTATCTTTCTTATTTTTATTCATATTTTTCTCTAATTTTTTCTAAGGCTTATCTCTACTTTTTTGTATTTCCCTTTTTCTTGTATCTCTAAAGCTCTTTTCTTTGGGAAGACACAAAATTCCATTATGTCTATGAAGTCTAGACTAAAATACCAACAGGGTAATAATCATAATTGGTATTGTGTCAATTTCACTTAAGTAGTTTATCTTTTCACCTCTGTCTCTATTTTAAGCTATCTAAAATGACATTATATAGGACCCAAAAGCACTGGGTTTTTGGTCTTATTTTCATCCTTACGTGTCTTATTCCTTTTAATTTTATTAATTTCAAATTATTTATATCTACCTACGACTTTTTATATGCAGTCTCTTTCTTTCGTTATCATTTGATCAAAAGTTCATCTGTGTTCAGATTTCTTCCCTGCATTTGTCTGGCTTCTGTGTCTTGAGCTTCAGCTGTCTTTCTGCTCACAAGGAAGAGGCAGTTTCTTTTCTTCACACTGTGAGCTGTTCTCTGGTTTTTCTCCTTGTGGAGCTCCTGTCCTCTCCAGATCTTACTATTTCCCACTTCTTTCATAAGATTCCCTGCACTCTGCCCAAGTGTTGGCCATAAGTCTCAGCATCTGCCTTATTGCTCCAATAGAGCACTTAATAAACAATTGTGCTTCTTCTCCTTCTTTTCCTTCTTCTTCTCCTTCTCCTCCTCCTCCTTCCAGAGCTCCTCTACCAGAGCCTAGGGCACACAGCAGGGGCCTCTCCCAAGTGCTGCTGGATTCCAAAGAAGGATCCAACAACAGGCTAGAGAGAGCTAGGTGGGTGCCTGCTGGAAAAAAAAAAACTGCAGTTATTCAGAGTTGGTACAGTGCAGCAGCTGAAGTCAGCCTGTGCTACTCACTATTCAGCAGTTGCATGGGCTAGAGAGATTGCTCAAAGGTTAAGAGCACTGGCTATTAGTCCAAAGGTTCTGAGTTCAATTCCCAGCAACCACGTGGTGGCTCATAACCATCTTTAATGGGATCTGGTGTCCTCTTCTGGTGTGTAGGCATACATGCAGGCAGAGGACTGTATAAATAAATACATCTTTAAAAGAAGAAGAAGGAGAATGCACACTTGTACAACCACTTTGGAAATCAATCTGGCACTTTCTCAGAAAATTAGGAATAGTGTTACCTTAAGATCCAGCTACACCACTCCCAGGTATATATCTGAAATATGCTCAACAAGAACCTTTGCTCAAGCATGTTCATAGTAGCTTTATTTGTGATAGCCAGAATCTGGAAACAACCTATATGTCCCTCAACTGAGGAATGGATACAGAAATTGTTGTACATTTACACAATGGAATACTACTCAGCTAATAAAAACAAGGACATGGTGCAATTTGCAGACAAATGGCTGGAACTAGAAAAGATCATCCTGTGTAAGGTATCCCAGAAGCAGAAAGACATACATGGTATATACTCACTTATAAGTGGATATTAAACATATAACATAGGATAAACATACTAAAATCTGTACTCTTAAAGGAGCTGAACAAGGAGGAGGAACCTAGGTAAGATGCTAAATCCTCATTCAGAAGGCCAGATGGGATAGACATTGGAAGAAGGTGAAAATAAGGAACAAGACAGGAGCCTACCACAGAGGACCTCTGAAAGAGTTTACCCAGTAGGATATCAAACAAGATGCTGAGACTCATAGCCAAACTTTGGGCAGAGTGCAGGGAATCCTATGAAAGAAGACCTGGAGGGGACAAGAGCTCCATAAAAAGACAAACAGAGCCAAAACTCTTGGGCCCAGGGGGTCCTACAGAGGCCAATGCTCCAACCAAGGACCATGCATGGAGGGGAGCAGGGGCTGCCTCTGACATGAAATCAGTGGCTGGCTCTTTGATCACCTCCCCCTGGCGGAGGGGTGGGACAGCCCTGCCAGGCTACAGAGGAAGAAAATGCAGCCACTCCTGATGCAACTTGATAGGCTAGAGTCAGATAGAAGGGGAGGAGGTCTTCCCTAACAGTGGACTAGGGGAGGGGTATAGGGGGAGAAGGGGGAGGGAGGAGAGACTGGGAGGAGACAAGGGAGGGGCTACAGCTGGGATACAAAGTGAATAAATTGTAATAAATAATAAGAATTTTAAAAAAGAAGACAATGCAGCCACTCCTAACCTTATAAACTAGGGTCAGAGGGAGGAGGACCTCCCTTTTCAGTGGACTGGGAGAGGGACACAGGTGTGGAAGAGGGAGGGTGGGATTGGGTGGGGAGGAGGGAGGGAGGTACAGGGGGAGATACAAAGTAAATAAACTGTAATTAATAAAAATAAAAATAATTAAAAACAGACAAATGGAGGAGGAGAAGTAGGATGAGGAAGATGAGGACAAGGAGGTAGAAGAGGAGGAGGAAGCAGAGGAGGACAAGGAGGAATGTTTGCTTATTAAGAGCTCCAATGGAGTGGTGAGGCCTAGGTGTGGAGTTACTCCAGAGCAGGGCACATGGGCCTGGGCAAAGTGAGGGAACGCATGCCAGTCCAAGGCCAGAGACAGGCAATGCTTCAATAATAATGACAATGTCCTTGTCCAGACTACAACCGATCTCTGGGTACAGAAATCAGCATTTGAATACACACGCACAAACTCATCCCCCAACAAGAATATCTTTTTCCAACCCTTTACCCTGAGCTAATATCTGTACATAATGTTGAGGTGTGTTTCTTGTATGTAGCAGAAGGATGGACCCTGTTTTAAAATCCATTCTGTTACTCTCTGTTATTTAATTGGGAAATTGAAACCATTGATGTTGACAGCTATCTATGAACAATGACTGTTAATTTCTGTTTGTGGTGGTGCTGATGATGGTGGTTATGGTGGTGTGTGTGTGTGTGTGTGTTTGTGTGTGTGTGTGCTTCCCCTTTTTATTTTGCTGATATGAAATTATTTATTTTTTGTGTTTTCATGGGAATGGTTAACCTCCCTGATTTGGATTTTTCCTTCTAGCATCTTCTGTAGGGCTCTATTTATGGATAGATATTGTTTAAGTTTGACTTTATCATGGAATATCTTACTTTTTTCCCTCTATGCTGATTGAAAGCTTTGCTGGGAATAGTAATCTGGGCTAGAATTTTGGTCTCCTAGAGTCTGCAGCACATTTGTCCATGCACTTCTGGCTTCAAGAGTCTCCACTGAGAAGTCAGGTGTAATTCTCGTAGGTCTAACTCTATGGATTACTTGGTATTTTTCCCTTTCAGCTTATAATATTCTTTCTTTTCCTGTATGTTTATCAAGATCAGATAAACAATTTAAATAGACCTATAATATCTAGTGAAACAGAAGCAGCCATTAAGTCCCCGTACACACACACACACACACACACACACACACACACACACACACACACACACACAAGAAGCCCAGGTCTAAATGGTTTTAGCACAGAATTCTAGGAGACTTTCAGAGTTAACACCAATACTCTTCAAATTATTCTACAAAATGGAAACAAAAGGAACATTGCCCAGTTAATATTCTGAGACCACAGTTACCCTGATACCCAAGCAACATAATAACTCCATAAAGAAAGAGCATTGCAGACCAGTTTCTCTTATGAACATAGATGCAAAACTCAATCAAAACCAAATCCAAGAACACATCAAAATATCACCCATTATGATCAAGTAGGCTTCATCGCAGACATTCAAGCATGGTTCAACAAACAAAAATCAGGAAATGTAACCCATAATATAAATAAAACTGAAAGGAAAAAACCCCACATGATCATCTCATTAGATGCCAAAAAACCCAAACAAATAAACAACAACAACAAAACCTATCATGAAATCCAGTATCATAATATCATGCAACTTCATGATAAAATCCTGGAAATATTAGAGATACAAGAGACATACTTAAACATAATAAAGGCAATTTATAGCAATCCTATAGCCAATATCAAAACAGTTCCACTAAAATCAAGAACAAGAGAGGTTCTCCACTCTACCCATATCTATTCAATATGGTACTTGGAAATTAACCAGAGCAATTTCAATAACCAAAGTAGATCGTGGGGGCTCAGAGAGACTGAAGTAGCAAGCACAGGGCTTGCACGGGGCTGCATCAGGGCCTCTGCATATATCTTGTGGCTGTTAGCCTGGTGGTTTTGTGAGACTCCTAACAGTGGGAGTAGGTGTGTCTCTGACTCCTATACTGCTCTTGGGATGTTTTTTCTCCTGTTGGGTTACCTTGTCCTGCCTCAGTATGAGGGCTTTTACCTTGTCGTATTGTGTTTTGCTTTGTCCTTTTTCACTGTTGTCTCTTAGAGGCCTGCTCTTTTATGAAGAAGAAATGGGCAGGGAGTGGATCTAGGAGAGAGAAGAACTGGGAGGGAGGAAGCTAGGAGAAACTCTGGACAAAATGTCTTGTATGAGAGAAGAATGTATTCTCAACAATCAATCTATCTATCTATTTATTTATACATATATATGTATATATATATATATATATATACACACACACACAGATAAGTGAGAGGAAAAAGCAGAAAGAATGATTTGTTAAGTGTGACTTCATTGAGAAGTTATAAAATGGTCTAGTGGTCAAGTTAAGAGCTTTTGCTACTTTTCAGAGGATCCAGTGCAATTCCCAGGGTCTTCATAGCATCTCACAGCCACCTGTAATCCCAGTTCCAGAAGATCTAATGCCCTCTCCTAGCTGCTGTGGGCACTGCACATGGTGCACAGGAAAAACACACACTCACACACACATGAAAACAAAGCCTCTAACTTGAGGCTTACGAATCTCAGAGGTTTTGATAGTTTGACCTCACACCAGGGAGCATGGCAGCAGGCAGACATGGCATTGGAGCAAAAGCTGAAAGCTTTTGTCCTTATCCACAATCATGAGGCAGAGAGAGCTAACTAGGAATATCTGGGCTTTGGGGTTTTCTTGGTGGTGGTGGGTATTGGTTCAGTGGTGGGTGGGTTGTTTGTTTGGTTTTGGTTTTTGGTTTTTAGGACAGGGATTCTCCATGTAGCCCTGGCTGTCCTTGAACTCCGTAGAGCAGACTGGCCTTGAATTTAGAGATCCAGATGCCTCTGCCTCTAGAGTTCTGGGATTAAAGGCATGCACCACCATCCCCTGGCAATTTGAGGCCTTTTTTGTTTGTTTATTCATTCTTTTTCTCCTCCTCTTGCTCCTCCTCTTTCTCCTTCTCCTCCTCCTCCTCCTCCTCCTTCTTCTCTGAAACAAGGTCTCTGTGTATCCCTGGCTGTCTGGGATTAAAGGCATGCACCACCATCACCTGGCAATTTGAGGCCTTTTTTGTTTGTTTATTCATTCTTTTTCTCCTCCTCTTGCTCCTCCTCTTTCTCCTCCTCCTCCTCCTCCTCCTCCTCCTCCTCCTCCTCCTCCTTCTTCTTTGAAACAAGGTCTCTGTGTATCCCTGGCTGTCCTGGAGCTCACTCTGAAGACCAGGATTGTCTCAAACTCAACAATCTGTCTGTCTCTGCTTCCTGAGTTCTGGGATGTAAAAGCATGTGCCACCACTGCCCAGCATGGCTGGGCTTTTGAAATATCAAAACCCATACCCAGTGACACACCTCCTCCAACAAACTATGTATGCCTCCTAATCTTTCCTAAACAGTTGCCCAAATGGGGATTAAGTATATGAACCTATGCAGGTGATTCTCAGTTAAAACACTACAGATTCAGAGTTAGAGAGGCACACTGCAAGCTTCTGGGAAAGAGCTCGTTCTAGCACGTCACCCTATAGGGCCTTCCTGAGTTGATATCTGGTAACTAGCCCTTATCTGAGGCTCCTGAGCCCTCAGCATCTTTTCATCTCATAATACACTGTTACTGCTTTGAACATTTGAAGCTCTATGTCACAAGACAGGGACGATAATGTACTAACATACATTTTATATCATCACAATTAGATACCACTGTTGTTAATAACTGACATTTACTCATTGATTTAGTCTTCAAAAGAATATCTTGAGTTGTACTTTTGTGTTTTTCACATGGGGAAACCACTTTAAAGCTCTAAGCCATGAAGTATTCAACCCAGAGTCTTATATCTCTCCTTCCTCTTTAGTCCTTACCCAATACTTACCTCCATTCATTTTCCTTTCCTCCTTTAATTGAATATAGGTTCTTTTACAATACAGTATATCTAAAATAGTTTCCCCTCCCTCTAATCCCCTCAGTTCCTCCCCACCACTCCCCTTTTCTGTCTCTTACTGGAAAAGAACAGGTTTCTAATAGATAATGACCAAACATGGCAAATATAAAATATAATAAGATGAAGCAAAAACTACCATATTGAAGCTGGGCACAACAACCCAACAGAAGGAAAAGAGTCCCAAGAGCAGGCACAAGAGTCAGAGACCCACTCATTCTCATAATTAGGAGTCCCATAAAAACACTAAGCTAAAAGCTGTAATACATAAGCAGAGGACCTGGTGTAGACCTGTGTAGGTAGGCCCTGTGCTTGCAGCTTTTCTGTGAGCTCATACATGCGCTGTTTAGTTTATTTAGAGGGGTTTGTTCTCCTGGTGTCCTTCATCCCCTCTGGTTCTTAAAGCCTTTCTGCCTCTTCTTCCTCAGGATTCCCTGAGCACTGAGTAGAGGTATTTTATGAAGAAAACAAAAGGCATGCCTACTTTAGTAGTCCTGGTCAAGAAGTGGTCCTGCCCATCATCAGTTCCCTCTGTTATGATAAATTATTAGTAACCATCTAGTGACTGTCATCACTGAAGTAGATCGTTCTTATTCCTTCAAGTTAAGGACTTCTGTTTTTTTTTTTTTTTTTCTGGGTATACCCTTGCCCTCATAGATAAAAATTGCCTTTACCTAAGGGGAACTGGTTGTTTGTCCTCTGAGGTTTACTCTTCCTGGAATCCAAGGTGATGGAAGGTTTTGATAAATTTAGTTCTGTGTCTTCAACCTTGAAGAGAGATAAGATAGGTATGCAGAATAAAGTAGGAGCCTGAGCCAAAGCAAAAGTGACTCAGAATGAAGGCAGAGAGCCAGGATCTTATTCTGCTGTTAGCTGCCTATAGGCCTAAGTGAGGAGACAATGGTTTTCAGCAAAAGCATCTCTAACTGCCTATTTCAGTGGTATTAATAAGTCATAAAATTATATACTATATAATAACAATAGTAATAATATGATTGGCAAGTGAAGCAGAGCCCTTGGGAGGTGGAAGCAGGCAGATCATGGGTTTAGCTAGCCTAGGCTATGAGTGAGATACTGTCTCCAAACAAGCAAGCAAACAAAACTTCATATTTATAATAAAGCCACATTATTTTAATATGGCACTCAATACTTATTTAAGACATTTCAAGACCATGCTTCTCGTCACGCACCTTGCAGTGTCTTTGTTGTTGTGATCAAGATATTCCTTCTGAACAGGGTTAAAGCATGAGCATGGAGAGAAATAAGGGTGGGAAGTGGGGCAAGAGGACTTGCGAAGAGAAGAGAAACCATAGGCTGCGCCAACTCTGAGACAAACTGGAGACCTACAACAGGTTTGGCTCCTGGGAGTATGTGGGGGTGATGCTAGCTGAGACTGTCAGTAGCGGGGATCATAGAGACTGAGGAGGACACCCTCTAACTAGACAAAAGACTCCCAGTGGAGAGAGGGGAACACCAAACCACCCACAAAAACTTCGACCCCAAATTTACCCTGCCTACAAGATGTGCAGGGATAAAAATAGAGCCGAGATGGAGGGAAGGTCCAAACAATGGCTGGCCTAACCTGAGACCCACGTCATGGGAGAGACACTATTAATGATACCCTGCTATGTTTGCAGATAGGGGACTAGCATAGCTGTCCTCTGAGAAGTTCTATCCAACAGCAGAGTTAAATGGGTACTGAGACTCACAGTCAAAACATTGGGTGGAGAGCAGGGAGTCTTGTGAGAAAATGGAGGAAGAATGAAAAAGACCTAGAGGGGACAGGAACTCCATAAGACCAACAGATCCAACTAATCTGGGCCCAGGGAGGCTTCTGGAGCACCAACCAAGGACCATGCATAGACTCCACTTAGGATCTCTATGCATACATAGACAATGGGTAGCTTGGGCAACATGTGGGTCCCCTGGAAACGGGAGAAGGGCTACCTCTGACATGGACTCTGTTGTCTGTTTTTCAATCACTTCCCTCTGGCAGGGCTGCCTTGCCAGGTACTGTGGGATGAAGATAAACTAAGTCTTGATGTGACTGTATGTGCTGGTCTAAGTTGGTAGGAGGAGTAGGGGATGGAGATAGAGGTAAGTGGGAGGAAGGATGGGAATGAGAGGAGAAGAGGGAAGGCCTATGATCGAGATGTAAAGTGAAACAAACAAACAAACAAATAAATAAAAATTTAAAAAGACATTCCTTCCATTTTTCAGATAAACCTAAGGCTCAGAGATTTTGTATGCTTCATCCAAAGCCATAGAAGTTGAAAATAGCAATACCAGGTCTAAAATCTTTGTTTTGTATTCCATTTGTACTGGCTAGTCTTACATTAACTTGACACAAGCCAGAGTTATTTAGGAATGTTATGGGCTGTTCAGAGATTCACCAGGATGACCATGAATAAGCAACAAAGAAGAGGCTTATTCAGATACTGGTGCCAGATACTCACCATTCCAGGACTGTACCCAAACTTGCTCTCAGGATGCAGGCCTGAATTACATTAGTCGGGGTTTATAAAGGCAAAACTCACAAGGATACATAAGTCCTGCCTTCATGAAGTCAGGGGTCAAGAACATATACTGACATACTTCCTGCCTACATGGAATCAGGCACAAGCAAGCTTATTTACAGAAGTGAAAACACATGGATGGTTTGTTATCTGACATGAACAAGACTGGGCAATTATAAGAACAGCACAACATTACAGGAAGTTATCTGTTCTTCTGCAAATGGAGCTTATAGGTTAGAGGCATTTGTGTCTCATGGTTCTCTCAGACATAGTTACTTAGTGTTCACCATCACAGGGGGAGAGGACCTCAATTTAGAAAATGCCCCTATGAGATTGACTTGTGGGCAAGCCTGTGGTTCATTTTCTCCATTGATAATTGATGTGGGAGGGCCCAGCCCACTGTGGGCAGTGACATTGCTGGGCAGGTTGTCCTGGCTGCTACAAGAAAGGATAAGGATGAGCAAGTCATGGGCAGCAAGCTAGCATCACTCTTCCACAGCCTCTGCATCAGCTTCTGTCCCCAGGTTCCCGCCTTTCTTGAGTTCCTGCCCCAGCTTGCTTTGATGATGGACTATGACATGGAAGCTAAAGTAAACTCTTTCCTCTTCAAGCTGATAATGTGACAAGGCAAGACAGTGCAGAGGTTCCCCCATCTTGTATTTTTTTCAGGAGCCATATCAGCTTTAACTAGAATTTGATCCCTTTGATGAAGAATTTCATAGAGAATTGCCCAACGCTATACTAGGAAGAAACCATGAAGATGCCCCAGCTAATGTAGCTTTTGTTATATTGCCTGCTTGCAAGAAGACCAACTGTGTCAGCTCTCTTAGCTTCTGTTAAACTACTTGCTTATATTAACCCTTTCCCCAGTAGCTGCTGAGAAAGATGCTAGGATGTGGTTTCTGCTTTTGAAAGCCCCATTCTCTGGATACTTGTTACACTTAGGTCCAGAATACCTGAGTGTAGTCCCAGATGGCTGGAATAAAGACATTCAATTGGCTACACATTGTATCTTATTGGTCCCCTCGGGTGGGCTCCCATAATATTGTGGAAGCCACAGCAAGATACACAGGGACCAGACCCTGACATTTAGTGGCCTCGGGACTCACTTTTGCTCTGCCACTGGACCCTCTCTGCCTTCCCATATCTGGCCCCAGTTCTCGTTTTTTGTCAGATTGCCAGGGTGGATGGCTTGACCAGAGTACATGCCTCTTTCTCATTAAACAATATCTCTGAAATAGAAAAAAGGAGTGTGGTCCTATACCACTAATCCCTCCACTTCCATTAAAGAGTTGCAATATATCACCTAATCTTACAACCTCACCTCCCATGACATTTACATGATTCATGACAACCACCTTCTCTCTGAGGAGTAAATGCAAAACTGGGACCAGGCCAGGGCCCACACAGATGTAACTCACCAAACTAATGCTGCTCACACAGTTGGGGCTGAAGTGGTCCCCAACCGGGACCGTGAATGGAACTACAATTCCCCAGGGGCATTCTAGTTAGAAATAAATTCATAACTTGCCTCCTGACTGGTCTTGATAAAGCTACCCTTAAAGTAAAAATTTATGAAAAAAATCCAAGAAGTCATCCAACACAAATGTGAAAATGGTCTCAATTCCTAGACCATCTTATAAAAGCCCTCTTACGATATACCAATCTGGATTCCAAGACACCTGATGCAAAATAAGTCATGACCTACTTCTCCAGAGTTTCCCTGACATTAGAGCCAAACTTAAACACCTAGAGACAATACCCCTGACCATACAGGCAGAAGTATTGATGATGTCCTTCAAGGTGTACCATGGAAGAAATGAAAAATCCCTGAATCAAAAATACCTTACGTTGGCTAAGGCCATTCAGCTGGCTATGGCAACTTCCCAGGCTCCCTCACCTCCCAAGGTCAAATGCAGTTAGGGGAGTCATCGACCCGAGCCTGCCAAAACACCTGTAAACCATCTTGATCATGACCAACGTACCATCAAAAGGGACACTGGGCTGTTGAGTGCCCCCCCCATGTCCCTTGTGGCATATGAACTTCAGGCCCAGATTGCCCTATAGCCAATCTCTTAGGTCTAGTCATGGGTGGCTCAGGAAGGGCCTGGACTCCCTGGGCCCTACCACTGCCATCTCTGACAGGGACCCTGGGTAGTCGTCATAGTATCAGGGCAACCCTTCTAATACCAGGGTCACCTTCTAAGTTCTGACAGAGTTTTTGGGACCCACCCTTCCTTGTTCCCCTATTGTTAGGGTAGAGGTCAGCCATACCATCCTCACCAAACTCCACCACTTAGTTGTATCTTTAAGGATATCCCACTTACCTGCTCCTTCCTAGTGATAACAACCTGTCTTGTCCCTTTGCTGGGGAGAGACTTCCTCAAGTGGGAGCCTCTCTTTTCTTCACTACCTCCCTCCTCTTGACCCCAGGCTTGCCAGCCATTCGCCTCCTCTTTTGCCAAATTACAGAGTCTGACATAATTTTTCCCTTGCCAGCCTTCCAAGTGCAAACCCCCTCCTCAGACCCAAGTATTATGTTCCCAAGTAGAAAAACCCAATTAAAGACACAATTTTTAGATATGTCACCTGTGTTCAGAAAAACTCACCAGAGACGGAGAAAGATTCCACAGAAGAGATACTGGCTTAATGAAATGGGCCTGGGGACCAATAGTAGTTGAATTTTACTGAAATAAGACCTACTGTTTTTGGCTATAGATAATTTCTGGCATTTGTAGACAGAGATTGCCCCAATAGTTACCAAGAAATGTTTCAGGAAATAATTCTTAAGTGTTGACTGTTCCTAGATTTGGGGTCTGACAATGACTTGACCTTCATGGTCAAACTCTCAAAATCTGACAAAGGTATTAAATATTAATTGAAAATTACATTGTGTGTATAGGCTACAGAGCTCAGGTCAGCAAGAAAGAATGACTAGAACTCTTAAGAAAACTGACTAGACTGGTCCTATAAACCGGTGAAAATTGGGCCAACCTCCTCCTCTTTGTCCTGTTCAAGACCCTTTGTACTCCTTAATGGAAGGAGCTTATTCCTTTTGAAGTTCTGTTTGGGAGACTACCTCCTATCCTTCCCAAACTCTTGAGATACTCCTCAGGCAAAAATATTAATAACCCCATTCTCAGAGTCTTTTCAGGCTTTTCAAAAGCTCTTTAAACAATTGACCAGACAGTGGAGGGAATCCTCCCATCTACCCCTTCCAAATCTACTCTAAGGATCCCTACCTGACCCTGAAGCCTGTCTGGAAGGGACCCTACCCAGTCAACCTCACTGCCCCAACTGCTGTCAAAGTAGCTAGTATTATTCCTTGGGAGAAAAAAGGGTTACCTGAGTATGATGACAGATGGACTTTCATTTGGACCTCGGACCTCTTAAGACTGACCAGAGTTTAGTAATATGGGATACACAATGCTGTTTCTATGTCAACTAATCAGTGGTAATTAGGGAAAACTTTGCCATGGGCAGGAAAAAACCTCAAAGAAAGAAAAGAAAGGAGACACATATAAGATAACTGGTATAATTCTCTGTTTATCTGGTCCCCATGGCTGACCACCTTGCTGTCAGCATTAGCTGAACCATGATTCTTATCCTAATCGGGCTAACTGTAGGACTCTGCATCCTCAACTGCATGGCCAACTAGGATACTAGTCCCTAGGACCAACTATGCTCTTCTAAGTCAGACAGGATAAGTCAGCAATTTGACTTGTGCCCACAGAAGAACCAGTAGGGAATGTGCAAGACAGTGCAGAGGTTCCTCATCTTGTATTCTTGCTGAGCCCATTTCATGTTTAACTAGCATTTTATCTCCTTGATGGAGAATACCATGGAAAGTTACCTCTAGGAACCCTATATCAAAATACCCAGCTAATTTAACTCAGCTTCTGTTAAACTGCTTGCTTGCTTGCTCAGAACTACCCCTTCCATATAACTGCTGATTTTAGCATCAAGATGCTAGGACATGGTTTTTGCTCTGGACACTTGGTGCTACACTTAGGTCCTGAATACCTGAGTGTTGCCTTAGCCAGCTGGAATAAAGACTTTTAATCAGTTATAAATTGTTTCTGAGCAGTAATCTTTGATGGGTTACTCATAATACTTTTAGTCATAGTTATTTTTAAATAACAGAAACTCCAATCAAGATACCATTAAGATTTATTTGGTTAAAATGAAGTAGAAAAAGAGAGGAGGGAAATAGGAAGTAGACCATTTACAAACAGATCATAAGTCTACTTAATACATTTAAAGTTTGCTAGATAATCAATATTTTATATCTGCTTCCATTTAAGTTGTAGTGGTGAGCATGAAACTAACATATTCCCACTGCTAACTAACAAACAAGTATAAAGGGAACCCAGGAATGATGTTTTCATTTTTAATGATATATTAGCATCATTCAGCATAATTTTCCAGATTTTGTCCACAGACAGTACAGAATATTTTTCTTTTCTTTCTTTCTATTTTTATTATTAGTTACATTTTATTAACTCTGTATTCCAGCTGTATACTGCTCCTTCATTCCCTCCCAATCCCACGCTCCCTCCTTCATCTACTCCTTGCCCCTTTCCAAGTCCACTGATAGGGGAGGACCTCCTCCCCTTTCATCTGGCCCTGGTTTATCAGGTATCTTCAGGACTGGCTGCAAAGACCTCCTCTGTGGCCTAGCAGGACTGCTCCTCCCTTGCAGGGTGGGGAGGTCAAAGAGCCCACCATTGAGTTCATGTCAGAAATAGTCCCTGTTCCCCTTACTAGGGTACTCACTTGGATACTTAGCTACCATGGGCTACATCCAAGCAGAGGTTCTAGGTTATATCCATACATGGTCCTTAGTTGGAGAAACAGTCTCATATAAGACCCCTGTGTCCAGATATATTTGGTCCTTGTAGAGCTCCTATCCTCTCCAGATCACATTAACTCCCCCTTTTTTTATATGATTCCCTGCACTCTGCCGAAGGTTTGGTTATGAGTCTCAGTATCTGCTTTCATACACTGCTAGGTAGAGTCTTTCAGAGGCCCTTTGTGGTAGGACCCTGTTCTGTTACTTGTTTTCTCCTACATCCAATGTCCATCCCAAATGTCTTTCTAGGTAAGGATTGATCATCTTACCCCGGGTCCTTTTTCTTGTTTATCTTCTTTAGGTGTGTAGATTTAATGATGTTTATCATATCTTATAGGTCTAGGTGAGTGAGTATATACTATCTGCTTCTGGGATAGCTCACTCAGAATGATATTTTCTAGATCCTACCATTTGCCTGCAAATTTCATGATTTCCTCGTTTTTAATTGCTGAGTAGTATTCCATTGTATAAAAATACCACAATTTCTGTATCCATTCCTCAGTTGATGGACATCTTGGTTGTTTCCAGGTTCTGGCTATTACAAATAAAGCTACTACAAACATGGTTGAGCAAATGTCCTTGTTGTGTACTTGAGCCTTTTTTGAATATATGCCTAGGAGTGATATAGCTGGATCTTGAGGAAATGCAATTCCCAGTTGTCTGAGAAAACACCAGATTGATTTCCAAAGTGGTTGTACAATTTTACATTCCCACCAGCAGTGGAGGAGGGTTCCCCTCTCTCCACATCCTTTCCAGCATGTGTTGTCATTTGAGTTTTTGATCTTAGCCATTTTGATGGGTATAAGGTGAAATCTCAGGGTCGTTTTGATTTGCATCTCTCAGATGGCTAAGGACGTTGAACATCTCTTTAAGTGTGTCTCTGCCATTCTATATTTCTCTATAGAAAATTCTCTGTTTAGCTCCATATCCTATTTTTAATTGGATTGGTTGAATCCAATTAAAATTGGCCTTTTAACTTCTTTAATTCTTTATATATTCTGGATATCAGTCCTCTGTCAGATATAGGGTTGCTGAAGATCCTTTCCCAGTCTGAAGGCTGCTGTTTTGTTCTGACAGTGTCTTTTGCTTTACACAAGCTTTTCATTTCATGAGCTCCCATTTATTGATTTTTGCTCTTAGAGCCTGTGCTGTTGGTGTTCTGTTCAGGAAGTTGTCTCCTGTGCCAATGAGATCTAGGCTCTTCCCCACTTTTTCTTCTAACCAATTTAATGTGTCTGGTGTTATGTTGAGGTCTTTGATCCACTTGGGCTTTAGTTTTGTGCAAGGTGATAAATATGGATCTATTTTCATTTTTCTGCACATAGACATCTAGGTGGACCAGCACCATTTGTTGAAGATGTTGTCTTTTTTCCATTGAATAGTGGATATTTTCTAGATCCTACCATTTGCCTGCAAATGGCTTCTTTTTGGCTTCTTTGTAAAAAATCAAGTACTCAAGGGTGTATGGGTTTATTTCTGGGTCTTCTATTCAGTTCCATTGATCAACCATTCTGTTTCTATGCCAATACCATGCTGTTTTTATTATTACTGCTCTGTAGTACAGCTTGAGATCAAGGATGGAGATACCTCCAAATGATCTGTTGTTGTACAAGATCGTTTTGGAGATTCTGGGTTTTTTGTTTCTCCATATGAATTTGAGAATCTTTCTTTCAAGTTATGTGTTGGTATTTTGATGGGAATTGCATTGAATCTGTAGATTGCTTTTGGCAGGATGGCCATTTGCACTATGTTAATCCTACCAATCCACGAGCAAGAGGAAATCTTTTCATCTTCTGATATCTTCTTCAATTTCTTTCTTCAGAGACTTGAAGTTTTTTCAAACACATCTTTCATTGCTTGGTTAGGGTCACCCCAAGGTACTTTATGTTATTACTGGCTATTGTGAAGGGTGTTGTTTCCCTAATTTCTTTCTCAGCACTTTTGTCTTTGGTATACAGGAGAGCTTCTGATTTTTTTTTTTTTTGGAGTTGATTTTTGTATCCGGCCATTTTGTTGAAGGTGTTTATCAGCTGAAGGAGCTCTCTGGTTGAAATTTTGGGGTCGCTAATGTATAATATCATATCATCTGCAAATAGTGATATTTTGACCTCTTCCTTCCAATTTCCCTTGATCTCCTTTAGTTGTCTTATTGCTTTAGCTAGGACTTCACGAAGTATGTTGAAGAAATATGGAGAGACTGGGCAGCCTTGTGTTGTCCCTCATTTCAGTGGGATTGATTAGTTTAGTTTCTCCCCATTGAGTTTGATGTTGGTTATAGGTTTGCTCTATATTGCCTTTACTATGTTTAGATATGTGCCTTGTACCCCTGATGTCTCCAAGACTTTAAACAAGAATGGGTGTTGGATTTTGTCAAATGCTTTTTCAGCATCTAAGGAGTTGATCATGTGGTTTTCCCCCTTCAGTTTGTTTATCTGGTGAATTACATTGATGGATTTTTTTTTTTATCGAACCACCCTTGCATGCCTGAGATGAAGCCTACTTGGTCATGGTGGATGATATCTTTGAGGCGTTCATGGATTTTCTTTGCAAGTATTTTATTGAGTATTATTACATCAATGTTCATAAGACAGATAGGTCTGAAGTTCTCTTTTTTTGTTGGGTCTTTGTGTCGTTTAGGTATCAAGGTAACTGTGGCTTCATAGAATGAGTTTGGTAATGTTCCTTCTGTTTCTATTTTGTGGAATAGTTTGAAGAAAATTGGAGTTAGCACTTCTTTGAAGGTATGGTAAAATTCTGCACTGAATTCATCTGGTCCAGGGCTTTTTCGAAAGGGAGACTGTTGAGGACTGCTTCTATTTCCTTGGTGGATATAGGTCTATTCAATCTTTCTATTTGTTCTTGACTTAATTTTTGTAGATGGAATCTCTCAAGAAAATTGTCCATTTCATTTAGATTTTCAAATTTTGTGGCATATAGGCTTTTGTAGTAAGACATAATAATTGTTTGGATTTTCTTGGTGTCTGTAGTTATGTCCCCTTTTTCATTTCTGATTTTGCTTAGTTGGATAATTTCTCTCTGCCTTTTAGTTAATTTGGCTAAAGGTTTGTCTATCTTGTTAATTTTCTCAAAGAACCAGCTCTTGGTTTCATTGATTCTTTAAATATTTTAATTTGTTTCTAATTGATTGATTTCAGCCCTAAGTTTGATGATTTCCAGCTGTCTGCTCCTCTTGGGTGTTTTTGCTTCCTTTTTTTTCCTACGGCTTTCGGTTGGGCCATTAAGTTGCTTGTATGAGATGTCACAAATTTCTTCTTGAAGGCACTTAGTGCTATGAATTTTCCTCTGAGCAGGACTTTCCCATAAATTAGGGTGTGTTGTACCTTCATTTTCATTGAATTCTAGGAAGTCTTTAATTTCTTTTTTTATTTCTTCCTTAACCCAGCTGTCATTGAGCAGCAAGTTGTTCAGTTGCCATGTGCATGTAGGCTTTTTGCTAATTCCATTGTTTTTGAGGTCCAGCTTTAGTCCATGGTGGTCAGATAGAATACAGGGGATTATTTCAATCTTCTTGTATCTGTTGAGGCTTGCTTTGTGACCAACTATATGGTCTATTTTGGAGAAGGTTCCATGAGGTGTTGAAAGGAAGGTATACTCTTTTGAATTTGGGTGAAAAGTTCTGTAGACATCTGTTAGGTTCATTTGATTTAGGACTTCTGTAAGTGCCTTTATTTCCCTGTTTGGCTTCTGTCTTGATGATCTATCCCTTGTGAACATGGGGTATTGAAGTTTCCCACTATTAAGGTATTGAGATTGATGTGTGATTTAAGTTTTAATAATGTTTCAAAAAAATAATGTTTCATTTTTGAGGCGCTCTTGTAGCATAGATGTTCAGAATTGTGATGTCCTCTTGGTGGATATTTCCTTTGATGGGAATGTAGTGTCCCTCCTCATCTCTTTTGATTAATTTTGGTTGAAAGTCTATTTTATTAGATATTTAGATAGCTACCCCAGCTTGTTTTCTGGGTCCATTTTCTTGAAAAACATTTTTCCAGTCCTTTACCCTGAGGTAGTGTTGATCTTTGTTGCAGAGGTGCATGTCTTGGATGCAGCAAAATGTTGGATTGTGTTTTTGCACCCATCTTGTTAGTCTTTGTCTCTTTATTGGAGAGTTGAGTCCAAAAGTGACCAATGAAAATTAGTTCCTTTTATTGTGGAGTTGGTGGTGTTACTGTGATTCATTGCTTGTTTTCTTTTATTTTTTGTTGGAATATTACCTGTATGCTATGATTTCTTGGATATAGTTGTTTTCATTGGATTGGAGTTTTCCTTCTAGTATCTTCTGTAGGGCTGGGTTGCTATGTAGATATTGCATAAATTTAGTTTTGTCATGGAATATTTTGTTTTCTACATTTATGTTGATTGAAAGCTTTGCAGGGTATAGTAGTCTGTGTTGGCACCTGTGGTCTCTTAAAGCCTGCATGATATCTGCCCAGGTCCTTCTGGCTTTCATAGTTTCTGATGAGAATTCCGGTGTGATTCTGATAGGTCTCCCTTTATATGTTACTTGGCCTTTTTTCCCTTGCTGCCTTTAATATCTTTTCTTTGTTCTGTAGATTAAGTGTTTTGACTATGGTGTGGTGTGAGGAGTTTCTTTTCTGGTCTAGTCTATTTGGTGTTCTGTAGGCCTCTTGTATATTTATGGAAATCACAGTATTTAAGTTTGGAAATTTTTCTTCTATGATTTTCTTGAAAATATTTTCTGGACCTTGGAGTCTGGCATCTTCTTTTTCATCAATTCCTATTATTCTTAGATTTTGTCTTTTGATGGCATCCTTGATTTCTTGGATATTTTGTGCTTAGGACTTTTCTGATTTTTACTTTTTCTTTGAGAGAAGTATCAGTTTCTCCGAGTGTATCTTCAGCACCTGAGATTCTCTCTTCCATCTCTTGTATTCTGTTAGTTATGCTTACCTTTGTGGTTCCTGATCTTTTCTCTAAGTTCTCCAGCTCCAGGATTTTCTCAGTTTGTGTTTTCTTTATTGATTCTAATTCTGTTTTCATGCCTTGCACCATTTCCTTCATCTGTTTGAGTGTAGATTCATGTCTCTCTATGATGATCTCTATTTTTTTGTTCATTTCCTGTCTATATAACACTAATTGTATCTTTACTTGTGCCTCTATTTGTTTGGCTATATTTGCCTGTGTTTATTTGAGAATTTTGTTCATTTCCTCTTTCTTTGCCTACACTTGATTGGCCAAATCATTGATAGATGTTCATTTCCTCTTTAACTGTCTGTATTTGTATGACTATTGCTCTGAGAGATTTGGTTATTTCTCTATAAGTGCCTCAAATAACTGGGTAAGAATAGCTTTAAGGTCATTTTCCTGTGCTTCTAATGAATTGGAATATCCACCAATTTTGGGGGTTGCTGGTGAAGCCATGATGTCCTGATTTATGTTGGATGTGTTCTTTCACCGATCCCTGGCCATTGGCTTATCTGTAACCTTCCCTGTTTGTTCCTGGATTCTGCAGTTCAGACTGGTACTGTCTCTGTCTGGCATCTGGAGAGTTCTTCAGGAAGCTGAGAGAGGTCCCATGGCTTCCGCATGTGCATTGGTGCTTCAGCTGTACCTGTAGAAGGAAAGTCCACATGTGCAGAAGGGCAAATGCAGGTGCGTATATGTGTGGAAATGTCCATGAAAGTGTGCCTTGAGAGACAAAATGACAGAGAATCCTGAACCCTCCTTGAGTGTGTGGGATGGGCTCTGCATTGCAGGCTTCTAGGGGGTTATTTGTAGATGTAGCAGGAGCGGGTGATAGTCCTGTTATCTGCCTTAACTCCACTGTTGGACCTGCAGAGCAGGGACTTCAATGTCTCAAAAGTCCCTCTGATTCCCACAGTGGGTGTGTGGGTGGAAGGTGTCTGATGCCTGGCTACTAGTTTAGAAGGACCGTGGATCTAGGAATCTGCAGACAGTCAAAGGCACACTCACTGTCAAGCAGGTCACATCGGCAAGGATCGGGGTTTCCAGGCTCTCTACTCTCTGGTCTGGCCCTGCTTAGTCATATGTAGGAGGACTGATGCACTCCTCCAGCTCAGTGCTGCTGCAGCCGACAGGTTAGGAAGTCCAGCTTCAGCTGGAGACTGGGATGCCAGTCCAGATGCCTTCTGGGAAGTCTTAGGGGCCCTCCACTGCGCTTTCTGGACCTGGGAGGTCTGGTGTCTGTTGTGCCTAGCTTTTTTGGTGGGTCTGCTGGACTTTGGTGGCTATTATCTGTCACCGAGGGTTTGGGCAGGCCATACAGTCAGTGGCTGGGAGGCCCTGCAGAGTTGGTATGGCCGCTCACAGACCTGGGACATGGGGAGGATGGTGCTGTGGATCTGGGACTCCAAGGCAGGTACAGCTGACAGGTCTTACTGAGGGGCTAGGAGCCATGCCTCTGCCTCTGCAGTCTCCAGGCAGTGAGTTCTGATCTGAGAGTCTCAGTGAGCTGGCTGTGCTGAGGGGGAGGGATTCGGGAAAAAGGGGAGTGCCGGGAGATCAACCTATTGTTTCTCTCCTCCCCCAAACATGTCCACGGGTGACCAAAGTTTTCACCTCATGCAACGTTCCCTCTTGTTTAGAAAGCCTCACTGTCGTTTCTCTGCCTTCCACTCATGAATTCCGGTTCAACAGCTCCTCTGTAACTCAGAAACTGTGTTGCCATCTTGCTCATTTCCAACTTGGAGAATTCTATGGAAAGGGGTGAATCCACAGAATACTTCTACAATTAGTTCAAGCAATAACAATGATAGTCATTTTGTTGACACAACCCCCAAGTAAAAGAGTCCTACCTCATTGAAATTTGAGATGCAGGAGATATCTTATCTATTATGTCTTAGCAAGCACAGACAGGACACAGGGAAAAAGCAGAAGGGGCAGGATGCAGGAATGGGATCAATTTTGGGAACAGAATGGATCCCTATTATTCCTCGTTGATTGGAGTATAGGTGCTGACCACTGAGACCTTCCATGTTCTTACAGCCTAGTGTTCCCTCTGGAAGCCAGGAAGGGATTCTGCTCCTCCTCCTGGATCCAGGTCCTTGGTGAGGAAGAGATCAATAATGGCCAGTGCTTTCCCCACCTGGCACCAACTTTCCCACTGAAGCCCCTGTAGCCTTGTGGGTGCCTTCCTGTGTGCCAGATGAGATTCTGTAGTCCCTTCATCATGTTTGCTGAACATTTACTTGAAAAATAAGGTTCTGCAGAGCACTCACCCATTCCTTGAATATTTTATGAAAGAGCTTACATTTGGTGGGAAAGAGAGACAAAAGAAAGTCTGTTAAATGTACAGTAAGAGGATGAATTCCACGCACGAAAGCTTAGCATGGAACATGAAGGTCAGGTAGCAGGGTGCTTTTCACCTGAAAATGTTGAGCAAGGCATTACTTGGACTGGGTGCTTGCCAGACACAGATGAGGAAGAACAGTCTAGGTAGAGGGGATGATAAAAGAAAAAAAGATAGAAAAAGAGGTATATTTGACACATCAGAAATGTCAGTGCCATTGAATAATAATGAGTGTGTGTGTGTGTGTGTGTGTGTACAGGTTGTGAGACAGGATGAAAGGTCCCTGTGTGCCACATTTTGGAATTTACATTTCATCCCATAACTAATGATGCAGGCTTTTAAGTAGGAAGTCATGGTCAGTTCTGAAATTTAAGGAGGTGGCATTAACAGCAGCAGGAGAGGATGGATGAGGCTGGTCACCCAGGGGACAACATGGAGCAGTTGGAGTTGTCTGAGATCTGAAAGGATGTTAGTTTCCCAAGATAGGCCATGGCTCACATATGACAGTGCATATGGGCATGCAAAGGAAGCTCTCGGGGGTAATTGCTTGACTGATTGACAGAGGCTGAAAGCTTGACATTTCTAGTGGGTGCTGCATTAGAGCTGATGGGACAGGCTATTCTCACGTGAGACTCAATCAAGCTCTGAGTTCAGAAACATGTCTAACAAGTTTGTAGAGGAGTCTCTGTCTCCTGCGTTCAAAGGGATGGCATTAGCAAAAAGAGTGAGTTTGTTTAGCAAATGTAACTTTTGATCATGCAAGAGACCACACAAGCAGAGGGGAGACAGGGCCTTTGTTCACAGCTACGGTTTTTTTCAGTTGAGTGAATTTCCCTATTGCTTGTGTGCTTGGATTTTTCCCCTGTGCTATTCATCTGCCACCTCGTGGCCTGATGAGAAATTTCACTTATAAAGACATGAGGGAGGACTTCGTGAGTCAATATTCTTTTGGTGAACACAAACATTGCATAGCACTGGCTGTGAAAAAGGTTGTATCAGAGCAGGAATGCCCCTCGACCAAATTGATGCCTTCTTCCCTGCTGTCTGATGACATGGTGTGACAGGAATTAACATAGTAAAAGGAAGCACAGAGTTGCGGGTACTTATAAATCTGTATGCTTTTGACCCTACAAAATAAGAGCTTGGATAGTGTCTTCATATTCTAATGGAAAGTTTAATTGCCCCCAAAGCTAAATAAGGTAAGATTAACATCAACATCAAAACTACATCTAGAATCAGAAGACAGCTTTGCAAACAGATAGCAACTAGGCACAGAATGAACACCCTGTAAAGTGAGATTGATGGACTTCACACACACACACACACACACACATCTTAGCATCCACAGGGTAGCTAACAGTCATCCGAGACCCCATTCTGGGGAATCTCGTGCTCTCTTCTGGCCTCCAGGGACACCTGGCACATACATGGTATACATACACACATTCAGGCAAAACAGGCATATGCACAAAATAAAAATAAATGAATCATTTAAAAACAAAAGGGGAATTAATCACCTATGGACTAGGATGTTTCTTAAGTTTCCATTTATATCCTTATTCTAACCTGATTCCACAAATGCTTTTATCAGTTCTTTATTTTTATTTTTCCCTACCCAATCATCTGTTTTTCTCAGTTCAGGCCTATTGTTCTTCAATTGTGTTATTTTTATTTTATGTATCCTTATTCCAAACAGCCACATTTTGAACTTACTACATACCTGAATGAATGCTATGTAAGCTTCTTTCTAAGTGGGCAGCTGTTTATTATAGCAGGACATACTTGGCTGTGGTTAGCAAAGAGTCTCAGTGGCTTTTTAATGTATGAAAGACATGAAAAGCCTTTGAAGCACTGCAGGCTCCTTATTCCTTCTCTTACTAACTTGGATCCTGCCTCACCTCTCAGTTCAGGTTTTACTATTACTTGTTATGTTTTTTTTCACCTGTTATTTTTATTTTGTATTCTTTTTGCAATATACCAAAGAATGTGAGAGCTGTGAGGAAATGAAAGGGTAATCGAGTCTACCTAGCTGCCGCCGGAGTTAACACAATGCCAGGTCTAAACGCTGGGCTTGATTTTAGCCTGTTCTGTCAAACACAAAAGGGCATCCAGTTGACTTTCAGAATCGCGGGGAGAGTGGCTGCAGTTTTCCTTCTACGTCCGTGAGGTCCACACCTGTGGATGCAAATTGCATGTATAAAACATGTAATAGATTTTCTTGGTATTATTCCCTTAAAAAACATAAAACAATTCACATAGTGTTTCCCTTGTATCAGGTATTATTAATAATGTAAAGATGAGATAAAGTGTATGAAAATATAGGTGTAGGTGATAGGAAAATATTATTAACACATCATTTTTATACGAAGCGCTTGAGTATCTGAGGATTTGCGTATCTCTGCATGTAATGGAGAGGCACCAATTCTCTGAGGATACCCAAGGATGTCTGTATTACACAAACAAAATGGAAATTAAAGTGGCTGTAGTTGAGATAAACTAGGGCGCCGTTGGGGCTTCAGGGCTAATGGCGAAAGCATAGTGGAGTTGGGCCATTTTATTAGTTACCTTTCTGTTGCTGTGGTAAAATGCCCTGACAGAAGGCAAGTTAGGGAAAAATAGGGCTGATTTTGGATGACGGTTCCATGGGTTTAGAATCTCTAATGGTGCAAAGACATGGGAGCAGGGGCAGGAAGCGGTGAGATCATGTTTTATCCACACACAGGAGAGAGAGAGAGAGAGAGAGAGAGAGAGAGAGAGAGAGAGAGAGAGAGAGAGAGAGAGAGAGAGAGAGAGAGAGAGAGAGAGAACAGGAAGTTGGAGAGGCTATAAATCCTCCAAAGCCACCCCCAGTGATGAGCTTCCTTCCACTTCCTGACAGTTCTATAACCTCCCAAACCACATCACCAGGTGGAGATCATTCTGTGCCTAGTTTGAAAGCTCTGTTCAAATACATGAGCTTTCCCAGACGGCCACAGTCCTGGGTCATGCCAGCATTGGAGGTGACAGAACCAGAAATGGACGTGATCAGAGGGTGAAACATTTGGGGTTAAACGTTAAGCTCAGGGAGGGCGCAACACTTAGAAAGTTACCATTCCACCTCCAGCTGAGACTGAAGGAAACACCGCCTCTTTGCCCGTGTCTGAGCACAGGGAAAGGCCGCTTTACCTCCTCAGGTGAGATGAGGTAGACACAACTGTTGGCTTGTCTTTTAGCTCTGTTCTGGCCCAGTTCTGTAAGCCACTGGGCCAGAATCATGTGGTCTGCTTCCCCAGGCCCAGGCTCTATCAGAGGCTCAGTTCTCCCCAGCAAGGGGAAGTGGAACCGGTGCTGCCTCCCTCAAAGAACAGCTGAGCAGGAACCCCCTGCCTCCTCTCACAGGGTTATAACCTTTCTCTCTTCACTGTTCCCCTCACTTTCACTTTCTGGGTTTCATTCCTCTTTCTGTGGAAATGGAACCACGCTAAGCATGGCATCCAATTTTATTGTACATTTGTGCTAGAGCAGGACCTGACTCCTTGTTACTCAGCTGAGAGCTTGCCTGACGTTATCTCACTCACCGCATTGGACTTGTCTGGTATCAGTTTCATCATGGAGAGCGCTGAAGTCACAGAATCTAAGAGAACAATGGGCTTTTCTGGTTCCTTGTTTGGGGGCATTTTGGAATGTCTTTCTGAAGCCCGAACATCCCAGCTGATCAGTTGTCTCCCCCTTCCCAAAAGCCTAATGTGACCTCAACTCTGACCCCAACTTGAAACCAGCCTGGCTCTAAGACCCAGTCAGAATCGTGTCATCCAGCTGGAGGAGGGTAAAACATCACTGTTCCTTAAGGAGTGAAGACGTTTGTGGCTGAGAAGTCTGTGTAAAGTTTGTTGTAGAATATACCCAGTTTTAGAGTGAATTAATCACCTAAGGCTACAAACTTTTGGGTTTGGTGTTCAAGGGCGATGACACTAAGGTGAATTATCTTTGGAGGTTCGCGGTTTGTTGGAGAAATAGTAACACTCGCCCGCCAAAGCCAGTGCCCCTACTTACACATTGCAGAGGAACTAGGAGGTTCTATGTCACACAGCCAGTGCTTGAAGGCTGCCTAAATGATGGCTGGACGGCAGAGAGAATGGGGTCTGCTAGCCTAGGGCCTGTGTGAAGAATCAGCTCCAAGGATGGGGAGAGCAAGAATCTAGAAAAAGAAATCAATAGAGGGGCTTTACACAAAGTATTGATCCTGGCTGAAAGAAGCCCTCCCCAAAAACCTTCCCAAAGAAAGAAAAGATGGGAGAAAGCAAGAGGTGAGTTATGGGGGAGGGGGTTAGGAAGATCTGGAAGCAAGAGGGTGCTCTGCTCAGCGGTCGTCAGATACACTAGAGATATGGGATTGCAGTCAAGGCAAGGATAGATGATCCCAGAGCCACAGCACACTCCACCCTGCTTTCAACATGTTTGCCTGCTGCGCCCGAATCGGGGCTTAAACTGTCTTGACGTGACTTCCCAGGGAGTGCTGCCAGAATTGTCAGGCAGGTTGAAAGCCGTTGCGGATCTAAGTAAAGAAGTGCCTTCTTAGGCTACCCATACAGCATAAAAGTCAAACCAGGGCAGGAGAGCAGAGAAGCCTGTTCTCCACAGAGGTAAAAGGACCTGTCAAGGTCACGTGGAACTGGAATCAAGTGCTTTTTGTGTTTAATCAAGCCAGTTCACACCATCCTTTGTTTTCTTGTCCATTCCCTATTAACTCTATTGCTGTTTCTTTTCAGTGGTCTCCCCATAACCTTCTGGATCGTTTTCTTTCTTTCTTCAAAATTAGCTCCTGTGCTGCTGAACTGAAAGCAAAAATGAGCACAGCTTCCTGGAAGTCCCTCTTGACCCCTGGGCAGCCTGCCAAACTGAAAACATGGACAAAAGCACAACCAGGGAGCCACAGGATTCAAGAGCGCCTCTCAGTGCTGAGTGGGCATTTGTCCTTATTATCCTAATTTGTGATCCTTTCCCAGCTCTTTGCAAATGCTTTAGGTTCTGCAGGCACCAAATGTTCCCTGAGTATGTTAAACAAAAACACAAGGAAAGAGCAGAAGGTTGACTTTTTACCCGACCCCATGAGCAGAAAGGAAAACACTAGAAGCTGAAAAAGTGCTTTCTGTGCATGCAGTTCTAGGAAGGTTAGATTAAATTAAATACCCTTCCTTACCAGCCCTTTAAAATCTAAACAAGAACAGCCTTGCTTCCGTCTTTGATTAAAGCTGGACCACACTCTCAACTGTTGGCAAAACAGACCCACTTGGAGGTCCGACTACCACAAATGTGCGTTACTACCATTCCCTTGTTATCCACACTTAAAGTCTCACGGTCACCATCAATGCTCCTTTATTTTCTGTCTTCAGCGTCTCACCAATGTCACAAGTTCTCAAAATGTCTCCGTATCTACTCCTTCCCTCTATCCATCACTCAAGTCTCTGCCCTTATCTCTTCATTCCTGGATTTTTTTTACCGCCACTTTGTCTGATTCATCTTGTACCTTCAACTCCCTCCAAGACCAGACAAATACTTTCCAAACTCAAATTTTATTTTTTAAAGTCCCATTCAGTAATCCACCATATCCTCTATTATTATTATAACCAGAATGGCCCATGTGAAGGAAAGTTCCTGAGGAGGTTCAAGTGAACATTCTGAAAGAGTGATTAGAATTTTAATGATACAGAGAGGCTGGAATGTAGAAAATCAATAGCCCTGTTGTCTTGGGACACCTTTAGCCCCATTCCTAGCCACGTATTACCCATATTTGTATATGGCCTAACATATTTGTGAGTACCAGGTAAATCCTTTGGAATGTAAAAGCAGATGTCCCCCTCCACCTCCACTCCCAGGCTCCAATCAGCTGAACGGCTAAGAATGCAGATAGCACTTGAGGCCTATGGCTGAATGATCCCTGTTTTGCTATAACACGCCTACCTAACATTTTCACCAGTGTGTTTGAAAAGTGCCTTGATTTATGACTTCTGTTCTATTACCATAAAAACTTCACCAAATAATTACCGTTTTGGAGCTTGGGGTTTGGGGTAACCTAAAAAATCTATGTTCTTTGACGTGACCACTCATATTTAGTTCCAGAATAAGCTATCTCTTATCCCCTTTGAGGTGAGAAGTTTGTGCCAACAGCCACAGGCTTGGTGGCCCATTTGCTGTGTCTTTGAGTCCCCAGCAGAGGTTCAAGTGAGATACCCAAAGCTCAGCATGTGACTTGCAGGACCTTCCCACAGCATGCGTTGCCGACCTCCTCACCCTTGCCTCACCTCTGTCACCTTGTTGACTTTTCAGGGAGTTCCAGTAGAACACTATGGAGGAAGTATGAAGATAAAGAGGTGTGTCGGTAGAGAAGCTGTCTTGAGTGTAGGACTGAGTGCTGACCTGTGGATTTATATGAGGAAGCTGCCCAAAGTTTGTGATAAAAGCCACAAAGTAAAGAAGAGATGGAACTGTCCTTAGGCCTCAGAGTTGAGAAAAGCCTGTACCAGCCGTCATAGAAAGAACTCACAATGCAGAACAGCTAGAATCCTATGCAGGGCGCATTGCTAAATTCGCCCAGACTTTAGTCTAGGAAGGATCCAATTGAGTCTAAGCATCTCAATGTGTCCCAAAGATGCTAGAAACTGGTCAAATATGACACTCAATAACATAAAATGGCCAATATCTAAGAAGGAGAGGAAGGGCGAGAGACTTCTGTTCTGAGGGGGTTTCTGGGAGAAGAATCAGACACCAGAATTCATCAGCATGGCACAGAAAGGGCCAGGTTCTGGGACTGAGAGAGAGAGGTAACAGGCCATATGTTGGGATAGTGTAGGACAGGATTTGTCAGGGTAGAATAGCTGAACTTCTGCCCAGCTATAGTGCCCAAGAGTTTATAAGTAATATCTCCATGTCTTTATTCACCTGTTTGCTGGGTCCAAGGAAGTCCCCCTACATTTGGCACCCGATATGGAGCATAAACCCACGACCCTAAAATTAAGAGTCTCATACCTTACTGACTGAGCCAGCCATTTGGGAGGTACAGGATGAGCAGAGGTCCGAGGTGGTGGGCGGCCAGCTCATTGTGACTTGAGTCTGGGACAAGCTGTAGTCGGCCGCTGGCCCAGCATAGCAGCCCTGCGAATCCAAGACAGGCTGCGAGGCCTGAAATGAGCGCAGACTCCCTGCAGCATACCAGCCTAAGGAACATGTGCTGCCTTGTGGGCTGGGCACGTCCCTGGAGCTGGGGCTGGTCAGGAAGGTGGCAGCCCTGCAGAGGCTTGGCAGGTGGAGAGGCTTGGAGCAGTGGGTGGAGCCTGCTGCCATCGCCACCTGCCACCTGCTGCCTTGAGGAGGCTGCGGGCACACAGAAGCAGGGCCCAGGCTGGGAAGACCTCTGAACTGGTACAGTGTGCTTGAAACTGGCAAGTTCCCAGAGTCAGAGTTTATAGAAATTTAGGTACAAAATAAATATAAGATTTGAAAGCGGCGAAAGAGGAACATGTTCTATCAATGGCGTAGCTGCTGAAGAGAAGACATAAACTGGGTATAGACACTCATAGAAAGGAATATTAAGTTTAAATAATAGGTGAAGTTTCCAAAAGGAGAGAGTTAGAGAGATTTAAAAAGAAATTATTTTCTGTGTTAAAAATTAAAAAAAAAAAAAAAAAGAACTCAATGGCAAAGGGCATTTGGATCCCGTATAATTTTGTCTCAATTATCAACATAGAAATAATAATATGTTTGGTAATGATTGTAATTTTAAGAAAGATCATAATAAAGAAGACTTAGATAAGGAGAGGGCTGAACAAGTAAAAAAATAAAAATTAGAGGTTCCTTTTTAAAGAATCTCCAGAGAAATCTGAGCTGGAGGCTGCAGAGCCACCTTGTGACAATATAACAGAATTGCAGCCCATAGCGATGTTGTTGGCTAAATTAAGAAGAGTCTGAGCTGGGCCTGGTGACACACACCTGCAATCCCAGCACTCTGGGAGGCAGAGACAAGCAGATCTTTTTGAGTTCGAGGCCAGCCTGGTCTACAAAGTGAGTCCAGGACAGCCAAAGAGGAAACCTTGTCTCGGAAAAAAAAATAGCTTGTGTTTTATTTTATAGAGTTTGGAGAAGTGACATATGTTCACATGTTAACATACCATACAAAGGATAGCTAGCTACTCAGGATTTCATTGTGCTTTTGCCTGGAGTTCTGAAAAGGCTGATTCTGAGATTGCATGTTTCTTATGGGCGATGGCTACGCTGGAGATGCCTTTGCAGATTGAAGCTAATGATGCTCCAGCATATGTTTCCAGTAGAGCACAACAATTTTTTTGGACATATGGCATGGAAATATGTTACAGGTATACTTTACAATCCCACAGGTAAAGTACTTATGGACAGATCTAACCACACTCTAAAGGAAACAATCACAAAACAGAAGGGGGGATATGAGATCTCCTAGAAATAGATTAAATAATGCTCTGTTGACTTTTAATTTTTTAAATGTCAGTGAGACAGGTAGCACAGCGGCTGAATAATACTGGGTTTTAGAAAGGACTGTTAAATTAAAACAACCCCCTATATTATAAAAATATGATAACTTCAGGGTGGATGGCAGGAAATGCGCTGCAGTGGGGAAGAGGTTTTGCCTTTGTTTCAACAGGAAACAAAAAGCTGGGAGTTCCTTCGAAGTTAATTAAGATTAGATGTGACCAGCGAGACCTTCTGAAACCTTGGCTGCAGACATGAAGGAAGAGACCCCGAAAAAGAACAAAACAGGTGACATGAACTCTGATCGCTCTACATGGGACGAGCTCTGAGGCTAGCGGAGACATGGATGTCTGTGCGTAGCCAGTGGATCTTTTTGTCTCCCTGGTCCTCATGACTTATTATTACATGCCATCCTTTCTTATGGCATGGATTGAGATTTGTAGTTCAAAGTTTGGTTATATACTCCAAATGGACTTATAAAGTTTTGTGTCTTTTACCTGCTCAAATACAGAGCAGAAAATCATCTTTAGCTGATTTGTGCACACTGCACATTCCATACTTCTGTTAACGAAGAAATGTGTGTTACCTTTAAAAGTCTGTGTTTTCAGAGCAAAAAGACCAGACACCAATAAAGATAAAGCAAGTGTTCCATCCTCACTGAATGCCTCAGTTGCCATACCCTAAAAGCTGTATCCAGGACAATGTCAAATGATCTAGCCACACAGTCTGCTTCAGTAAGGATTTTGGTTAAGCCCTGCACTTTCTTATCAAGAGAGACTGGACAGCAAATGATACAGACACATTTTCTCAGGACTTGACCACTTTCCAAGTTTTCTTAGGGCCCCCAAAGATGCCTTCACCCCCAGACAGCAGAAAATAATTTTAAGAGAATGATACCCCCATTCCTGAGAGGTGAGGTTATCAGCCATTTGGTGGGTTATGGATATCTGCTGTCATATAGGGGGTTGGTGGAAATTTGTTATTGGTCGTGGTCAGGGAGGAAACAAAGTAAAGAAGGTGAGATTCCGAGATCTCTTTCTCCTCTTTCTCTTTCTCCCCCCTATTCTTCTTTCTGTCCTGTCTAGTCTTAAGGTGTGAAAAGGTCATAAAGGCATTGAAAAGGCCAAAGCAGGGATATAGGGATATAAACACACACACAAAAACAATAGATATGGGGATAAAGGTACAAAAGAAGAAAACAATATTGTATCTCCTTGAAAGAGAAAAAAGACCTTTCCACTAAGATGGTGCAGAAACCAAAGAAGAAAGCTCCTGCCTCTACCAAAGCCAAAGCCGAAATAAATGCTCTGAAAGCTAAGAACGCAGTGCTGAAAGTTGTCCATGGCCACAAAAAAGATCTGCAGGTCACCACCTTCCAGCGGCCCGAGACCCTGTGGCTCCAGAGGCAGTCCAAATACCCTCAAAATGGTGCACCCAGGAGAAACAACGTGGACTGCTATGCCATCATCAAATTATCCCCTGACCACTGAGTCAGCCTTAAAGAAGATAGAGGGCAACAACACACTTGTGTTCATTGTGGATGTCAAGGCTAATAAGCACCAGATCAAACAGGCTGTGAAGAAACTCTATGACATTGATGTGGCCAAAGTCAATACCCTGAGAAGGCCTAATGGAGAGAAGGGGGAGGTATATTCTGTTAGCTCCTGATTATGATACTCTGGATGTTGCCAGCAAGATAGGGATCATCTAAACTGAGTCCAGCTGGCTAATTCTAAATATACACTTTTCCAGCATAAAAAGGAAATGAATATTATTATATCCACTTTTGGACTAAGAAAGCAACAAGAAATCTCAAATATTTTGCATTGGTTTGGATTTTTGTATATTTATAGAGATTTAAGGTTATATTTGCTAGAACATACTGTATAAATGTTTCAACTCTTGTTTAAGGTATTGTACTTACACAATTCATTTAAAATTTCAATGTAAAATTTTAAGGTTCTAGTCTGGCAGCCACCAGTCTCTGTCATTTCTATAGCTTTGGATTCTCTTGCTCTGCACTATCTGTTTGCTCAGGTAATATTTATCCTTTTCAGGTCTCTCATGGGGTTGAAGACTAGATGGCTATGGTCTCACATATAAGTTTAAGTTATTTAGGATTTAAGAAAATGTTTTTGGATCTAAGATATTTTTAGGTTGGTAATTCAAGTTATAAAAGTTAGAAGAGATAAACACTTAAATAGTGATAGATAATGATTTGGGTACCAAACTTTAGAGTAACCAAGATAGAATAGATAATGGGATACTTTCTTCAGGGATGCCAAGTACAAATAGACTGGGCACTGTGAGTGTAATCCTTATCTAATAGTTCTCATACTTGTTCTTATTGTATATGGTTTATTGATGTTAGAGAAAAAGCCATTTATTGGACTAAAAGGGGGAAGTGTTCGAGTAATCTTTTTGTGCACTGTATAAAGGTTGTCTTTATATATTCAGTTGTTGATTGATAAACCAGTAGAGAGCTGAGTACTGTGTGGAATCTGGTAGTGTTGTTCTTATGAATCATCACCTGCCTCATAAAACCAAACACAATTCTCAAAAACTTTCAGAATCCCTTGTGGCTTTGAATTTCCCCAGGGAGGCAGATCACCAGTGTCTGGAAGTCTTTTAAGGCGACACTTTCTTTCAGATTAGAGTTCCAGCTTTACAGTTTTATTTGATCTTTTTTACATTCTGGAAACGAAGAGATTGCTCAGCAGTTAAGAACACTCACACCGTTTGCAGAATTCCATGGTTTGGTTCCCAGCATCCATGTGGCAACTTACAACTGTAAGCCTCCCAAGACGTGAGTAGCCAGGCACCATCCATCAGACTACTCTAAGGGAAGTAAAGGTCGTTTCCAACCTCTCGAGACACAAGCAGCCAAACCCACTCTACAGAGATAGATAGATAGATAGATAGATAGATAGATAGATAGATAGATAGATAGTTAGACAGACAGATAGATAAAAGTCTAAGCTTGGGCAACAGACTTCCACTAATCCCTGAGCTTGCCCTGAGATCAGGCCACAATACCCCACCAATCTCAAGACATTCAGGAAAGCCCCCCTCCACCACACGAAGTCCAATCTAAAGTCTGTTTTCTGCTCAGTTCTTTGCATCTTTTTGCCAGAGCAGAGGCAGCCACCTTCTGTGTCTTTCCCAATAAATCTCTTGTGTGATGTTTGTTGTGTGGTGTGACTTTCTAGTACTCCTTGGATCCTGACTGTCAGGTTACCTTTCCTTTCAGAGCTGTAATGCTTATAACAACTATCTGTAACTCGAGTTCTAGGAGATCAAACACTCTTTCCTGACCTCTAGGGGCACTACATGAATGTGCTGCATGAAAGTGAAACACCCATGTGCAAAAAATATTTTATTATTTTATACATTTACAAATTTACAAATTTATTTATTTGTAAATCTTATCATCTTTATTATATCCTATGGACCCTGTGTCTAAGTCAGATGAGGGGGATGTACCTCTCCTTGAGGAATGAGCAGTTATAAAGCATTGTTATAGCATTGCTTAAATCTGTGAAAGTTGCTACTAGTGTTAATGACAAGCTATTTAGGTTTATATTGCAAGGACTTCTGATGTTCATTTCTATTAATGAACAAAGGTAGGGTAGGGAAATTTGGCTTCCAAATTAGTAGCTACCAGACTCTTTTGTTACCCAAGAGGCAGTGCTGCCCGTTGTTAATGTTTTCTGTCAGCATCCAGAATTCCACCCACTGGCTGGCACATACCACTGGTGACTGACAGTGTGCCCCAGTGATTCTGGGCTATCTAGTGCCAAGGTCTTGAATAGCCAGCAGGTTTCCCTGGCTACCAAGTGGTAACAGCTTCCTCCAGAGAGGAAGGAGAACCTATAGGCCCTCGGAGAGTTCCAGAGAGCTTTCAAGTCTTCAGAGCTCAGAGCTGAGAGCTATCACACTGGCCTCTGTTGAAGACTAAGGCCTGTGTAGAGTGTGTGATATTGAGAGAGCTCCAGTTGCTTTTCCCTTCCTATTGTGGCTGCTCAGGGCTGCCAAGCAGGACTAGAAAGGGGAAGGAGGCCGCTGAACACCATTGACAGATCATGTTCTTGGCTCCTCATGGTTTCTTTCCTCAGCCACCTGATGGGTGAAATGTCTAATCTTGGAGATTAGATCCATTCAATGTTTGAATGTGGCTGGGGGGGGGGATAATTCAACCTATAGCAGTCTTTTCACCTTCACGTTTTCTGCCATTTCTATTGCCATTCTCTTTATATAGTTTCACTATTCCAATGAGTTCTCCTTCAAAACTTTTATTAGATTATTTTGAAATTTTGGCCATTACATGCTTTAATTTTTAAAGTTCTCTTATATTTTTCTGGGTTTTTCTCATATAACTTGATGTATTACTATAATATTTCTAATATTTCTGAAGGTGTGACAGAATTCTTTCATTTGCTTCATGAATTATTGTTCTTTCCTTGAGCTCTCTTGCACTTGACTGTTTTGTATTTAAATTCTTTTTTTAATTTATTTATTTTTGTATCAATCACAGGTTAGGTACTTTGCATCCCAAGCGTAGCCCCCTCCCTCATTCTCTCCCACCCTCCCCCTCCCTCCCTCATCTCCTCCCCGCCCCCTCCAAGTCCACCAACAGGGGAGGACCTCCTCCCCTTCCATCCAACCCCAACTCATCCTGTCTCCTCAGGGCTGGCTACAATGTCCTTCCCTGGGATCTAGCTAGTCTGTCACTCCCCGGCATGTATGGGGGAAGGTCGAAGAGTCAGCCATCAAGTTCATGACTGAAACAGTCCCTGTTTCCCTCACTAGGGTCTTCAGTCTGACACTGAACTATCATGGGCCCCATCTGAGCAGGGGTTCCAGGCCACATCCACACATGGTCCTTGGTTGTAGAAACCGTCTCATACAAGACCCCTGTACCCTGCTCAGTTTGGTCTTTGTGGAGCTCTTGTTCTCCCCAAGTCTCACCAACCTCCTCCATTTCTATCATCACTTCTCGCCCTCTGCCAAAGGCTTGATCACGAGTCGTAATATCTGCTCTGATACATCGCTACGTTGACTCCCCCCCCCCCCAAGAGGTCCTCCTTGGCATGCTCCTGTTCTGTTGCTTGTTTTCTCCTCCACTCAATGTCCATTCCATTTGTTCATCCAAACAAGCATTGATCATACCAATGTGGGTCCTCCTTCCTGTATATCCTCCC
>CM053755.1:9848259-9910456 GCA_028658305.1 Pachyuromys duprasi | reverse complement strand
GGGAGGGAATGAGAGAGAGGGCTACAGCTGGGATACAAATTAATAAACTATAACTAATATTTAAAAAATATCAGCTTAACAAGGTGTTACAAAAGTCATTTATTCCTCTATGATGCAGAAGCAGAAAAGTGAGGCTGGAGAGATGGCTCAGTGGTTAAGCACACGGGCTGTTCTTCCAGGGGACCCAGGTTTAATTCCGAACACGCATACGGCAGCTCACAACTGCCTGTAACTCCAGTTCCAGGGGATCTGGCACCTTCACCAAGACATGCATGCAGGCAAAAAAAAAAATCCATGAACATAAAAATAAATAAATCTTTTTTTTAATGTATAAGAAAACAGACATAGAAAAGTAATTATTTTTAAGTGTGCATATTTACCTATTCAAATCTAGATTGCTCATTTAGTCACTTTTTTATTCACTCAACAAGCTTGTGCCAAGTGCAAGGACTTAATCATATTCTTCTATTCCTAAAGGAGAGGGGATACAGAAAGTAGACTACACACAGCTAGAGCAATCACAGTAAACAAAGTGCAGAAGGGAGGTGAGACAGGGCCTCGGGCAGGCCATACTCTCAACTCGTAGTCACATGTACTTTGCAAACTGGAGCCAGCAGCTTCACGTGTTCCTGATGTTTGCCCAGATGCAAGAATGAAAGCCTCGGGTCTTGGCAAACATAAAGCAGAGGTCAGAGGGCACAAGGAGCCTGTAAGCTCGCTCCCCAGCGCTTCTGTACTTGGTGACAAGAAGGCCACTGGTCTTCTTCCACCAAGAGTATGTTCTGTCCCTCCTTTGGCCCTCTCATTTGTATCCATTTGGAGTTGCTGAGCTGTAGGGCAGTGTTAAAAGGGGTTCTCCTATCTCAAATGTATGGTTTGAATCTGTGACACCTTCATGGCAACAAATTTCTCATTTCCAAGCAGCATATATGAAATTAAATTTTTAATGATCATTGAAGATTTTCCACCTGGGGAAATTTTAAGGACCAAACTCTTTTACTGATTGAACAAGTTGACATGGAAAAAGGGCAGTTGTGGCCCTGGTGACACCCTGCTCCTGCCTGCCCATCTTCCACAAAGAACTACCCCTGGAGTAAGCAACAAGGGCTGGCTTCTTCTGTGGAACTCTACACAATTATTTCACTCACGCTTTTGATTCCGATATCAAAAGTTGGATATTTCTTAATCTCTTCATCACTCCACCAAGATGAAATGAGGCTGACAGAGTGCAGCCCAAGGAAGTATGCTTTCCAAATCTTTTCTTCTTTTGACTCACCTACACATGGTCCTGCCTTTTAAATTCTCCTCTGGTCATCCTTTCTACCTTTTTCTTTCAGTTTATTTGCTTTACATCCTAAGGATGCCCTCTCCCTCCTCTCTTTCCAATCCTCCCTTCCCCTTCTTCCCCTTCCCCTCTCCCTTTTCTCCCAGAAAAGGGGAGCCCCCCATATCAACCCTCCCTAGCACATCAAGTCACATCAGGACTAAACATATCTTCATCCCCTGAGGCCAGGCAAGGCAGCCCTGCCAGGGGGAAGTGATCCAAAGGCAGGCAATAGAGTCCATGTTAGAAACACCGCCCCTCCACTTGCCCAGCACCCCTTATGAAGTTCAAGCAACCCCATCAGCTACATGTGTGCAGGGCACCTAGGTCCAGACCATGCATGCTCCTTAGTTGATGTCTCAGTCTCTGAAAGAACCGATGAGTCTGCGTTACTTATCTCTGTTAGTCTTCTTATGGGACTTCTCTCCCCTTAGGTCCTTCTTTCCCCCAACACTTCCACAGAATCTCAGAGCCATGCTTGGCTGCAAGTCTCAGATTCTGTCTCAATCCACTGCTGGCTGGAGTCTCCCAGAGGACAGTCAAGTTATGCTTCTGTTTGCAAGCAGAGCAGAGCATCATTAATAGTGTCAGGGGCTGTCTCTCTACCATGCAGTAGGTCTCAGGTTGGGCAAGTTTTTGGTTGGACTTTCCCTCAATCTTCAGCCCCTCTTTTTCCCTGCACTTGTTGTAGGCAGAGTAATTTTTGGATCAAAGGTTTTGAAGGTGGGTTGTTGTTGCTTTCTACCTTTTAATTCATGACTTTATCCAGTTTATTCATTACTTTGTATCTGCTGTCTGAGCTGAAGCTAGCTATGCCTCCTTCCTCTCCCAACAAGATGTAGATGGGAGTTTGGGTTTGCTGTTCATTTGTGGGAAAACCTTCCATGAGTCCACATTTGTCAGTGATAAAGCCTCATAGGGAAAACAGAAATCAGGCCCTAAGCATCATGGCAGTGGCTCAGGATCAGGGTGGGGGAGGGGTTATCCTGGTGAAACTTGAGCAATGGCATAATGCCTGTCACTCTGATGTCTTCACCTAGTCCCCAGCAACCTGTGCTTAAATGATGAGCTGAAGATGTTAGAATAAACAAGCATGAGTAGGAATAGTGTGTCACTAGAGTACCCCCAGGTTGCAGATGATATCAGCCCCAGAAGCCAGACCAGAATTGGCATACTTGACACTAGATAGGTGCAGTGTCAGCATAGGCAGAGGTGGGCACAAACATGGAACCACACTTTCATAGGGATGCTTTGTGTGTCGGTAGCAATGGAGACATATTCTCTGTAAGAAGCAGGTAAGGGAGAAGGCCACAGGCACCACACCCAGAAACAGCAGCAGCAGTGTGAGAAGATTAGTGAAGCCTGTTCTCTGGAGAACCCCGGACTTCAGGGATGAAGTTTCTGCACAGAGCGATGTGGTTGAGGCTGCCAGCAAGCTTTGGGTAAATCCAGACAACTGGTTTGTGGCTTCCACCAAGATCTTGTCTCACTGCAGGCAGCTGTCTAGGGGCACACCAGCTTTACTTAGGCCTTTAAATCTAACATGGTTCCAAAAGGAACTCATCTAGAATAACATTTTTAAAAAGAAAGACAGAAGAGGAGGAAGAGGAAGGGGGGGAATAAATGAACCACAATCAAGGAATAAAGCCTGGCAGGTTGGGCAGAATAAGGAGCCATGTAATAAAATGAAGTCAAGTGAGTGTGCATGCTTGGTCAGAAACCCATCTCTCTAGAAATTAGTACCTTGGAGTACAAACTGCCAAGTACAAACAGATCTGAACGAGAATAAAATCCAGTTATTTAGATGATATTTTCCAGTGCATTACTGCAGCCACACAAGAACAGTACATGGGATTTGAAGTTATTTGTTAGAAAGCTATAAAAAGTCATCAGCCTTTAGCTAAACATTCTGTTGGAAAGTCCTACTTGTTGCTTCTCTGTCCTGAATGCCATGGGCAACTCTGAAAGGCAACAGGAGAGCTGCCAGGCTGAGGATCAGGCAAAAAGATGAGGAGGGTGGAAACAGCCTCTGCCCATGGCTTTTCCACTTCACCCTCACACTGATGAGCAGATGTGGCAAGTGTGACCTCCAGTCAGGTGAGGAAGCTGAGTCAGGGAGTGACTGTGATCTACCAAAAGTAACATATAGGTGTGGGAACAGCAGCCTCTCCTAAATCACCTCTGCACAGGCCTCTGACTGAGCGCAGGGCTAGCATGCTACCTCACCCTGACTGTTATAGGCACCAGAAGATACTAAGTTCATCTAGATTTGAGAGACTCACCTCCTACACATGTCTCAGTGTGAAGGATAAATGGGCTGATCATCTCATGTTACACAAACCCAATAAATATTGATCGTCTGATAGCTAAATGGGAATTAAAAGTAAGATGTAGTTCTCTGAATGAAGGAACATACAGCATGAGAGTGAACCTATGTAGGTATCAAAAAATAGTTCTTTTTTTAATATTCCCTCTTGTTTTATAAGCCCAAAGAAAACACCCGAGAGAGACTGGAACTAGATAGATCCCAATGGCAGGTTCTGCCAGAGTTGGACTGCCCAGTGTGGGCCAGGAGAAGACTGAGGCCCAGGCTGGGCTGGGAGTCAGATGTACCTCCCAAGACTGTCCTCCCCTCACCCCACACAATGTCCTAATCTTTCCTGCTGTGGGAAGTTCTCTTGGGCCTTTTACCAGTTCAACTGCTGTAATGAAACATCTCCAGGAATTACCAAAATACTATAAAGGATTCTAGAGAGTCGGAATCAGAATTGTTGTGAAGAAAACAGAACCAGTGAGGAAAACAAGACATAACAAGATATTCAGGGAAAGTAGAAGGAAAGTTTGGATGTCAGAGGTCAGCATATTCCTTTGTGAGACGGCAAGGAAATATGGGTTAGAGGAAAGAGGAGACCATGAAGCATCTCAGTGTGTTCCACTGATTCTGCGCTGCACACAGTGGTGCTCAGTATGGGAGGATTAATCCCAGGACCCCTGAAGATGATGAAACCTTGAGATGCTCACATCACTTATAGAAAGACCATCCCACAGCCTTTAAATCATCTCGGATTTTTTTTTCTGTATATAATGTAAATGCTATTGTCTTAGTCAGGGTTTTTTTTGCATTCCTTTTTACTATTTTTAATTTTATTAATTACAGTTTATTCACTTTGCATCCCCTCTATAGCTACCTCCCTCCTCCCTCCCAGTGCCACCCACCCTCTCCACCCATGTCCCTCCCCAAGTCCACTGAGAGGGGAGATCTTCTGCTCCTTCCTTCTGATCCTATTCTATCAGGTCTCATCAGGAGTGGCTGCATTATCTTCCTCTGTGGCCTGGTAAGGCTGCTCCCCCCTTAGGGGGAGGTGATCAGGCCAATCAGTTCATGTCCTGTTCCCATTACTATGGAACCCTCTTGGACACTGAACTGCCATGGATGGGCTACGTCTGTGCAGGGGTCCTAGGTTATCTCCATGAATGGTCCTTTGTTGGAGTAACAGTCTCAGAAAAACCCCTGAGCCCAGATTTTTTAGTTCTGTTCCTCTCCTTGTGGAGCTCCTGTTCCCTCCAGGTCTTTCTATCTCCCCCTTCTTTCATAAGATTCCCTGTACTCTGCTCAAAGTTTGGCTATAAGTCCCAGCATCTGCTTTGATATCCTGTAAGGCAGAGCCCTTCAGAGGCCCTCTAGGGTAGGCCCCTGTCCTGTTCCCTGTTTTCTCCCTCTTCTGCTGTCCATCCTCTTTGCCTTTCTGATTGGGGATTGAGCATCTTAGCCAGAGTCATCCTTCTTGATTAGTTTCTTTAAGTGTAAAGATTTTAGTATGTTTATCCTACATTATATATCTAATCTCCACTTATGAGTGAGTATATACCATGTGTGTCTTTCTGCCTCTGGGCTAGTTCACTCAGGATGATCTTTTCCAGTTCCCACCATTTGCCTGCAAATTTCATGATTTCCTTTAGTCAGGATTTTATTGTGAAGAGATACCATAAACAAGAGATACTGTGAACATTTAATTGGGGCTGGCTTGCAGTTTTATAGGTTTAGTTCATTATCATCATGACAGGAAGCATGGCAATATGTAGGCAGACATGATTCTGAAGGAGCTAAAAAGTTCTGCATCTTGATCCTCAGGTGGCAGAAGGGAACTGGACTCCACACTGGGTGGAGCTTGAGCATATTTGGCCTCAAAGCCCGCCCCCACAGTGACACACCTCCTCTTACAAGGCCACACCCCCTCCAATCAGGCCACACCTACTCCAAACAGGCCACACCTCCTCTTACAAGGCCACACCTCCTCCAATCAGGTCATACCTCCTAATAGTACCACTCCATAAGGGTCAAGCATCCAAGCACATAAATCTATGGAAAGCAAAATCCATTTAAACCATTACAGCTATGAAAATAGGTGTAATCTGTATTTTTAAATGATGGCAGGAAAAACCTTGTCCTTGTCCAGGGCAGGTTCCAATTAAAACAACAACAACAAAGCAACCTTTCTGATCCATGGTTGGTTGGATCAAGGATGCAGAATTGATAGACACAGGGCCAAACTGAATAATGCATTTCATTCTATAAAAGCTTCCTGGAGACACATCTTAGTTCTGGTTTACAAGGAAGGAAACTGAGGCTTCCATGACGCAGGGGATTCATCCAAGATGGCCTGGACAATATGAACAGACTTGAAACAAAAACCTTTGAGACTATCAACGTCTGTGATGCTCCACACATATGCCTGAGTTCCTGGAGGCATTTTAAGATTTTGCTTCATTTTTAATTTGTGCATGTGGGTATGCAGGTGCGTGCAAACACACACACATTAATATAGTGCCAACCGAGGCCAGAAGAGAAGCTCTGGAGCTTGAGTCACAGTTGCGAGCCGCCTGACATGGGTGCTGGGAACTGAGCTCCACAATGACCGCTGCACAGCCTCTCCGGCCTTGGCCTGTAGACATCGTAACAAAGGCATCATCTAGCGAGTTCTAGGTTCTGTTTTTAGTATTTTCATATATTAACTCACTTACTATTCACGTCAGCTCTAGGACAGTGGCAATATTATTGCTGTTAGCAGATGAAAAATTGAACAGACAGGTACCGCCCAAGGTCACATACCTGGTGGCAGAGCCAGCAGCCTGGCTAAAAGCCAACTCTTCCTATCATCGCTCTCTTAATGGAAGGTCAACTGCTAGGTATTCATTCCATGCCAGGGACTGCTGGGACTTTCTTAAGTGCTGTGGGTTCACTCATTCAGTTCGTGAGGTCTGGGGAAAGAGAGGGTGGGTGTGCAAAGACATGCCAGTAATTAATACAGTGGCTGAAATCCAAGTGTGGGCTCTAAGCCAAGCCCTACGTTACCAGGTGAATGACCTTGGGTAAGTCATTGAGCCTCTCAGTGGCCATATCCTAATCTGTAGAAAGAAAATCATAATTGCCCTGCTTGCAAGCTTTGTGATAAAGACCCCTCTGCCTGCATGATGCATGCAATGCCTTGTACAGGTTGGTTAGCAAGGGACACTTTTTTATGGGATGGTTGGAATAGGCTTCATTTTCAGCACAGGGATAGGATGTGGCCTGCTGTAGCTCTGCAGTTCACTCCCTGAATGTCTCATAAGGGTCTTTAATTTCCCAGGACCGCTACTCGTTGCAGTTCTGGATGCTTGTAGAGAGCAGTCCCTTGGCCAGTTGTGCCTCATAGAGGTGCTGGCTGGTCATTGCCCTTTTAAGATAGAGAGATGGTTGGTAGTCACTTAAGAACTGAAGAGAGCAATAACTAGACTACAAGATGTCAGAAAAAACAAACAAAACAAAACCGTTGTCCACATGAGCTCAGAAGGTTCATTCTTCATCATGAGCCCAGACCTGACCATTTGTAAATCAGAGCCTCAGCTGCTTAGCAACCCAGCTGTGGTTCAAGGCTACTGGGAATGTCAAGAAATAGCAAATGGCTCCATAGTATCAAGATGACTGCAAAGCCACAAGGCCAAGAGCTGTGCCTAAACAGTCCTCTCAGGCTATTTGGAGGCAGGAGACCAATGAGTGAAAAGCTGATAAGCTGTGGGCTGGTGCACCAAGGTCAGAGAATAAGAGGAGCCACTGAAGGGCTTATGCTTGTTCAGCTTTCCATGCGACAGCTTATTCTGGCTGCTGACCGGAGAACGGAATGAAGAGAAGCAAGCTTTGAATACAATGTTGTGGACCTGGTCAGGGGAGAAGGTGGTCATAGGCTGAGATGAGTGGATTCTAGAAATACTTTTTAAAGAAAGATCTGCTCTCATGTTAAAGGGACTCTGGCAAATGTGCATCATCTTTTCACCAACATTTCCAGAAACTGGGACAGATAGATACCAGAGCTGACCAGTATGGAGAAAGAAAAAAGCCCCAGTCTTAATGATCAAATAGTAAACTTTGCAGTTTCCTGGAATGCTCAGAAAAGACTTGCTATTTTACTTGAAAATGTTTAGAAGTACAGGCTAGGTATCAAGCAACTAAGACAACTGAGTACACTGAAACCCTTGCAAAGGAATCAGCCTGGAAGCTCCATGAGCCTCAACAGTTTCCAGATCTATCCCCTGTCCAGAATTTCCACAGCAGAGCCTCAGGCACTGTGAACACAGAAGTGATAAATCCATCTCTTGCCCAGACTGTAAGGTCTATTGTCTGAATTCGTTGGGTTGCCAGTATTTAACTGTCTAGGTCAAAGTCAACTGAACTGGCAATAATCATAGATTTATGAAAAAAGAGTGATAACATTAAATGGAGAGCTTGGCTCTCCATAGCAGCTGAGCCAGGGAGATGGAGAGCTGTTCCCTCCAGGAGCCAGAATAACCAGATGGAGAGGGAGGGGTGACCACGGGCAACGTCAGCAGAAGGCTGAGAAGCTGTGAGGCTGTTGTTATTCCTTTACATCTTCAGGTAGATGCCAGGCCCCAGAACAGGCTAGAGCCCCTCAATAACTCCTAAAGGTTAAATGAATAAATCTGCTTAATCTCAGTTGAATGCTTGATTGCAGCAAATGCATCTTGACCCAGGAATGCTTCTTTCTGTTCCTTCATCAGAAATGCTGGGATCCTGGTCAGGTATCAGGAACCCTCCAGCAGATCACCTGACTTCATTTTCCATAAAGCATTCATGCTTTGATGTTCGGCCTATTTGTTATTGATCTCATGTCCTTAGAGCAATCTCCCACAGCCTGTCAGAGTGCCACCAGGGAAGCACTAGGCCTCTCTGAATGAAGCCCATAAGTTGGTAAATTAGGAAACAGAAGTATTGGAAATGTGATAAGGAGGTCAGCAGTTGGAAGATGGGAAATTTAGGCACGCAGTTCATTCAGTGTTTACGGTGTGAACCAATAGTGAGATCAATCTGTGTTGTCGTTAGTGTCAATTACCTTAGAATGTCAGGGACTAAAGCACATGCATGTTTATACAACAAATATAAGAAACAACATATTAGCATCAATGCAGTAATGTGTGCACTTAGATTCCTGACAAAATTAGCTATCACAGAACACTTTCTCAGTGGTATCACAAACCTCTAATATAAATGTCTAACCAAAAGCATGACAAAGCAAATGATTGTTTGCTACTTCATTTTTAGAAAGAAAGACTTCCATTCCTTTTGGCTTTCCTAACTTTGGAACAACTAGAAATTTGTGGCAACCTGAATTATTTAGAAATAATTTAATTGTTGGGCTTTTTGTTGTTGTTGTTTTGGCTTTGAGTACACAACCACTGTGAGGGATCAGTTACAGCTGAGATTCAGATCCAAAAAAACCAGGGCAAGAGCGTTCCTGTCAAGTTACACTCAGAGAATGAACAGAGTAACTAGACTTATGGGGAAGAGATTAGGCTTCAGCATGCATTGGGTCCTTCCCTCCACCATGTTCATGGGCTTTGTTTTTCCTGGCATCCATAGCTGTGCTGGAGATGGAAAGCTCTGTGTGATTAGGATCAGTGTGAGTTGGACCTCATCTAACTTGTTTCCAGCCAAGATCCAGGTGTATGCAGTGCCCATTAAATGCTATTCTATAGACACTGAGGGGACCAAATGGTGCTTTGCATTGATCAGCCTATAACCAGTCCAGAACAACCCTTTTAGGAGGAGCTTGTCAAAGTAATGGTTCGGAAAAACCTATCCCTCAGCCGTTTCAGCATCTCTGAAACATCTTGCAAGGAAAACATTGCTAAAATGTGTTCGAATTTCAGTGTGCTAACCTGTGTTTTCTAAATCTCTCATTAGCAGTTTGCTCTGACTCAGAGGTAAATCCAGATAAAACTTGAAATCCGAAGGGGCAGAGGCTTTTGGCCATTGTGATGCTTGGTGTTCTCTTCCTTTGCCTGTGTGCCAGAACTGGAAATGCACAAAAGAAAAGTGAATTTGTTTTGCTGTTCTTGTGGGGCAAACAAAAGAGTTTCTTCAAATGGACAAAGGTCTACTTAGGATAGGTAGGTGGGAGTCTACCCTGCTTGGTCTTTGTGCTGTGTTGGAGCAGATAGTATTTGGTGAGTCAATCCATCCTTAGGTACTTACTCGTGCTCACATCAAGAAATGTGGCTTCAAAGTACAGTGGAGTAATCAGAGCTGGCCAAGCCTCAACTAACCCACAGACGACTGTGCCCACCTCCTGAATAGCATCCATCCATTCCGGTGCTCACAGAATGTCCTACAAGATTAACTGTCATGTGGCCTCCAAAAGGCTGCTGGCAGATTTTGAAATGGAGACAATCAAACCACAGAGGTGAAGGAGATTCCTAGTATTTAGACATGAAATAATAGTCTCATAAATATGCTAAAGATTAAAAACAAGTAAGCATTCAAGGAAAGTTGGGGAAACCTTTTCAAATAAGTAATACTAATGGCACAATATACCAAACAATACGACCTATAACTAATGGTGTGGTCTGAGGGAAATTCAGAGTTCTGAGCACTTTTTATTAGGAAAAAGTAAATGTATATCAAAAATAATCTAAGCTTTTACCTCCAGTTTTAAAATGGCCTCGAGCAGAGGAGCACAGATATCAAAGTGGACTCCAGGGACAGCACGGACCATAGAGGTCTTTCAAGGATGTCCAACCCTGGAAATGAGTAGTTCATCTTGGACATCCTGTTGTTGCTCAGAACCTTGGTGAATGTGGGGCTGGTCAGCATGCTAGGTGAGGTGAGTCGAGTGCAGGGTCCAGGCTACTACACACCGCCTTGTCGGCAACAACTCATCCCCTAGTCCACCATAGGCGTCTCTTACACCAATCACTGCACCACCGCGTTTCTAATCTGTATATACTTCTTCCTCTCTCCACCGCTGCCCCCGTTTCTCTACCTTCTTATCTCACCATTGAATATCTATTTGTTGTAGTAGTGTTGGCAACTGCAGTGTGTCACATACTGTTTGGGGTTTTTTTTGGTTTGGTTTGGTTTGGTTTTGGTTTTGGTCTATACAGCTTTGCATACAAATAATCATTGCAGTGAGTCATCAGTCTGGTTCAAGGTGTCTGGTTTCTGAACACCATAGATACTGGACCATTGAAACTCATCTGAGCTATCCTGATGTTGCCCAGAGTCAGGGCGATGCTGCAGCTAGACAGGACTTCTGGGGGCAGATTCTATGAGAGCTCCTGGCTGCTGCATGCCTCCCTGCCCTTGATGCCTTCCACCCCAAGGCTTACCAGGTTCGACCTCTGTACTTATGGCCTCTCTGGGTCGCCAGCAGGACAAACAGTATGGGCCAGAATTGCAACAGCTCCATGCTTGGTGCTGGCATGCCTATGCCTGTCCTTATTCAGTTATGACATGGTTCCATAAGAGCTTCAGCTAGTTGAACACATCGCAGTCCTTGAGGCCAGCCACCCTGGAGCTTGGCTCACCAGGCACAACTGGGCCGAACAGATACCTCACAACTTCTGCCTCCCAGCAGGGCAAGTAGCACAGGCTACGGCCATGACAACTTCTATGGCCACTGCATGAAGATGGCTGGCCAGGGCCTGCCTTCTTCAGAAATTAATAAGGAACTCCAGTGAGACATACATCTTTCTAATCACAGACACACATGCGCGCACGCACACGCGCGCACGCACACACACACACACACACACACACACACACGCTGCCTTTTTTAAATGATTTTAAATTTTGATGGCTCCTTTCTATTTTTTTTTAATTTGCATTGGTGTTTTGTGCCCAGACCCGCGGGACCTAGTTATTCGTGGGGGCGAGAGGACCAGAACCTGAAAAAGATGGGCGAGAGAAGGAACGGACTCAAGCAAATGTGCACTTGTCAAGAGTCAAATTTTATTGAGCCGAAGCAGGCTTTTTAAGGCCAACTTTAGGTAGGGGCAGGGCGAGGGAGGGGCGAGGTTGGAAAGGCCCATAATAGAACCTTCTTACTCAGGGAGGGGCGAGGTTGGAAAGGCCCATAATAGAACTTTCTTACTCAGGGAGGGGTGAGGGAAGTTTCTCAGGGCTTGTCTCCAGCAGTTTTGCTTGCATGTATGTCTCTGTGAGGGTGTCGGATTCCCTGGAACTGAAGTTACAGAAAGTTGTGAGCTGCCATGTGAGTGCTGGGTATTGAACCAGGGTCCTCTGGAAGAGCAGCCAGTGCTCTTAACTTCTGAGCCTTCTCTCTAGCCCACCCTCTTTTCTCAAATGATTAAAATTTATGAAATTATCAAGAGAAAAATGAGAAGAAACTAAAAGAAATAAAAAGTTACTGTTTTCATGGTTTCTATAGATATCATCAGATGATAGGGAGATAGTATGACATTTTTATAACAAAAAAATTCAACAAGTTAAGTAAAATGTATCCATCAAAAGAAATCTTCAAAAACAGATGCATCCAAGCAATGTAAAACCTCAGAGGCAGGAAAATCAGATGTTCAGGGTCATCTGCAGCTACAAAGCGAATCTGAGGCCAGGCTGGAGTGTATGAAATGAAAACAGAGAAAGGAGAGAAGGAAGGAGAGCAAGAAAAGTGAAGGAAATAAAAAATAAACCAAAACAAGGCCAGACCTAGTACAAGCTGGCAAACGCACAGGGGTGTGTGTATGTGTGTGTGTGTGTATGTAGTCACACATGTATGCACCTGTAAGTGTGAAGGCCAGAGGTCACTGTCTGGTGTCTTTTGTCAATATCAGCCTTATTTGCCTATCAGAGACAGGGCCTCCCACTGGACCTGGAGCTTACCAGTTGTCCACACTGGCATAACAGTGAGTCCCGGGATTTGCCTGGCTCAGTCTCCCTGGCTCTTGGATTGCTGACGCACAGGCACAGTGTACGTGAATGCTCAGGATCTGAGCTCAGGTCCTAAAGCTTGCGGGGCAGGCACTTTACCCGCTGGGCAATCTCTGCAGCCCCAAAACTGGGAAACTTTATAAAAGCCAAATATAACATGTTCAAGCTGTGATAGTGATATATGCCTAAGCTTAAATATGTATTACAGAACCCTTCTGGAAGTTATGTCGCAGGGTAGAGTGATCCAAATTCAGAAGCCCTCACTGCTGCTGCTCTGAATCTCTGCTGCGTTGCTTCCAGTTTTGCACGGGGCACATTCTACTCTGACCACCCAGTAAGGAAGGAAACAGGGAAGCTTTCTAGAGCCGTGAGACAGGCCCCTTCCACAACACATGTCCACTCTGTGACACACATCCCTCCTGAGACACACATCCCCTTTGCACAAACTCTACCAGCCAACTTGGTTGATGGAGTAAGGTAAACCCTACCATAAGAGAAGCGGAGAGGTGTTGTGTATGTGCCCAGAAGGAAGAGAACACTGTTGGTTGTGACCAGATACACACTAACTGTGTAATCTAAGAATCTGTTTTAAGGAGATACACAGCTCAGTCTGTGCCATGCCCACTACCCCTCCCAAATTTCTCTCCCTCCTCTTCTTTAATGACAGAAAACACACAGTTGTGCTAGTATGCGGCCATTCAGAACAAAGAGTTTTCTCAGAACTTCTTATGAACAAGAGTATCATATGACTGATTTCTGACTAATAAAAATTACAGGATTGAGTTTAAGGCCAGCCTGGTCCAGGATAGCCAAGGCTACCCAGAGAAACCCTGTCTCAAAAAACAACAACAACAACAACAAAAAAAAAAAACAAAAAACCAAACAAACAAATTACAGGATTGTTATGAGAACTTTTTCCTAAAAGATACCCTGTGCACATTCGTTTCTAGACTCTCCTCTCATCCTTCTCTCTGAAGTGTGATGTGAAGGCTGGAGATCTGGCTGTCCTTTTCATCCGCAAGGAAGAAGAACACAGCCTAGAGACAGGAAAGCAGACAGCTATGTGAAGCCCGGTGCCTCTGCGGCATTCAAAGACCAGAGACCCCAGCTCGCCCCTGAAATGCCCACTTTGAAACTTGTGGGCGAGAGAAAAGAGGCTCCCTTTGGTTTCAGCAGGGTCTATTATCCACAAATAATCAAATCCCAACTTAGGCAGGCCTGCGCCTTCCTTCCACAGATCTAACCTTTTGCTTGTCCTCTTTCTATTTATAGTGTGGTGCCAATTTGTTGAATTTTGGGGGATAACGTGGGAATTATATTCTGAGAAAAGTTAAACGCTTTGTTTTTTAAAGGGAAGCCTTCTGCTCTTAGTCTGGTTCTGTGGGAACCCCTACTTGCTGGCTTTGTTTGTTTTCCATTCTTATTTATCTATGCTTTGTTTCTCTATTTATTGAGGGGAGGAGTACACATGCACGCGGAGGTTAGAGGGCAAGTTGCAAGAGGTGATTCTCTTCTGACACCATGTGAGTCTCGAGGATTGAACTTAGGTCATGAGGTCTCTAAGCCATCTCACGGGCCCTACCATGTGTCACTACTTGTGTGTGTGCGCGTGTGTGTATGTGTGTGAAACAGTATTTTCTAAAACACTGTATTAGGGGACACGGCCACTGATTTCAGCCTGGGGAAGGGTCTGGACAGAGAATTAAAAGCACAGTAAGGAAGATCTAGTCATCCGTAGGCCCACTGGTGACCCGTTCAGACACAGAGGTTGCCCAGGCACCCACATGGTCTCATCACACACCCTTAAGACCCCCTATTCTCCCTGTGAGTTCTCTAACAAAGCCCATATGCCGGTGACTCTTCCAACCTTAAAGTGGGCTTCAGGAATATCACCTACCACATGACCTTTTCAACCAAATCCAGCAATCAGAACTTCACCATTTTCCTCAATGAGGTTCAAGCAGCCATCGTTGGGCATGAACGCTGTGATCTTCTTGCTGTTCTTGACCGCCTGCACCCTGACACACTTCTGGTTAGGAGAATTTGGTTGTTTGGCTTCCACTGCTCCTTTTTTTCAGCTCAATTCCCTTCGCAGGAGAGGCACTTGCGGAAGGACTGGCCATCAGGGCTGTGTCCGAGTGGGCTTCCTTGTCCTGTCATCAGGCTACCTGTGGTCCCGCTGGTGACTGTGGAGCTTCCTGACAGTACAGAGACCACGGCACTTGCCCAGCTTGCCAGTGCCACAGGCCCAAGAGCACCTGTTTGAATTCTTAAATTGATGGCTGGGTCATGTCTCCTAACCACCACTGGACTGAGTTACAATTAACGTCCTACACTCCAGCAGGCCAAATGGATATTACAGAAACGGTTCCAAGCCTTACTTCTCAGTCTCAGCCTGTGGAGGTGACCGCTGTCGTTCCTTTCCTCTTAATCTTTCCATTCCCACTGGAACACGTTACTCACACAAGCTGCTAAGCGTCCTCAAACTGTACCGCCACCCAGCACGGACACTGTTCTCAGCTTACCTATAGAATTGGTTTCAGTTCCCACTTTCCAGCCTCTGTAACAGAACTGTCACTACAGCCACTGCTTGCTTATCACAGCAGCTTCCCGGAGGCACGCTCACGGTGGTTCCAGCATGTGGTTTATTTGGGTAAGCTTGCTGTGTGAACTTGAATATCCTAAGTTTTTCTCAGTGTATGTACCTCTCAATAACTACCATTTAACTCAGGAGAATTGGTGGTGTGTTCAGACTTCTGCTATTAAAGCCCACTGTAGCTGTGAAATTCGTCTTGCTCCTTTTAGTCTGTCAACTTAACTTAACGTTCCCTGTATTTGAAAGCGCTTATAGTATGTATTCACATCTGCGATTCTTTTTTTTTGTTGTTGTCCCTTAAGAGCTGAAATTTTCATCATTCTAAATCACCTCTCATTATATCTGGCAAATGTTGTAATACAAAAATCTGTTTTGTACCCTCCCTCATAAACGCCAGGGAGTAACAGCCTGACTAGATCCCAGGGGAGGACATTGCAGCCAGCCCTGAGGAGACAAGATGAACTGGGGTCAGATGGAAGGGGAGGAAATCCTCCCCTGTAGGTGGATTTGGAGGGGGCAGGGAGGAGATGAGGGAGGGTTGGGGAGAGTGGGAGGGAATGAGGGAGGTGGCTACGCCTGGGAGGCAAAGTACCTAACCTGTGATTGATATAAAAATAAATAAATTACATTTAAAAAATCTGTTTTGTCTGATACCAAATTAGCTACTATTTATTTTTCTTTTTCTTTAGCTAACTTGGGGTTTTATGCTTATAATGTACTTTCTACAGACAGCATATATTGGTTCATAGGTTTTTAACTCATTCTAACAATTTCTAGCTCACAGTTGGATTGTTTACTCCATTATCATTTAACACAATCACTAATATAGTTACATTTGAGTCCATTGTTTAAAGGGATTTTTTTCTGTTTCACCTCTAGCCCCTCCTTCTGCTCTTCTTTCCTGCTTTCTGTTTCAGCATGGCATTTTTTTTGTTTTAATTTTTCATTGACTTTACCACACCTCTCTGCAGTACTTTTTTATTCCAGTGTTAGGGATTGAACCAAGGGCCCTGTGCATACTAGGTAGTCTCGTTACCACTGAGCTTCATCTACTGCCCTGAGTTCTTTGACTCACTATGTTTTTAGGGTCTCGGTACGTAGCCTAGGCTGACCTCGAACTCATGATCTTTCTTCCTCCATTTGGCAAGTGCAGGGATGACAGATGAATGCTACCACACCTGGCTGTATTACATGTTTTAGTGACTATTCTAACTATTCTAGATATTATAATATTTACTTTTTCACCATTCATAGCCTGTATAAGTACCGTACCACTTCGCATGATGCATAGACAAACAGTGAAGTCCTGTAGGTCTGCTCCCCAGCAATTGTCTTTTATGACATAGTAGTGGTGTCTATTACATCTGTGCCCATGAAACTTTACAAACTTATTTGTATTTTAGTTTCGTGTATAACAAAGAAACAGAAGAAGAAAGTAAAAACAAGCTAGACATTTCTCTACAGCACTGGACTGCAGTTGCACAAGTCTCCATTTCTTTCTTGACACCTGAGATTCTATCTGACTTTAACCCTGGAGCCCTAAATACTTCTTTTAGCATTTCCTGGAAATGTGTATGTTTACAAAATTTCTCTCATTGAGCTTCTTTTTTTCTAATCCTTTGCTTGTGATTGGAAATGATATTTTTAACAAGTGTAGAATTCTGTGCTGTGGAGAGAAGGTAGGAGGAGTGCTTTACTCTCTTTCCCTTCCATCTTCTTCCATGCATTGGCCTCCATCATGTCTCATGACTACCGGCCTGAAAACACAGCTGCCTATTTTCTCCTTCACAAATCTAATGTTTATCACTCTCATTTTATGGAAAAAATATTTGGCCTCATCAAGTATCTTTTACCAAATTTAGCAGACATAGGTTGAAAGACTAGTTCTTTTCATGCTCCTCTTGAAAATGAGAGGTTTAGAACAAGGGCCAAGATTACTATTAAACCCCAAGTTTTCCGTTTGACCTTGGACTGTGAATTGATGCCCATAGGGGTATGGAGGAACACAACTCTCTTACCCCAGGATGGGTGCCCTCTGAGTGACTCTTTGGATCTGACATAAAGGGGAAATGTTGTCTTTGATGGACAGTGGGGTTTTGTTGTTGTTTTAATTTCAGGCATATGGAAAAACTGGGGTCTTGTCCAACCAAAACAGGGCTGGAATTAAGTCTTTAATTATCTAGAGGCAAACTTCAAGGAGCTAATGGCTACCTCCGGAAGCATTCTGTTCTACCTAGATGAGAAGGGAAAGAATTAGCTCACCCACAGGTCTAATGGCATGGGTAAACAAGAGGAAATGAACTTCAGAAAGAGCGACCACAGTGAAGGAAGCAAAGCCAACTGTGGCTCTGCTCTTTGAAAGGAATCCCTTCCAGTGCTATGCCCGGCAGATGCAGTGTGCAGGGTTCACCTGCAATTGCCTGTGGTGTTCTCTAACAGGCTTTTGAAGTGACTACCCTGTTCCGGCATGCAGATGTGCTTTAGGCTATTAGGTGTCTACAAAAGCAACATGTCCCCTTCCCATCATATGGTTTTCTTGGTGAGCACTGGAGGAGGGTGCAGACCTCAGGATCAGGGCCCAGGTGGGCCTGATTTCCAGTCCTTGCTGTGTTGCTAGCAGCTGTGTGAGTCCCTGACCTTACGTACTCCGCCTTAGGTCTCTCTGAAAGGATGCAGACCGTCAACAATAAACACTTAACCTCTTTCAGCAGTGTGTGTGGCCATCCTGATTCTTGCTTTCCTCTCCTTTTAGACACATGACTGTGTGTGTTTCCAGCCCACCCTGGAATCTGGACATGTCCATGCCATTGTGTTCTGCCCAGTTACACATGATACTACACCATGAGCAAACTGTGTGATTCCCCTCATTTACTCACCTCGCCATGTCCAGCCAGGTGACAGCATTGTGATCTAAGTGTTTCTACACCAGGATTGTGAGCATCTCTTCCCCAAGTCTCTTGACTACCTGATTACCCCCTTCATTCAAAATGTTTGGTTATTTAAAAGCTTCCGATTTGCAAAACGCAGCACAGGTATGAGAGCCAAGGAGATTCAAGCCCTGTCTGTACTCCTGCATACCCATTTCTGTAGGTTAAAAGTCAGCAAGCCCACCCTGTCTTGGAAGTAGATGAAAACACTCCATCTGGCTGCATCCTTTGAACATTTTTCTAAGTTCCAGGCATCCTCCAGCTTCACCACTGTCTGAAGAAAAAAAAAAAGATCCCAGAGCTGTATTTCCTCTGTTCCCTAAGGCTGTGATCAACTCAGAGCTCTCCATTGTTAGGATATAGCCAGAGAAAAAACCACTTCCCTGTCTTTCCCTATGGACTGTGAAACAGGAAGAATCCTAGCAAGCAGGTTGCAAAATTGGAAAACATAAACCACTTCTCATGATGGATAATCTCAGATACTAACATAAGGTAGAAAGGTTTGAGGAAATGACCTTCTTTCTCGTAATTATTTGACAATGCACATTTCTTTAGCTCTATGAATTGAACACTGTGTGGAGTGATCCAAAAGTAGAAATCTTCTTGCAGTGTTTTACATGGAAGTGGGATGGAAGTTTTCTAGAAGCTGTCTAAATTGACAGCCGATAAAGAGAGAGCTTTAGATATTAAAAGGTTGTAGGCTAAAAAAATACACAGAGAAAAACTCTGTGATGCCAAATGGAAACTATTTATCAAAGCAGAACAAGAGAAGTCAGGTATAACATCCTGTTGGGAAACAGAACAGATAGGGATCCTCCCACCCACATCTTCCAGCTCCGGAGAGAATGGGAGTTGATGGTACATGCATACAGTTGTCACAGTTAAACTCAAGTGACTGAACAAACGTATCTAGCAAGCTACTAACAAAAGTTCCTAACACAGTGGAGTGCTCAGCTGATGTGAACCTCTGCTGGAAAGCCCTGCTGATGTAGACAGTGGGATCCCAACCCCCCTGCCCCCGAAGCTAAGTGGGTCCTTCAGAGAGAAATCCATTGTCAGCAACGTGTTCAGCCCCCTTTAGTTTTGAGGTCAAGCGTGGAAATATAATCTCAGGAGAGAATAGGAATTTAAGCACTACTTGGCAAGCTTTTACCTTTTCCCACTGCTTTTCCTTAGTCCAGAATTAACTTTCCTGCTACCCAGAGACATCCATGGGGCTGATGTAGGACTGTGGAATTCCACGTCTGAAGTAGAACTGCTACTGGGGGCGCGTTTTCTCCCTTTGCCACCCTCAACTGCTGGGAAATTCTTTTTTTATGTTCCTCAAGTCCATCACTTTTTTTTTCTTGTTCTGGCTGTTTTTATGTTAACCTGACACAAGGTAGAGAGGCATTGCCTTCCATTGGGAAGATGCCCACATAAGAGTGGGCTGTAGGCAAGCCTGCAGAGCTTTTTCTTACTCGGTGGTTGGTACCCGTTGTGGATGGTGCCATCCCTGTGAGAGTGAGACTGCATGTTATAAGAGAGTTATAAGCCATGAGGAGCAAGCCAGTAAACAGCACCCCTCCATGGCCCCCGCATCAGACTCCAGGCTCCTCCTTGTCTGAATTTCTTCCTTGGCCTCCCTCAGTAGACAGTGTTTAAGCCAAACAAACCCTTTCTCCTTATTTACTGCTCCAGTTGGCAGCATCAACCCGGGAGATCAGGACCTAAAAATGAGGTGGGCTCATGTCTCATGCAACAGCCTGCTTTATTCAGAGCATCAGACAATTTATAGTCTCATGAGTTCAAGCTGTGCACAATCACAAAGACAGGTTGCATGTGGCAAAAACATGTTTTTCCATAGAGGCCTATGAATAGCAATGGCTGAAGTCAACTCACTCCTATCTCATCCACCTTGGAAGGGCACGAAAACACATTCCAAGAACCATTTCATGTTCTAAATCAACAGGTTGTAAAGCTCAGGTCTTTTTTTCTGCCTTTGAGTTTTCTCACAAGCACTAAGGAGTCCCCTCAAACAAGTACATTCTTGGAGCGTGTTCTGACACCTCCCCATGTTGCTTTTGGTCATGGTGTGTCAATTGCAGCAATAGTAACCCTAACTAAAACACTAACACATCCGTTTTCCCGTAATTGTCAAAGCAGGGAGGGATCCTTTATGGGTGAGCCTCTAGCTATTACGATTTAGTTGATCAAAGATTCCTTAAGAATTAATAGGTTTGGTAGTATACACCTTTAGTCCCAGCACTCTGGGAGACAAAGGCAAGTGGATCTCTGTAAGTTCAAGGCCAGCCTGGTCTATAGTTTGAGTCCTCGACAGCCAAGGCTACACAGAAAAACCCTATTTCAAAAAACAAACAAACAAAAACAAAAAACCAACAACAACAACAAACCCAAAACAAAAAGAATAGGCAATTATTAAAAAATTAAAACAGGGGAAATGAAGAGATGGCTGAGTCAGTAAAGTGCTTGCTGTGCATGTGTAAGGACCTGAGTTCAAATCCCCACAACCGCTTAAGCTGGTGCAGCAGCAGGCACCTGCAGTCCCAGGCTTGAGAGGTGGTCTGTCTTAGTAAAGCCTTCTATTGCTGAGAAGAGACACCTAAAAGAAAACATTTAACAGGGGCTGACTTACAGTTTCAGAAGTTTAGTTCATTTTTTGGTCCTGGCAGGAAGCATGGCAACATGCAGGCAGACATGGTGCTGGAGAAGGAGCTGAGAGCTCTATGTCTTGATCCACAGGTATGAGAAGAGAAGGAAACACACTTCTTTCAACGAAGCCACACCTACCCTCCCAAGGCCACTCAGAGTGACATTCCCTACGGGCCTATGGGGGGGGGGGGCATTTTTATTTAAACCACCAAATGGACAAAGGCAGTTGTTCGGGTTCTCATTAGCCAGCTAGCCCTGCCTATTTGGTGAGACTCAAGTTTTGTGATTGAAGAATTAGGTAGGCATAATTGAGGAGCACACTTGACATCAGCCTCTAGTCCCCACATGTATATGCACACATGTCCATATACCGCACATGTGCACCCACACACACAATTAATTAACTAAAAATAGAAGCAAGGAAATGGTGCCCTTCTAATCATGAACTGATGGACAGATAAAGGATGGATGGACAGACAGATGAATTTGGCAGTCCTGAAGATCCTATCCAAGCTCTCTCCCATGATAAGCTAACTCACATCTCCCCCACACAAAATAGCACCCTCAATCCCATAAATTTCTTATGCTCTCCCACACACATTCCCTTCTTTCTTAAGGTGGTGAGCTCAGTAGAGAACGTTGGGGGTAAAGGCTTTATCTTACATTAAACTCTGTGTCTCAACCTAAGGCACTTGGAAGTTAGTGTAGATGCCATTTATTTTTGGCATCAGCTTCAAAGGTTTTGCCTCTGGGCTTGCTGCACTTTTGGTTCTTTTTGGCCCTGACCTGTTTTATCTCCAGGGAATAAAAGTACATCTCCCTGTCTCCCCTCGTCCCAAGTTCCCTTCTGAGGGGCTCAGACCACTGTTATAAATCATGTCCCAAACTTTGCAAGAATGTTTTAGTCCATTTCCACACTCACTGCGAACATTTAAAGTTAACTTTATTGCCTTTGAATTACATTGATTTGTTTTCTATAATAATTGCACATGATGCAAAATTCACTCACAAAAGGACTTGTAATAAAAATCCTTCCTAGCCCAGCCTCTAGACATTGAGTTTTACTTTCCAGAAGAGGAGAGACACAAAAAAGAATACTGTGTGTGTGTGTGTGTGTGCACGTGCGCACGCGCGCGTGTATACGCAGACAAATATATATTCATACTTATACATGCCCACATTATTTAAATTGATTTTTTCTTATCTAAGCAATGTATAAACAGTGTTGCCTTATAGAAATTAAAACAAGACAAAATAGGCTTGGTCCCCTTTGACCAAAACTCCAATCTAGTCTCTTCCCATGAATAACCAGGTAGCAAACTAATATTGACTTAGAATAAATCTATCTAGAATGTTTTTTTTGCACCTAGTTCATACATAAACAGAAATCACGCAGAGTTGATTTTCATAGGAAAGATACATTGTGAGAATCTTTCTGCAGCCTCATTGGGTCAAATCAGCATCTCCAACTCCTATGGTAGGTCTTTGTTTTGTACTGTAACTGGCTCAAGTTAAAGGAAGCCATCATTTTCTCTAGAGCACAGGCTCTGCTTTCCTGCCATGGTTCCACTCGTGTTTCTCAGAAAGTGTCATGGAGCTGAGCTGAGGAAGAAAGAGTCTGTGTTGGGAATTTCATGCCAGGATGAAACCTGACATGGTCACAAGCAAGAATCATCTGGTCCTGAGCTGGAGAGCTCAAAGACATGACAAAGCCCAGCATTGCACACAGACACCCAGAAGCTTCAAGGAGCCAGGCCGCCTCCGACACTGTCAGGCAGCTGGGACATTTCCGTTATTATTTATTTTTTTATTGGAACATTTGCTCCTACTCTGGGGGAGAAGAAACAGATGAGGGAGATAGCTTTTACTTTTAGCCATAAGGGCAGGAGGCCCAGCTGCCACTGGAATAGGAATCCTTGAAATGTTCTCTGAAGAAAAAAAGGCAAATGCTAGCACATCCAAATCAGTAGCTGCAGTGAAAAATCATTGTGACAGGATCAGCTATGTTGTTTAAACATTGTGGCTCACACCGATGATCACAATCTCTGGGAGGGAAGATGCTACTTCTGAGAAAACAAAACAAAACAAAAAAACCTTGCTGTGGAATCATGTTGCAGAATTTTTGTTGTCTTCAAAACCTCCGTTGTGTCATGTAAACGTGTTTTTCTTTTAGCCCCAGGTATTTTCCACAGCAGCAAACCATTTGCTTAGTGCAGGCTCTTAGAGGAGCTCTTTGCCAGCTGCAGATGGTTTAATTCTGAAGACTCAGAGAGAATAAATACCAGAGCTCAGAGAGTGTTGGGAATCTAAAAAGGTTGCTGCTGCTGTTTCCCCTGCTGCTCCTGCTTGCTGTTGATGCAGTTTGATGAGAAGTTGAAGATATCCTAAAACGAAGATTGGATTGCTCCATGGAACCCAATGACCCTGACCAGCAAGAAATAGCTAAAGAGAACTATACCCCTCTCCCCACTAACCTTCTTTTTCTCCTACATGGTGTTGGGGTGATGGAAGGGATTGGGTGGAGAAGAGAGGTAGAGGTTCAAGAAATGTAAATAAAATAGATTTCTAAAAATAGCACTAATGGAATCACATGGCCAGAAGACAGTGAGCACTGTGCATAGACACCCAAAAGCTTCAAGGAGCCAGGTCACCCTACATTCAAAGCCACCTACTGTGTCGTCAGGCAGGCTGAACCACTTTTTGTTTGTCTGCTTTTGTTGAAACATTGGCTTCTACTCTGCCCTTTGAGATGATATAAAATACTGCTAACCCCTTACATAAAGAGAGCCGATTACACACACACAAAGAGGTCTGTTAAATTGAGAGCTGGTATCTGTCTTGGACATGACCAGACTGCCAAGACACCTTAATTTTATCTAAGTACTGTCTCTCCAGCTGTAACGACATCAGTTTTTTTTCCTCGTTAGTAAAGTCCTTAAAAACACTGTTGCTATTGCTTATTATGCAGGTCTCTGAGATGCCATCAAATCATCTGCTTGTTTTATTTCCATGGTGAAGGAGCATCAGGGTCCTCCTTTAGGTTATAGAACGTGGCCCAGCGCTCACTTCTTCACCACATTCAGGCTCGTCATTACTCGTTCACATTTCCATTATGGGGCTCTCATCGGCTCTAGTGTTGATTTGTTACAGAATAGGAGCTCATGTTCTTTCTATAGTGCAGCTATCCATATAGCGAAAAGGGATGCACTCCCCACGCTACGCCTCACCTACAGAATGCTTGTCTGTTCCCTGCCTAAAATAGACTTGCTGCAATCTGTGCTGAGCATATAAACCAAAGAATATATTTTCCTAAGCAAGCCAAAATATTGGATGCCACTCTTTGAATGAAATGCACATTTCTCTTTATGCAGCAGAGATCTTCACTCAGGAGCTTAAATAAACATCATGTTTTATGAAAGAATGCCACCTGGCTAACTTCAGGGTGCTCAGAAAGTAATTTAAGATGATTTTTTCCCACCGTGTGGCTTTCACGTGGTTGTGTGAATCAGATGAATGGTGAGCTCACTCTGAGATGCTCCTGCCAGGGTTTTATTTCTTAGCTGCAAACAGTTCTGATAGCCTGCTCCACTTCAGCCAGGCTAAGCAGCTAAGTCGAGGGGGGATTGCTACCAGTTTGAGGTAGTGCTTGTTGAAATGCAGCCTAGAAAGGGCTGGACAAGAACTATTTCCTTCCATGTCCTGTATCCTCCCCCTGCTCCCTCCCAGCCCCTTCCTCCCCTCAACACTTGATGTTATTACTAACTGTTCTCCTTTCTGTGACTTCAGGTACATCAGATCATGGTCAGTGATACAGAGTTTTTGTTCATTTTGTTCTTTCTGGAGGAAAGGCCTAGAAAGACTACTACAGAGGACGGCAAGACTGGGTGCTGTCTTAGTTTATATCTTTACTTCAAAGTTGTCTAAAGTTTGTGCCTGGACTTCTATTTCTTCCCCTGATCCTTGCTGGCAATTTGGAAGGGGTGTTTATGTCTTTTTGCAAAACACTGGGCCTGGTGGGAAGAAAAAGCCTTCCTCCCTACTTTTGCCCATACTGTCATATACAGTTAGCATGGAAGGGCACATCCCTCTCTGAGAGCCTTATTTCAGTTCTTTTGCATGTTAAGAAAAACTACACATCCACATGCAAAATATTTAAATTAGGTTCTTATACTACACGGCACACAAAAATCAACTCAAAATGGATTGAAGTCTTAAACATAAAAACCCTAGAGGGAAAGAGACAAAAAGAAAACCTGCATGGCATTGGCTCTAACAATGGTTTAATGTACATGCCTCACGTCTGCCCCCTGCCTTTGTCATCACAGGGTATTCTCTTTGTGTGTGTTCTGTGTCTAAACTCCTCTCTTCTTTTAAAAAACAATATTTTTATGTGTGTGAGTGTTTTGGCAGCATGTATGTCTGGGCACTATGTGTGTGCCTGGTATCCACAGAGGCCAGGAGAAAGTGTGAGTGAGATTTCCTGGGACTGAAGTCACAGACAGTCATCTGCTGCCATGTGAGTGCTGGAAATCAAACCCGCCTCCTTTGGAAGGGCAGTTAGTGCTTCTCACTGCTAAGCAGTGTTTCTAGCTTCCAAGTCCCTCACTTCTTTAAGAATTCAGCCATTACATGAATCCTGGATGTCATTATTTTGACCTGTAACTACATCTATAAACCTCTTATTTCCAAGTGAAAACCCATTCCTAGAGACAAGGAAGGTCAGCCTGTCTTTTAAGAGAACATAATCCAAGCTACGGAGGAGGGTGACCTGGAGCAGGTGCCTTGCCATTCTACCTCCACCAGCCTGAAGCTTCGGGAGTTTCCTTCACCTGCAAAGTCCTACCTCCCAGATTGTCTTCTTTTTCTTCCTGGGCTCTCTTCTCCATGATGAAACCCCTGTGTGAAGTGTAGAACTGTTTTCCACCCCATCCTCTTTACCCTGACACTGAGGGTTAAACCCCATGCTCAACCCTTCCAGATTTGCTCTTGTGTGGGTTGTCTGTGTTAAAGACAGAGAGATTTCCCAGTGCCAGTGGCTGGAGCATGGCCATGACGTGCTTGCACGGAGGGGTTGAGGGAGTTCTCCCGGATACTCTCTCTTTCGATCTCTCTCTCTCTCTCTCTCTCTCTCTCTCTCTCTCTCTCTCTCTCTCTCTCTCTCTCTCTCACTTTCACTCTCTCATTATAATGATAGCATCAGGGACAAAATCAATTCTATTTTAGGGGGAGACATTCAATTTTCCTTTTTCCGGGAATGCTTCTAACTCCACAAAGGGCAATATGATTAAAATCGGCTTGAGAACAATGGCTTTGGCAAAGCTGCAGAAATGAGAAGCTGTGTTCATTGCTGAACATTTGCATTTTGATGGCCCAGGAAGTAAACCCACACTTTCAAATGGAAAAACTATTTACCATCTGCATGCATGTCTGCATCAGGGAAGACCTCACGAGCAGTAAGCGCAATGGAAACACCGTGTCTGCGTCATACAGTACAGAAAACCCACTGCTCAGTGTCTGTTTGCAGCACAATTTTTAAATATCTTGAGAGGAGTATATTCTTATTTGTGTGGCAAAGTGTGAATGCAGCAAAAATGTGGTGCAGGCTCTACTTGCAGCAAAAGATTAAATGTCTTAGGAATGGCATCTCCTTACGAGTGTCTTGTAGCAGCCTCAGTACTGTCACTGGAAGGGCTGCCATGACTCTAGATGGAAGAGAAAATAATGTGCCAGGCATGGTGGGAGGGCAGAGGCAGGCAGATCTCTTTGACTTCCAGGCTAGCCTTGCCTACGTAACAAGTTCCAGGCCAGCCATGGCTATATAGTAAGTCCTCATAAGAAAACAGGGGGAGGAAGTAATGAACGTATTTATCAGAAGTCCACATACTGTTAAGGTGATTCAAGTGGGACCAAGCCATCGTCCACAGAATCCTATGTGTCAAGGAAGGACGTTATAAAGTGTACAAAGAGGGCAAGACAGAGAAAGAACATGACCTAGAAACTTCTCCTCATAGAACTGAGACAGATGGAAGACCCACAGAAAGAAGGAGGAAATGGCTACCATGAGTTAGAAATCCCCACAGTAGACCTGGACAAGAGTGTCGTCTAGATTTTATGAGCCAGAGAATCGGGGAGTCTACTACAAGAGATAGTGTCTTGTATATATTTCACAGGGACTTATACCCATGACCTCTTAACAATAAGGTTGCCTAAACAGGACCTGCACAATACCAGTTGACACTCAACCTGGATGTGGGAAATTTCACAAGGCCCCATCCCCATCCCTGGATGAAGAGCTATGGGCAATTAATGCTATTGAGAGAGAGAATGATTAAGAAATTAGACCACAAAGTTGAGAGTGAGTAGGGAGTGGAGAGGATCAGCTAGAGTGGGGAGAGAAATGATGTACATACAGTTCTCATGCAAGAAATTCTTTAAAAATAATAAAATATTTTTAAGTCCTGAAGATGATGGGCATGAGATGGGGAAAACAAGTGATTGTTGAGCAAGCCTTCCAAGGGACTGTGGCATAAATGCTGGCATTATTTTTCCAGTTAAGTGCTCTCGATTGACGTTTCTTTAAACAGATACACGTGCATGCATAGTAAGCAGCAGTTTAGGGTCAGGTGGTGACCCAACCTTTTGAACTGTAAGCAAAGGTGTCAGTTGCGTCACTAATGTTCATTACGTCCAGGCACTAGCCTAGCATAGTGGACAATCAACCAATCAGAATATCTATCAGCTGTGAACAGCAGTTATATCGCTGTGCTTCCTTGTTTCTGTCACCTTGACATAAACTTCCATGACCTGAGAAAAAGCAACCTCAACTGAGGAGGAATTGCTTCCATCAGATAGGCCTGTGAATGTGTCTGTAGGTCAACTTGTAATTCATGTCCTTGTGTGTGTGCGCATGTGTGTGTACTTGTGCATGTGTGCAGAGACAGGGTCTCACTGTGTGGCCTTGGTGAATCTCCCTGGAACCATGCACCTCTGCCTGTTTCTGCCTTCCAAGTGCTGGGGTTAAAGGCATGCCCCTCCATGCTGGCTGCATTGTCTCATTCAACAACTCAGGTAGGAGGAGCCTACTGTGGGCAGTCATACCCTTGGGCAAGCAGTCCTGGGAAGTATACAAAAGCCAAGAGAGCCAGGGAGTAGCACTTCCCCATGGTCTTTCCTTCAGTTCCTGCCTCTAGGTTGCTGGTTGAGCACCTGCCCTGACTTCAGTGTTTGATGGGCTGTTTTTTGTTTTGTTTTGTTTTGTTTTTTTGTCGTGGAGATTTATCACAGCAGTGGACAAGTAGATGGAGGCAGCCACTAATGTGTGTCCCTGTGTGTCACCTCTGGTTACCAGTGCTTACTAGACTGAAGGGAATCGCTGTGATGCATAAGTCTGGACAGGCTGTAGAGCTCCAGTGTCCTCCAGGATTACTTCCATTGGATTTTCACAAACAACTGTGGGCTGGAGGTGATGAGCAGAAGCCAGAAAGAAGCCTTGGCTGGTCAGAAGCTACGTGTGCATGTGTGCAATGCTCCATAGTGTCATGGCCTGAATAACACCTGCTAGTCACCAACTATGAGGCCAAGAGACAGGGACCATGGTCCCAGTGTAGCAGTATAACGTAATAACACACAGGCTATAAGTGAGAGTTCCTGAGGTTGGAGAGATGACCAAGTGGTCAAGAGTGCTTGCTTTGCAGCTGTGAAGACTTGAGTTCAGATCCCAGTGCCCACGTAACAAGTCAGGCTTAGCCCTGCACACAACTGCAGCCTACGACTGAGGCAGGCAGAGGCAGGAGGATCACTAGGGCTTGTTGACTTCTAGCCTAACCAGAATAAAAATGTAAGAGCTCGGTTTGACCAGAGATGATGCTTCAAAGAAACAAGGCAGAGAGCCATAGAAAAGGACACATAATACTCTCCTCTGGCCTTTGCACACCACACACACACACGTGTATGCACACAAGCACACACACAAACATGTGCGTCCACTTGTACACACATAGATGTGCTCATATTTAATACCCGTCACACTTCATGAGAGAGAAGCCGTCTGCACTCAATCTCTGAGGTTTCCATAGCAATGAATAACTTATCCTGGCTGGACGTTGATCCCTTGCAGATAGAGAAAAACAAAAGCCAGAGGCATTTCCATGCACCATTTTCACTGGACATTGGGGAAGGCAGACACCAGAGACCAGGATGTTGTGACGCCATGTGTTACAGTGTTATATCCTTCCTGCCTGGGAAGATGGTGCCTCTGCACAGCCTGTCGGTGCTTCTGGAGGAGGTTGTAGCAAAACACAAGCTGGGGGATTCTAGAAGTCCCCGATCCAAATGCTCCCAATTGAGAGCCTTTGGAACACCAGCATTGTGAATAAGACGTTTGGTACCTGACCCCAAGAGATAGGTAGCATACAACACATACGAACACTAAAAATACGCCGTAGGGTTGTCTTTAGGGGCCTGTGGATATGGCTTTCAGTGGATAAAGCGTTTGCCTCTCAAGTGTAAAGTCCAGAATTTAGACCCCCATAACTGTACCAGAAACCGGATATGTGTGGGCAGCCCACTTAGACTCTCAGCACTAACAGGCAGAGACAGGATGCCCAGGCAAGGTGGCTAACCAGCCAAATCAGTGAGCTCTAGTCCAGTCACAGACAATAAACAAAGTGGAGAGTGGTAGAGGGAGACACCCAGTGTCAACTCCAGAGCCCCCTACATGTCCCTACACATATGCAAAGTGGCTTACACACACACAATTGCATTTAGCTTTATTACCTATGGTGTATATGAAACATAAGTGACTTTCACGTTTAGGCTCAGATCCAATCCTCAGGTTAATCTTCTTTGTCAGCTTGACTGGCTTTGGCATCCTCTAGGAAAGGTGTTTCTGTGCATGTCTCTGGAGGCATCTTGAGGGAGACTTAGCTGAAAACCCTCCCTGCAAATGTGTGGCAACATCCCAGGGCCTATGTTCCCAGACTGAACAAAAAGATTTAAAAAAAAAAAAGGAGAGTTCAATGCGAGCACCAGTGCCCCTCTCTCTGCTTCTGGAGTGCCAGAGAGTGCCCGAGAGGGCGTCCCCGCTTCCAGTGGAAACAGAAATCCCAGTTTCCTCGAGAACACAGTCCTGAGCAGATTAGATGCTGCACCTGCCTCTGAGCACAACGGGGAAGGTGGAGAAGCCTTGGTAGTTGCATAAATGAGAAAAGCTTTGCTTTTGTTTATAAAATCCCAGTTATTTCATTTACTGAGTCATGCCCTTTGTTTATTTGTCTGTGTGTGTGCCTCAGTACATGCATGTGCACCATGTATGTGTCTGTGACTTGCAGAAGCCAGAGGAGGCTTCTGATGCTCAGGAACTGGAATTAGAGAAGTCGTGGGCTCCCCAAAGTGGGTGCTGGGAACTGAACCCAGGTTGGCTTCAGGAGCACCCAACACACTTAAGCACTGAAACCATCTCTCCAGCCACTATATCATACCTTTTTTTGAACTAAGAAAAATCTGTGAGAGAATCAAATCAATTGAATTTCATACCATGATGTCTTCCTAGGAAAGATGGAATGAGACGCTTGAGTTTTTTCACCTTTGTCAGAATGGTATAAGATTGCATGCTTAGCAAAATGGGATGAGCTAGAAGTTGAATAAATTTCTAAAGGCGCAGTGCATGCTAGCATAACAGTTATTGAAGACACCCTGGGACCCCCAAGTGCTGGTGGAATTTGGAGACAGTTTCAGGAGTTTTACCATGGGCTTTGACCAAAAAAAAGCTTTCCTGACAACAAAACATGCTGAAAGAACCTGGGTTTATGAAGGATTCACCTGTATTCTCAGGGAAAGAACAAATTAAAATCACCAATTGGTATCCTCACCTTTAAAGTGTTGTTAGAAATACTAAATCATAATTCCCAGAGACCTGCCAACATCTGGGACAACCATGTAGGGCTTTGCTCAGGCACCTTGCCTGCCAGGTTTCCTTAGGTGCACCTAGCAGCAGCAAACTTCAACCTGTCCCCTGAACTCCATTTCTGGCCCACAACTCTGCCTGCATTCCCTGAGGCCTGATGGCACCAGGCCCAATCCCCGACCTGCCAAGTCCCCCTAAAGCACTCCCAACAGCAGTAAACTGCATCGTCTCCCCTGTAACTCGTTTTCTGGCTCACAACTCTACCTGCATCCCTGGTGACCCAACAGCACCAGGGAAAAAACAAATGGCTAAAGGCCAGCTTAAGGGCACAATCAACAAAAGCAAGAGTAATATGTTACCATAAGAGCCCAGCTACAGAAAGCCCTGGATATCCAAACAGAGCCAAAGCACAAGAAAATAACCTTAAGTCCAATCATACAGAGATGATAGAGGCATTTAAAAAGAAAAATGAATTAATCCCTTTAAAAATACACAGGAAAATACAATAAAACAGGTGAGGAAAAATGAATAAAACTGTTCATGACCTAAAAATAGAAGTAGAAGCAATAAAGAAAACACAAACTGAGGGAATCCTGGAGATGGAAAATCGAGGCAAGCAGAAACTACAGAAACCAGCATCTAACAGAATACAAGAGATGGAAGAATCTCAAGTGTCAATGATAGGATAGAAGAAATTGATACTGCAGTTAAAGATGTTAAATCTAAGAAATTCCTGACACAAAACATCCAAGAAATCTGGGACAGTATGAAAAGAGCAAACCTAAGAATAACAGGGATAGAAGGAGATTTCCAGCTCAAAGACTGGGAAAATATTTTCAAAAAAATATTTCTTATTCTAAAGAAAAAAGTTTCTTATTCTAAAGAAAGAGATGCCTATAAAGCTACAAGAAGCATACAGAACAGCAAATATTCAGGATTTTCAGGAAAGAACCTCCTTATGCTGCCTGGCTTTTAACAATCAAAACACAAATGTACAGAACAAAGAAAGAATATTAAAAGATGCAAGGATAAAAGGCCAAGTAACTATAAAGGCAGACCTATCAGAATTATACTCAGCTTCTCAGAAGAGACTCTAAAAGCCAGAAGGGCCTGGGGAGATATCTTGAAGTCTCTAAAAGACCAGAAATGTCAGCACAGATTACTATACCCAGCAAAACTTTCAATCACCATACATAGAGAAAACAAGATGTTCCAAGAAAAAAAAAAAAACAAATTTAAACAATGTCTATCCACAAATCCATCCTTTCAGAAGATAATAGAAGGAAAATTCCAATCTAAGAGGTTAACCAGATCCAAGAAAACACAAGAAATAAATAACCCCAAACCAGCAAAAACCAAAAGAAGGGAAACATGTACACACACACTCACAAACACACACACACACACTACCACCACCAATATAAAAATAACGGAAGTTAACATAATTGGTCATTATGTTTCTCAACATCAATACACTCAATTTCTTAATAAAAAGACACAGGCTAATAGAATGGATGTGAAAACAAGAGCCATTATTCTGCTGCATACAAGAAACATACATCAGCAACAATGATATACATTACCTGAGAGTGAATGGCTGGTAAAAGATTTTCCAAGCAAGTGGACCCAAGAAGAAAGCTGGAGCAATCATTCTAATATCAATAAAATAGACTTTCAACCAAAATTAATCAAAAGAGATGGGAAGGACACTTCATACTCATCAAAGGAAAAAAAAATCTGATGATTCAGAATGATGTCTCAATTCTGAATATCTATGCCCCAAGTGCAAGGGCACCTACATTTGTAAAAGAAACATTACTAAAGCTTAACTCACACATCAAACCATACACATTAATAATGGGACACTTCAATACCCCATTCTCACCAATGGACAGGTCATCCAGACAAAAACTAAACAGAGAAATAATGAAACTAACAGATGTTATGAAACAAATGGACCTTACAGACATCTACGGAATGTTTCACCCAAACACAAAAGAATATACCTTCTTCTCAGCACCCAATAGAACCTTCTCCAAAATTGACCATATAGTCAGTCACAAAGCAAGTCGCAGCAGATACAAGGACATTGAAATAACTCCTTGTGTCTTATCACACCATCATGGATTAAAGTTGGACTTCAACAACAGAAAGAACAGAAAGCCTATAAACCTATGGAAATTATGCAACTCTCTACTCAATGACCGCTGAGGTCAAGGAAGAAATAAAGAAATTAAAGAGTCCTAAAATTCAATGAAAATCAATGGATAATATATCCAAACTTATGGGACACAAAGAAAGCAGTGATAAGAGGAAAGTTCAAAGGGCTAAGTGCCTTTATAAAGAAATTAGTGAGATCCCATACTAACAACTTAATAGCACACTAGAACACTCCAGAACAACAGCAACAAAAAAACAAATACACCCAACACATTCAAGAGGAATAGAACCTGAAACAGCCACCTCTGTAATGAGGCAAGACTTCCAATGGAGGGATAGGGACACCAACCCACAGACAAAACCTTCAATCCACAATTTGACCTGCCTACAAGATGTGCAGGGATAAAGATGGAGCAGAAATTAGGGAATGGCCAACCCATGATTGGCCCAGCTTGAGATTTATGCCATAAGAGAGAGCCCACCCCTGACACTATTAATGATATTCTTCTATACTTGCATATAGGAAGCTAACTGTCATCTGAGAAGATTCACTCAGAAATTGATGAAAACAGATGCAAAGACCCAAAGCCACACATTAGGTGGAGCCTTGGGCAATCTTGTAGAAGATGAGAAAGATTGAAGGAGCAAGAGGGGGTCAAGAACACCACAAGAAAACATACAGAATCAACTTACCTAGGCTTATAGCAGCTCAAAGAGACTGAAGCACCAACCAAAGAGCATGCACAGGATTGGCCTAGGCCTCCCACACATATGTAAGATACATGCAGCTTGGTCTTCATGTGGGTCCCCTAACAACTGTCTCTGACTCTGTTGCCTGCCTTTGGATCCTTTTCCCTTAACTGGGTTGCCTTATCTAGGCTCACTAGTAGAGGAAGGCCTAGTCCTACTGCAACTTGATATGTTAAAGCAGGTTGATATCCATGGGAGAGATCTCTTTTTCTCTGAGCAGAAAGAGAGAGGGGATGGCGAAAGGGACGGGAAAGGAAGGGACTGGGAGGAGAAGAGGAAGAAGAAGCTAAGATTGGGTAAATAAATACATTAATAAAAATAAATAAATAATTTAAAAATACTAAGCCAGAAGCATTTCCCAAATTAAATCATTCTATAATGTTTTTAGATTGAGTCTTGGGCTTCCATGTGCACTTCACCACTAACAAATATCTGTATGTGTCTAATTATGCATGAACAGAAACAGGCTCACTTTAGTGTTGGCTCTAAAGATTTTTATATAAATTTTAAAGCTTCAAGCTTGAAGACGTTTAATTCAGAGCACGAAACTTGAGCTGTTTGGTGATTCTAAACGCTGTATCAGGTGTAAAGAATGTACCAAATCTTCCTAGGTACAATACAACACCGGATCCTTCCATTGTTGAAGGACCAATATAGCATCATGGGATTGTTTCACTGCTGAAGGAGCTTATAGAAATGCTGCTCTCAGGCCTTTGTTCTTTAAACCTCCACTTGGCCCATTTGAATTCAAGAAGTCTGAGAAGCAGAGGAGCCAGAGGCCTGGCAGGACTGCATCCCACACGCCAGTTACTGAGGGACAGTACATCTGTGGTATTGCTGGTTTTTATTTTAAAACTACAATATTACTGTAGAGATTTTAGGATGAAACGAAGCCTTTATCTCATCACCTTGTCCTATAACCACTAGTAAAGCTATGATATATGTCATTCTAGGCTTTTCTTTATTGTGCACTTATATATTTTCAAAACTGGTCTACATGCATTTTGAGGCTTTTTCAAATTTTTTAACCTTTGCCTAAGTCTGTACTCTATCATTTCATGCTACTGCAGTCATGTTGTCTGTAATGACAGTAGCCAAAATGCATAATGAAAATCTGTGCAATTAAGCACCAGCGCTTTCTAAAACTCACCCAATCCAGAAAACCATGTAGAGGCAAATAGTACATAGTTAGGTTTTAAATTTTGTTCTGTAAGCCTCTTCAAAATCCAAGCAGGAAACAGCTTTCTAGACATTTTCTTTCTATGTCTCTAAAAATGTAGCCATAGACTAGAGAGTGCGACTTCAAAATATAAACTAGGAAAACACACACTTAGAAACCTGTATGTTTAGAACTGTTTCAAAAGTAGGTCCCTATCAATGACAGGCTATTTCAAGCACAATAGTCTCAAGCTCTCCTCTGAAAAATATTTCAGAAAGTATAAACAGCTTGACTGGAGGAGGAGCTGATACTTGAAGACTTGGGAAATCAATTGAGGATTTTTTTTTAATGTTTGTGTATTTTTTTTCAAACCTGAGAGACAGTCAAGTCTTTGGAATGAGAGGAGGATCCATTTTTCCTGTGACTATTAACCCAATGTCCACTGGATTCTTAGTTTCTTCAACATAAAATGGTTCTGCATGAACCATAGTGACAATACTCCTAGCCTATAGACAGACCCGTGACTGTCTAAGTGGGGAGGAATTGAGTCAAAAGGAATGTCTTTGTCCTTTAGTTTCTGAGTAGCCATCAGCAGCCCAAAAGTCCAGGACCTTGATCCTGAAGGACGAGGCTGCTTTGCTTATTTTAGAAACAAAATTTGAGCCAACATTTGCATTATGAGAGAGAAAACCCTTTTCAAAGGGACACCACAACATTCTTCACAAAAGAGGTAGCTCTTTTCCCCATAAATCACAGGCAACAAAGCTCCCTTACATTTATGTATGCATGTTTCTAAAAATGTATTTGAAATTCAAGTGCCCGAAAGTCAAACCGTAGGCATAGAGGGTTGTACATAGATATAACATGATCTGTAGCTTGAATATATGATGTATATATTATTATTTTATTTTAAAACATATAATTAAAAACAATGAACTGTTAAACACAGGATATAAAATAAGTTCTTCACTCAAATACCAACCATCTAACTGGACAAGGATGTTCTGTAGATAGCAGAAGGACTGATTCATAGCAATTGTATTTGGTGGTGCCAGAAAAACTTTTCCTGAAGTTGGTCTCAAGAGAGAGTTGCATGCCAGTTGTCTTCTCCTCAAATGGGTCTGTGAGGTGGTGGCTCCTTGCATTTTGATTGCTGCCAACCCTCAGTTTCTACTGCTGTGGATGCTCTGTTTCCTCTATCACACACTTGCTATTGTTCATATTTCCATATATTACCTGGAGTCTCTGCCTGGGTCTTTTTTTCTGGAGGTGAACTCGTGGGCAAGAGTGTGGTGTCCATGGAGCATTCAATCAAAGGTAACTTGGGTTCACCTGACTAATTTATCAGCAGAATTGGCACTTTCATTTTTTCTGTCTTCTGCTCATTTCTTTACCACACAAGAATGAACTTTCATAGACACTGAAATAATTGGATGGCAACGTATGAATGATTATTGCCAAAAATAGAACCTTGGAGGCCAGGCAGAGCAGCATAAAGGAGCTTAGCACTTGTTTCTTGACAGGAGACCATGTATTCTGATGGGCAGAGTTCAGGAGAGCCACTATATGTAATATGTGATATATGATACATGATATGTGATTATATACTATGTGATGGTATGTGATGATATATGATGGTATATGATTTGTGATTTTTGATAAATAGAATAGAGAATATAAATAGAGAACACAGAAATAATGTCAGGACCATGTGAAGCCAAGAGTACCAAAGTCTCTGAGGATTAACTAATTCTGCCATCAAACATTGTAGGATTAGCCCAGGAGACAACGCTTAAATTAAGGAAATCAGTTTTCACAGAGCTTGCCAAGTACACCTTCTTTCCTAAGTGTACAGTTGGGCCCAGCCTAGGATGCATGAGTATAGTTGAAATAGAGGGAAGGAGGAACGAGGAAATGAAATAGGCAACTGGCTAAGATGGAGCACCACAACTTCTAGCTAGAGATGGTCCTTCTAGTAGAGTTGCTTCCTGTTGAGAGAATGGCCAGAAAGAGCCCTGGGCGGGGCCAGGGATGATATGAGTAAAGTAAGACTTGGACTCACCTGCCTCCTTTCCCCATGGCTTCTTGCAATGAAAGCACTCAAACACTTTCTCTATGTGCTACGTGACCCATGGCCTCAGCACAAGACCTGTATCCTAACCTATGGAAATAGAAATGTTACTTTGGGAAAATAATTGGCTATGCTGTTCCAATGAAAATCAGAAGCAGGTCTCTCAGCTTCCGTGGTACTCATCTGTGCCGCTGTAAAGGCCTCTATCGTGCTGATAAGAATCCTGGAAGACTGAGAGTGTTTACAGCCCACGACTTAAAGTCTGATTTGCTGACTAGTAAGTTTTCTGCAGAGGGCCAAATAAAAAAATTAGAACTTTCCACTGGGTTTTGAGTTGGTGCCAGAACTTGCCACCTGAGCTAGAGCAAAGCCAGCAGGGAAAGGAAGGGGGTATGTGAACCCAAGCCCCTCACCACCCATGCTCATGCCCTCCACCCAACAGAGGGTCCTGAGCCCCAGTTGCAAGCCAAGTTCCAGAAGCTCTAAACTCATCCTTCTATATTCGCTCCAAATTGGGGTTCATATTTCCTGATTACCTGTTACCCCCACATCTTTTTGTCTGTGGTGTTTATGTGGGATCCATTACTTCCTAATCTGTCCCATTAGGGCAGATAAGTGACCTGGCCATATCTGCTGGCCAGTCACCATTCTCATTGAGTTCCATCCTTCAGATACGCAGAGTTAAGGTGTCCTTTCATGCTAGAGAGAAGTCAAGTGTGGGATACTAGCCACCTGACTTCTCGGTACTTGACCTGCCCATGTAGTTCCATTGGTCAGATCCAGCCAATTTGCCTTCTGCCTACAGTTCTTCTCCCAGTACAAAGTACTTGAGGAATCTCAGAAGTATCTAAGTCCTTTCTGTCACTAGCACCCAAGACCACCTACAGCCTCTGAAGACTTCACCCCCATTATCTGGCAACACAGCTCCTGGGGTAAACATATTTACATTCCCCAAAACTTTTTAAACCATTACTCAGGATGGCAACAAACCTACCTCAGTGAAGGCCTCTTACTTCCAGTTTATAAATGGGCTGTCTGAAACCTACAGGAGGTAGAGGTTTCCTGCACTAGTTCATAGAACTACTCAGGTTTCACTGCCCATGGTTCACTGACTCATGTTTCACTGGTCTCATGGAAGGCAGGGTGCAGCCAACACTGAAGGAGATCACATTCTTGGAATGCAGTGACTACGGCCTAGAGCTCAGGAAGATTTGCTTTTCTATATTTACATTATAAAACTGTGAACAGCATGTTTGGCATGACTGGAAAGGAAGTCATTATTCTGCACCTCCAGGTTAAGGCTTAGGTAGTTTGGTGAGACTCAATGAAGCATGGTGAGAGCCTGGTCCAGTCATGGACCAGTTCTGTACTACAACTGACATGATGCAGATGGGAAGTAGAGACAAGTAGATCATATTGTTTCAGTCTAAGTGGTTCCTAACAACCAAGCCACAGCTTCATGAGCAATGACAGTCCTGCTACCTTGTTCTTATAGAAAGAGAGGTGTGAAATCAGACAAAAAGCGCATGCTCTACAAGAAGGAAGGTAAAGAGTATGGCTCAGATCAGGAAGTGGGAGTCCCTGGACACAATGAAGAATTATCAGTGTCTTATGAGGAAATTTTAAAGATACTTAAGTAGTACTTCCTTACTCATTATTTAAAATATTAATGAATAAATAGTACACTAGCCAGAGACCTGTGCATTTTCTGAACATTTTTAGGGGAAAAATGTTTTCTAGCTAGGGGCCATCATAACATATTTTCCAGCAGTTCACATGTTGGGTCAGAAGCTCCAGAGCAGCGGTTCTCACCCTCCCTAATGCTGCACCCTTTAATACAGTTCCTGATGTTGGGTGATCCCAACCATAAGGTATTTCATTGCTATTTTATAACTGTAATTCTGCTACTGTTACAAATTGTAAAATTAATATATAATAGGTAGGATATCTGATATGCAACCCACATGAAAGGGTCATTCAACCCCCAAAGGGGTCACGACCCTCAGGTTGACAATCACAGCTCTAGAGCCAGCGGTTGCTGTGGGACTTTGCTGACCTAGCTTTTCCCTCCTCCACCACCACTGAATGGCCTCGCCATTGTAACCTTTGCGGACCACCAGCAGCAATCTTTTCAGGCCCCACCAGAGTCAGCACAGCTAATCGGGAATCCCTGTCATCCAAACTCTCACAGCCACGCGGTTCTGCACGTTCCCTAATCTGACCAGTGTCACACACAGGTCCAACTCTCAAACCTGGGTCTTCCGGTCCAGGCCTGCTATAATAAGAGTAAGTGTTCTTCAGAGGCCCATGTATAAAAAGGGATTGGTCCCCAAGGAGGTACTACTGTGGTAGAGTCTAATAAGTCCTTAGGTTATTGGGAGCATGGCCTTTAATGAGACTATGAGGCTTCAGTCCATTTTTTTCCTTGGCCATGCCACACACATGCTCATTGCCATGACCATCTGGTACCTCTAGACTGGAAACATTGGCTCAGCCTAATCATAAGTTGCTCCTCTGAAACTATAAGTAGCCTTTTCTCTTTTTAAATTGAATGCCTCGTGCAGTTTCTAATTTTATGCAAATATACTATACTTTAAACATATCCTCACACATTTCTTACGCTTCCCTTTCTTTCTCCCTTTCTCACCCATTAGCCTTCTTTGCAACCCTAGACAATGTTGCTTCTATTTTCATCTTTATATATATAATTTTAATGTATCTACATAAGATCTAACCACAAATGAAAGGAAGCGTGCCATATCTGTGTTTCTTTCTGAGACTGACTTAATTTGCCTGGTGTGATTATCCCCAGCCGCATCCATTTTCCTACAAATGGCATGTTTCTTCTTTATGGTTGAAAAATATTCCACTGTGAATATATATATATATCACATTTATATATATATATATATATCACTTTTCTAGTTGGTCTCATAACTTAGGTATTGTGCATAATGCTTTGATAAACAGACTGTAAAAATCTCTGACATATGTTAGTTTGGAGTCATTCAAGTAAATACCTAAGAGTGGTAGCATTTGGTCACATGACAGAGCTAGTCATATTTTTTGGAGAAACTTCCATACTGATTTTTTTTAATAGTAGCTACTCCTGTTTAATATATCAGCAGTATGTTAGAGACCCCTTTTGTCTGAATCAAGCATTTGTTGTCATTTCTTTTCTTAAAAACTACCATTCTGACTGGGGGAAGGGAGGATTTCAATGTAATTTTAAATTGTGTTTCTCTGATGGCTAGTAAGGATGAGCATTTTTCCATGCTTATTGCTTTACCTTTTTTGAACATCTACTCATTTCATTAGTTCATTTATAGACTGGGTAATTTAATTTCTTGTTTCTTTTTTATAGTTCTTTGTATATCTTAGGTATTAATATTTTAGACATATAACTTGTAAAGATTTTCTCCCACCTTGTAGGCTGTCCCTTCACTTCTTCATTTAATTAATGGTTTCCTTGGTGGTACAGAAGCTTTTTAATTTCTTTTACTGAGTGTCCAGGAGATCAATCACAGTCCTTGCTTAGGCTGATCTAATGAAATATTTTGGCAACTTTTTCTATCAGTCTCAGAGAGTCACGGTCTTATATTAAGATCTTTGATCCAGTTGGAGATTTTCACGGAATGTGAATGATATGGATCTAGATTCGTTCCTCTACATGTAGATATCTGGCCAGTACCATTTTTTGAAGATACTCATTTATCTCCAATGTTTTGTTGTTGTTATTGTTGTGGGGTTTTGTTTCGGCATCTCTGTCCAAAGCCAGGTGGCTGTAACTGTGTGGGTTGCTATCTGTGTCCCTTATATTGTTTGATTGACCTATTTTTGTGCCATTTTGTTTTTGCTACTATGGCTCTCTGGAATAACCTGGAATCAGGCATGCTGGCATTTCTGCCATTGTTCTGTTTGCTCAGGATTGCACTGGACATCCAGGGTATTTTGTGCTTCCATATGAGTTTGAAGATCATTTTGTTCTACTTCTGTTTAGAATCAAATTGGAATTTCAAAGGGGTTGTATTTCACGGTATTAATTCTTCCAATCTGTACTGGTGGCCTTTCCATCTTCTAGTATCTTCTTCAGTTTTTTTTTCTTTGATGTTTTAGTTTTCACTCCTAGGTTAAATTTATTGTGGGGAAGGCTTTTATCGTTTTTAATTGTTTGTGGAGGCAATTGTGGATGGACTCATTTCCCTGACTTTCGCTTGGCATGCATTCTTTACCTTCATGTTAAGGTGGTCCTGACACCCACAGCTATATTTTTCCTTTGTTTCAAAAGACCCTGAACCACTTTGATCAGGAACCCATTGCACTGCATAGTCCCTGCCTTCCTGTCTTCCTTCTCCAGCCTATTTTTAAGGGCACAGTTCAGGTCTGACTTATGTGCAGTTGTGGACTCCAGCCTGGCCCTGTGCCTAACAGATAATAGATGAATAATGGCAAATTACAAAATGAGGCACAGTGTGAGTCTTCTTATCAGTGAGTCCTCCTATGGGGAAAGCTGAAGTTCCATAAGTCTCCTTCTGAATGATGTGCTTCTTCCACATGTGGTATGAGGACTGAATAGCCGAGAAAGCAAGCTCTGTTGGAGGCCATGTGAGGTAGTTTGCATACATCTGAGTAAGTCTGAAGTTCTGTGATTCATCTATTATTTAGCCTTAGGAATACACAGGTTCCTGCATAATTTTAAGCTCCATTCCTTTTGTTGGGCTCGGGAGCAGGCAGGCCTGAAAGCCGGTCCCCTCTACTGACCCTCTAGCCTGGCTGTATTTGAGGAAGCAGTGATCATGGAAACAACACCTGCCCTTTGTTGTCCCTTTGAATACTATAGGACCCAAGCCACACTGTCCAGCTTTTTTTCATATTTGTTTTTCCTTTTAACCCTATCTCAAGCATTTTGGCATGTATAGCTTTATTTCTATTATTTGTTATTTTAATAGGTAAACATGAACAAATGACTGTTCACTTCAGATAGAATAACAATAACAGACAAAGAAACAATTATACCCAAGTCTAGCTTAACAAACCAATGAGCTTATTAGGATTACTTATAGAGTAGTGATGGGGGCTTCTTACTGGAGAATGGAAACCTCAAAGCCAGCCATGTCACTGGATGATAGCTCATTAAAGCCACATGCCTTCTACTCTCTGTCTGTTTATACCAGCAAACAGTGTCTGTTTATAACCAGCTTGAGGAGGGGCTTACCTATCCTGTAACTTTCTGAGTTATCGGAGCCTACTAAGTTCATGAGCTTCCTTGGGCTTCACTCAAAAGGCTCCTTAGCCTCCTAAGTGTGGTGAGCCCTTGACCCCTGCCAGGAAGGAATGTTTCAGTTGAGAGGAAATGACCTACACGGTGGTTTATTTAAGTGATGAGATTCCTAATTGGTATTATCAGATAATTCGTTTTATTAGATACTATCTTTCACATTGGGGATGAACATAACGCATTGCGCCTTTCTGTTCCGGCATTTCCTGTGCTGCCTTTGCCTTTCCCATGATGATAGCAATACACACCACGGAGGAGGATGCTGAGCCGGAACCACCAAGAATGATCTTTTCATCACTTGAAGAAAATTGCTTAGAGATTAAATTTCTCAACATGAGAGACTAGAGACAATTTAAGTTCAGTTTCATGACAGTTTGTCTCTATCTGTTGTACAACCTATAAGACTGGAGTTATTTTCACTCTCTGAGACTTAGGGGCTGATGAGGGACATTGGACCCTGGAGAGAATGTGAGAGAGAATATGAGTTCTTAGTCACTGTGTTCAATACAACTTGTCTAAAGCATGGGAAGCATCTGCTGGGTGCTGGGCATGAACTCACCTGCTTACAATCAGGGCCCTCACTGCCCACAGTCTGACAGCAATTTCCTTTCCCATTAGGGCAAGAGGAAGCCCTTAAGCTGCGAAGAGTCCACAGCTCCGTCACAGTGGCAGCCACTTAGGCACAGCACTCTGAACGGTGGTAGAGAATGTAGCATCGCAGTAGCTCTTTGCCTTTGCTTTAACTGCTGCCTCTACTTGGACTCGGTCTGCTTTGCTTCCAGTACCCCCTGTCATATGCACTGTGTTGTGGTCAGCTGGGTCCATAGTTCTTCCAACAGCACAGATAAGCCCAACCATTCATGAGTGACAAGGTGTTAACAAAGATTTGGAACTAATAGGCAGGAATTGTAACCCTGATGGTTAAAACTGGCTCTGGAAATGAGGATTTGTGAAGTTGACAAGCCAAAACTCTCTTTATGTAATCATCCCTGGGCCCCTCCCAAATTCAGCTCACAGTTCACCGTACCAGTTTCAGGGCCTGCATTCCCTCCACTAGAAAGGGGAAGAAAATGGTCCGTAGTCACCCCTTCTTTCGTCCTTGCCTGCAAGTCCTGTCTCTGTACTCCTGTTACTTTCTCTTCTCGGGGCTTGTCCCAGCCCACCTAATAGCTGTATGTCTTCCCCACTTGTAGACTAGTCTCATCTTAGACAATAACGCAACAAGGAGTACACAGGTCCGTTTCCAAAGTGTGGGTCCGTAAATCTAGAATATTACAGGATCAAGCTCCCAAAAACCTATCCAGATGGCCTTGACCTGTCCTGCCCCGATCTCCTCCCACAGGCTTCTCCAATGCCCCACCCCCACAAACATCCAGTTTCCTCCCCGGTAGAAACAACCACAGTCCTATACTTTGTAGACTAAACCTTTCTTAAAGATGAAACACTTTCCTATTAAAAACATTTGCAATGCCGTCGTGAGGAAAACAGCTGCTTTGTGATCATACATGACACCAGAACCCCCTGGGAAGGCAGGGTTTGAATTTCTGCCTTTGGGGATGTTTGTTTTTTCCTTTAAGAACCAAATATCAATTGTGGTATCTTCACAGCACAAAAAATTTACCCCAGGGGATAATATCTGTCCTGTTGTGGATAATAACATCAAACAAGACACATTTCAAAAGTTCACGTCTCCCTTTTTGATTCTTTCAAGATTTCAAAGGTATTAAGACAAATTCTTTGTTGGCAATTAAGATCAAAGAGTTACAGAATTTTTTCCCCCACAAAGGTCCCACAAGAAGGATGTTTCCTGAGTTAACAGTGTGAAAGGGGCCTTCTGTGTTGTGTTTTATTAGGAGGATTACCTAGACTAATTCAGGGAGAGGCCTGGGGAGCCCTTGGGGTCCCTCAGTTGGCATCCTAGTAGTATCGGGGTCTTGGTACAAAATCAAGTACTGTGGTTTAGGGTAGGGTTGTCAATTCCAGCCCCACCTCCCCAAAGGTTCTAGAAAGCTGCCATTCTTCTGCAAACCCCTGCTTCCAGAGAAACCCAGTCACTGTGATTATCCTTGTCATCACTTTTAGCTTTACAATCCAGATGGGACATGCCCTCTAATGCACCTTCTCTGCTGAGCAACTTTCTGGGGAATCCCCCCCCCAAAAAAAAGAAACCACAGAATTTTTCTGATCTGGCCTTATCTTTTCTTCAGATAAAGAACTGGAAATTTTTTTGTGTGTTTTGTGCAGGCCAACTTGCTGGTTTATCCCAGAGCTAGGACAAACCCACAAGCCTTTTCTGGTCTTATCAAGGATTTGTCCTATGTGACAAAGCAATATGATTAAGATGAACTCCTAACAGCTTTCCTGGTGGGAAAACAATTCCTGAAATGATTCCTACATCCCAGGTACTGTACCAGGCACTGAGAACCATAAAAGCGACTTCAGCTCTGAAAGAGCTCACAGGGCAGCCTATGACAGCCCAATGCCATGAAAGGACATCTATATACTTTAGGGGTACAAAGCCAAAGCAGTTCCCATTGAAAAACACACTCTTGTTCTCTGTAGACTAGCTAGCCAGCTGTCTGGGATAAGTTACTTGCTTTTGGGACATTTAAATATTGCCTGCAGATTTAGGAAAGACAGGGAAACATGTGCTGGGAGTCAGGGCATGGGCTCCTGTAGGCCATGGAGCAAGGAGTCAGCATATGTCCTAGGATCCCCAGAGCAAGGGTTAGGTGTGCAGCCTGGTAACCATCTGTGGGCACTGTGCCCAGTCAGAGGTTACGTCTGCTGGTGGCCCTTATGCAAAGAACCAGTTTGTGCAGTACTGTGGGCAGTGTCTCAAACAAACAACAGCCAGCCAGTGTTTAGTGAAGTGACACTGCACTTTCAAGGCCCAGGCTCGGCTCCAGGATCAGGCAGGTAAGGACAGCCTGGGGGTGGATAAGAAGGGAGGGCCCCTGTACTCTCCAGACAGATTCCCAAGGTACTGCCTCTTCAGCTGAGGTAAGCAGAAACTTAGGGACCTAAGCAGGAGAGGCCCAGCATAGGTCAGACCATAAAGGCCAGTGCAACCTGCAGAAGGGACTCCACCGTGTTCCCCTCCACACATATCCAGTCAGCCAAGCTCAAAACCATTTGACCTCCACAAAGAGCTCAGAGAACGCCTTTGCCTACATGTCTTCTCTGACATGGGTTCTGAAAATGAAGGCCAGCTGGTTGAAAGGATGCCTGAACACATCATAGTGATGTTAAGAACATGGCGGTTAAATACTCAGGCTCTGAAGCCACATTGCCTTGTTCAAATCCTGCAAACTGATGAGAATCCAGCCTGCAGGCTTCTGGAAAGTAGAGCTAGTAGAAGCAATTGATTCATGGTATTGTTAGATTAAGTGGATAAACAGAGCTCAGGTTCATGGTCTACAATAGCTACTACTCTAGATAAGACATAGTCCTTGGTTCCCAAATTCCTTACAATTTAATGAGAGGACAAAGAAACTTCAGGTGACACAGCATCAAAAACATGAGACAGTGTGTGTAATTCAGTTCCACATACATACACATATACGCATGCACACAGTTGGTTCAGTTTTTCTGAGGAACCTTGACTAAAGGAGGCACTAACATTTCTAAGGCCCAGTTTTCTCACCTGTAGACTTGGAGTCAATTGCACTCATTACAGGACTGCTACCAAGATTCAGTGAATTCTTGTACATGAGCCCTGGTCTGGCACCTGACACAAATATGAATTGTGGAGGAGTGCCGGTGTTCCCAGCCAAGGACCACAAAGCTCCATCACTCAGATGCATTTCTCAGCCCAGGAGTAGAATGTACTTTCTAAAGGACACCTTAAGTATTTCAAAAGACATACAGGGCTTGAGTTTGTTTTCAGTGTTCTGAAGAGACTTCAATGGCATGTTTTGTTCCAGATTGCATGTTGTCAGAAAGCTGGGATAACTCTGGAACTAGTTATCTTAGAGGGTTGAATGGATATGTACAAGTCCTAACACCCAGGACCTTGAGTGTGATCTTACTCACAGATAGCATCTCTGTAGATCGAGGCGAAGGAAGGTTTGGAAGATGAGTTCATCCTGAACGTGTTGGGTGGAGTCTAAATCCACTGGCAAGTGTTCTTCTACGAGAAGACAGGGAACACGAAGAGAAACAGAAAAAGATGGCGGCAAAGATTGGAGTGCGGTTCTACCAGCCAAGACACTGGAACGAGGAAGAGAGATCTAGGGCAGATCTCTCCCAATCTTCCAGAAAATCCAGTCCTTCTGACACTTCCATTTGAGATTCCTGACTAATAGAACTGTAAGTATATATTCCTTGTTTTAATGTCTCTTGAGGTAGTTTCTAAAGGCAATGTTATGGTGCTACCACCAAGTCACTCCAGCCATCACGCAGACGGAGGACAAGACTGATGCTCAGGCTAGTGAAGAAACAGAGTGGTTCTGGGTAGCCGCAAGAAAGGCTGATCAGTACTGTTCATATTTTGCGTTCAGACATGGTTATCAGCAGCCTGGTGTCTGTCCTGCTGTGTCACAGTTGTGAACTGACTTTGTCTGATGGTAGCATACAAAACTGCCCACGTTCAACACCAAAACCAACAGGTGAGGAGTTCCAGGTCAGCTCCAGGGTGTCGGGAGCTACCTTTGTCTTCCTGAAAGAAACCACCTAAGGGTCTCTAGCACACCCAGTTGCCAGATGTGGGTGATACAGGGCTAATTTTCCATTTTAGCCTTTTCTGTATATTAAGAAGTTATTATACATCAGATTCTAAAACACATGCTTTCTCCTTCCAAGAAATAAATGACTTGGTTCAGACTTACCTGTGACACATCTTGTGACGCAGTTCTGGGGGGGGGGGGCTTTTGTTGTTTTATTTTGTTTTGTGTTTATTGTTGCTCTTGGACAATGTTGTCAAAGGATCTGGTGACAGGAAGTGTCTGAGACATTTACCAGGTTACTGTGGCATGGGGCAAGTGCTGGCTCAGGGCAGCTCTCTGTGCCTTGTAAAGATGTTTTACAAAGATTTCCTTTGCTCTTTGCTGGATGAGCTGTGGTAAAGATATATTTGTATTGAGCTGATACATCTAGGTCCTGTAACCCAGGCGACTCACCTTCCTCATCTTATTGCAATTACGATAAGCTCAGAGGATCCTGGGGACTTACTTCCGCATCTGTAATTGGTGTGAACCTCCTCAGGGGTAGCTCACAACTGTCCTCTCGTGTGCAAACAGTCATCTGTGACATGTTATCTTCAATTACTGCATCATGATGTTGTGCCGCAGCAAAGAAAACTACAAGAGTAGCATAAACAAGGAGAAAACAGCTTATTGTTTTTACACACCAAGAAGCTTTGAGTAGGTCAACTGCTAGGTGAATGAATTTGATAACTCAATAATACAGTTAAAGACATTTTCTTTTCCCAAATCCACTCTGTTTTTCATGTTGCCTTTTCCGCTCAGGCTCGCACTGGCTCTGGTGGCCAAGATAATGGCAGCTCTACAGATTCATGTCTTCACACAGGATCCAAGCCGCAGAAGGCAAGAATGAAGTTACATTTTCCTTGTGCACCTACTTTAAAATGAGAGCGCTTTTCACACACTCCCATTTTGTCTCATGGACCAACACTGCATCCTGAACCAAAAACACAGATAAAAGGATTAGAACTTGGCTCACTGACTTAACAGTTTTTTGTTGTTGTTTTGGTGTTTTGTCTTTTGGGTTTGTGGGGAAGGGGAAAGGGGGTCAGGTAGGGACATGAGGTGGGGTACATGGACCAGCAGAACTTACTATGCCTATTTATTTCTAAACTCAGGGTCAACAACACCTTTCACATGCTCTCAAGGTTAGCCTGCTTTCAGTTAACTCAAAGACACTCAGGCATTTCACCTGGAAATTTCCACTGGAGCCAGCTAAAAGAGGACTGTGAACAAGAAGAAATAAAACAGCAGTCTCTACTTGGAAGCACAGCCAATGGAGATACAGCCGATAGCCTGTATCTCTGGAGGGAACTCAAATAAAGCATGGCCAGCACATGACCACTCAAGCCATGCTTCCTAATGACCACGTTTCGGATGTGACAGTTTGCTCATGTTCTTCGTCCCCGTGCATCCTATCTCCAGACTTTCTTGTCAGTGATGTTTGATTATAACCTGGTCTTCCCAAGCTTGAGAGAAAATACAATTTCAGATGAGGATGAAAGATACCACCAGGGGAATTTTTCCACAGCCCAGAAATAGAAAGAGTGAAAGAATCCATTCCATTCGGGTCACAGCTGCATGCTGGTAAATTCTGCTGGGCCTCCCAAGGTGGTGAAGGTTCATTTGTTTTGCTTTGATGGTAAGCTGGATCGTCTCCCAATGTGCTATACCTCCCCTAAGGTCACTAGCCTCTCACTGAGCTTCTTCTCAATCTTAAATGTTTTCCTTTCTTGGAAGACCACTTTTTCCTAAGGGTGCTGGGTACACATCAGGGGCTGAAGTATCTTCTCCAATGTTGTCCACAGCTCTTTCTGGACTCCTGAAAACAGTTTGCATGCCTGCACCCAGGCACTCAGAGTTCTAGACGCTTGTGGGTCTTTGTCCTCTGTTGGCCGGTGACTGTTACATAACAAGCAACCCCGTAATGAGGCAGCTGCAAATCCGTTTCACTAGATCACCTACAATATACCTTCCTCACTCACCAGTCAGGCACCACGGTTTCCTTCTCTACACAGTACCATGATGGTTCAGATGTGGCATGTCCCCACAGGTTCATTTACGGGCAGCTTGCTTCTCAGTGTGGTGATGATGGGAGGCAGTGGAACCCTTATGAGGTGGTTGGCACCACATGACTGTCATTGTGTCACTGCTCTCAGAGACAGTGACATTGCCAGGAGGGCAGACTGTTATACAAAAGCATGCCTGGGCTCTGGATCTCTCTGGCTCCCTGCTTCAGCACACAGTCTCTTTATTGTGATGCATTCTGCCACAACACCCTCATCAGAGCCAAACAGAAGTTAATAGCATGGTTTTGGACCTCCAAAACTATGAACTAAAATACCTCTTTTCTTTGTGCAGTACTCAGCCTCAGATACTTTGTTACAGTAACAGAAAATGAACGTATGGGGTATTCAACCTCTAGAGCCTTTTTACATGGCGTTTGAGCTTCTCACAGTAAATATTTTCTTCATGTTCCACTGATTATGTGGTGACTGGTTCCCAAGCATCCAAAAGCAGATTATGTAATTTAAGGACTATCCCCAAAACTGGTAAGTAGTCACAGGACTTTTCAAAACTGAAGTAAGCGGGAAAAGCCCAAACCTTAATATGATTTGGAATTTGGTAAGGTAACTTTGCTAAAGCACACAGAAGATACTGATATAGCCATCTTTGGTAGTATGGTGGGGGGTGAGACTATCTCTACTATTTCTCTATTCCTTTACACTGACCTTTACTAAAAGATAAATTGCATAGTGATGAGGAACCCTAACTACACTGTATAGGCTGTCAAGAATATGGGGCTCCCTAGAAATTTCCAAGCAACTCAATTAAACAATTCACTGAACGATGAGCTAAAGAAGTTCCATAGTCTGATTCTGACCCACATACTGTTTTTCAACACTTCCCACCCCCTAACTGCCCTGACTCACAGAAGAGAACAAAGCTAAGTGGTAGAGGTCATTACTCTGGCTACCTGCCAAGACTGTGGGAACCATTGAAGAGTATAAATTATAGTGGGAGACAAAGACATGAAGATGACTTTAAGGATGTGAAGTGATGAAGGCAAAGGATAAGATAGAATACAAAGAGAAGATAAAGGGAAGGAGAGATTTTGCACACCAGCAGCTGCACTGGACGGTGAGGCAGACAGCACTATCTGGCAGCCCACTGGGTCACTGGGACATGTGATTTGTGGATGCAGAGAGGTGGGTTTAATATAACTAGAACTAAGTCAAACCAGCACAAAGTCAGTCCAGGCAGGTCACTCACTTCTTTTCCACAGGTGCCCTGACTATCACAGCTGCTTCGTACATCAGTGATATAACTACCCTAGAGCCCCAAAGTGCCTGCTTCAGCTTCCACTGTATGCTATGCTTGCTTCTTAGTTCCTCTTCCAAGGGAAGAATATCTGGTTGCCTGGGCAAATGTCCAAGTCTGTGAGTACAGGTGTCCACTTCTTTCTCCAACACATATTCATAAATGGGTGTGTTCTAAAAGTCAAGTTATATAATGACAGATCTCCACAACATTATCTGAGGTGACCCTGGGGATGGGGCTTCAACTCTCGTAGGAAAACAACAGATATAAGTAAGGCAAATGCACATTTGGAGGGACAGCAGCAGGATTAAGAGTGACTTGGTCACTACATAGAAGTATGAAATCTTCCTGGCTACAATCCATTAAGAGAAATACATTTCATTTCTCTAACCAACACATACACATGCTGCACAGTGCTCCCCTATTATCTATCGTTAACCTCAGTCCAAAGATATGAGTGGACAAATCCATGGCTAACTGGAAAGTTTTTAGGTTGCATGTTGTTCTGAGCCTGGTAATGGGATCTCACCTTGTCCTGCCCCATCCTGCCCAGGTATGAGTCATTGCTACATAGATGGCACCCTATATATGCTACCTGCTCTGGAGCAGCTGAGTAAGAAATAAAGTTTTAAGTTACTATGTTAATCTCTTACTTATGTGAAATGTACAAGTTATCTTTACCACAGCCATGTGTTCATATGGGAGAAGGCAGTATGTAGAAGATTTGGTACTATCCGTAATTTCAGTACTAGGTCTCTTAAAATACATCCTCCATAGGTAAGAGAGGACCAGTGTATATAAGTGTACACATCAGCTTAGCTAGGCTTTGGTACCCAGATATTTAGTCAAACACTAGCTTAGGTTTTGGGGGGAAAGATTTCTGTGTGTGTGTGTATGTGTGTGTGTATATGTGTGTAAGACTTAGATTTAGTAACCATATTTTCTTCTATAATGCGGGAGAGCCTCATCTAACCAGTTAAAAGCCCTAAAGAAAAGAGTCTGGAATCCAAGTGAAAGGAGGCTCTTTCTCCACACATCCTCTCAATATCTCAGGTCGCATTGACACATTTAGCTAAGGATAAATCGCTTCTCACTCTGGCCTCTGTGGTTAATTTTGGTGCTTCTTAATGCTGTGCCTGGGACAGAACAGCTTAGCCTTTTGTTTACTTGTACTGTCAAAAGCCAGAAAGCTAGAACCAAACACTGAGACGAGGGCTCTTCAGCCAGGAAAGCTTGTGCCTGCGTTAGGCAAAAGGCCAATGCCTGGATGCTGCCACCAGTCTGCCCTCCACTTGTCTGTAAAGCCTTTAAGACCATTAAGACTCAGTATGTGGAGTGAGTCCATGCCACTCCTTCTTCTCCACCTGCAGAGGCTGCCCTCAGGGCTCCTGGAACCACAGTGAGGTGATGTCGCAATAGGCTCAGATCAGCAAGAGATGGTAGGTCATAGGCCGTGTTGTTCTGCCCAGAAACCTGATCCTGAAAAAGGGTTTTTTTATTTCAGTTTCAGCTCTCGAGATCGAATTTGAGCCTTCCTTTTGTAGACAGCAGAAATGCTGTTCTTACTGTCTACAATGGAGTTACATCTGTGTGTTTCTTATCTTCCAAACTAGATTCTACATTCTAAAAGGCACCAGGTCCCAAATATGCTATGACATGCTCACCGGGGATATTACATTGCCCTCTACCTAGCAGAGACTTAATATCATAGGACAGATGAACACAAAAATGACTGCTGATGTCAACAAAGGCACAAAGATGAGGCAATGGAAGGTGGAGGGAAGGTGATAGAGCAGGATTAAGGCAGCGTGTCTGAGGTTTTGATGGCATTGTTTTCCCTAAAGTAATTTTATAGTCGAGTCTCCTGAGGCAGCAATGCAGTCTGTGTCCCCGCAAAGTAGAACCAGGTCTTTATCAGTGCCGTGGAAACACTGATGTGACCTGCTGTGAAGAGACCTGGAATTTCCTCAAAGCTGCATGTGCCCTGCACCCTTCTATTGTTGACTACTGTTGACATCTGCAGAACACCTGATCCATGGAATGCTGATAATGTGCTGTTTTAGAAGTGTATGGCCAAATTCAGCTTGCAAGGAGCTTGGGAATCAGCATGGGAGATGTTTGCTCCCTCCCCAAGTTCTCCTGGGCTGTGTGGAAAGTGTGCCTGGGCTGCTCTGTGGTTGAGCTGCCTCTTTCTTAAAAAAAAAAAAAAAAAAAAGGAAGATGGAAACTGTTTCACTGCTAGAATTGCCCCTGAAGAAGACCAGATACTCTACCAAGTATCACTCTACTCCACCCTCTTGGCAAGGTCTGAGTGAACTGGGTTCTGCTCTCAACCACATTTTTTTTAAAAAAATGTGCTCACAAATGGCAAGGGAATCACACCTGACACATTCATGTTGGTTGTACCAAAGCAAGAGAGGGGGAAAAAAACAAAAACATGAGAGGTGTCTCTGTTTGTTTTGTTTTTAATATTGGTGTGCATGGAGGCAGGCAACATTTGGATATTAGCTCTCTCCTTTCCTGAATTTCTAGGATTAGACTTAGATTTATCAGGGCTTGTGCAATATGTACCTTTGCCCACTGAACTCACTTGCCAGGCCCAAACCATGAGACTTTGATGCTTACACAAAAGTACAATTTCATTTCAGAATCATTTGCTATTTGACAAAAGGTTGAGTGACATTTCTAGTGAAGGTTTGGGCCTTATCTGAATTACCTAAACCTAAAGAAACCCCCAGGACATGGCAATTCTTTTTGAGTAGGGAAAGACAGCATGGTCCCAGCGAGAGACAGAGAGGTGCTTTGATGTAGCAGGCCTGCTCCACCAGGCCCCTGTACCTCCTTTCCTAGCCAAAGCCACGTCTCTGACCCACATTTCCTCATCTCTGTCATGGAGCAATACCATGCACTAGCAAGGATTATTGTTGAAATTATGATAATGTGTTGAGAAAGCCAAGGACAATAAATGACATGAATAAGAACCATCCTGAAGACTAAGGTCAAAATCTATTCTACAAAACTCTTCCAGTGGAACTAGGAGAGCAAATACTTATAAAATAGGGTTTTTATATCAGTCGCCCTTTCCAACGAAATATAAGAAAGAGCATTATCCTGGAATGTTCATTTCCCTAACGTAAAAGCAGCACAGTGTTATGCCACACGCAGGCAGTCAGGATCATTCTGTCTTAGGGTTGAGTTCCACTGGAACAGGAGAACTTGTAAAGGTGAGGAGACCCCATGCTATAGAGCCATCTGGACTCTGGCCATCCGCAGAGCAGAGCATAAAAGGAAATGAATGGTATGTTTGTACTGGAACCTTAATAAATACTTAGCTAGTTTCTGCATTGCTGGCTCTGAAGGCTATTGTTTCCCAGGCAGAGAGCTGACCTTGATCTTTTTTGGCTCTTCCCTTTAGGAAATTTAGACTCTCTCTCTCTCTCTCTCTCTCTCTCTCTCTCTCTCTCTCTCTCTCTCTCTCTCTCTCTCTCTCTCTCTCTCTCTCTCTCTCATGCAAACTATTTTTCATAGGTGAAAGTGCTCCGTTCAGCTTCCCTTGGCTTGGGGCACCAGGAGAGCCTCTCAGGGGCAATTGCATTCTTTCAGATCTAGTGGAGAACTGAAGACTGAAGACCCTTCGTGAACTCTAGAAAATGCATGGTCTCTGCAGGTTGCACAGAATCCAGAATCCAAGACAGGTCTGGACTCAGGTAGCCCCCAAGCATGTTCTGATAGACTTAGAAATGCTCAGTCTTGAAACTTTTGCCTGTTTACTTGCATGTAAACTGCGATTTCCCTGAGTCTCTCTCAGGCAGGAGAGTTGTCCCCTGCCCCCACTGTGTTCCCCTGCATATTGTCCCATACCCTTAGCTTGGATCACACCCAACTGTCCAAACAATCTTGATGCCGTTTTCTGGGGAGTGGAAGACTGGCAAGCAACCAAGCCCTGGGTGAGATGCCAAAGTCTTTGTTATGTAAGAAATCTGGTTGACGCCCTTATGAAAGCGTGGGAGTTTCAGAATGCTGTGTCATTCCCTGCTAGACGTGACTTATGATTTGTCAGTTTCTGAAAGTAAAAATAGAATATAATGAAGACATGGTCTCAGACAGATCTGCAAAAATAAAAATAAAAATAAACCGTTTTCTTGATTTTTAAGCAATGTGCCCTGGAACATTGCTTTCAACTAACAGCCTCAGTGTTCCACTTGTTATGAGTGGCTGTAACTTATTCAAGCTAGTTGATACTTTTTGATTATGGAGCCTTGACCAATAAACTTGCAGAGATTTGTAGAGACCTCAAAGTAGCTAACAACAGTAACTATAAAGCCCATTACAATGCCTGGCACCATGCCAATGTTTCAGCCTTCACCTGACTTTTTGAGACAGATAGTATTACTACTCCCCCATCCTTCAAAAGGGAAACTGAAGCATAAGTTGGATAAGTTTTTCATCCTGAGTCAAAAGCGTCTCCACTATTCCTTCAAGCTGTGCCAGCCTCATCCTCCAAACTGTCTGTCCTAGTGAGAGATGTCGCACCCAGCCCTTCTTCTCTCTTTCTCCTACCCTACTCTCATTTCCAGTCCCTCTTTCTCCTTCCCCCTCCCTCTTTCTCTGTTCCTTCTTACATCTAGTAAATATTAAATTCTATCTTACTGAGTCCTGCAGATATTTTAGTCAGTCACCACCCTTTATTTACATCAGCAGGATGTGTTATCCAAACTGCTTTGCTGAGATGCACATAGATCACTTTACTTCCTGTTTTATGAAAGACATTAGTCATTTGGGCACTATGCCGACCCCTTGACGGTGTTGAAGAACTGTGGTGTGAGTCCTGGTGAGAGTGTTCACTTGGTCCCTTCTCTCCCTGTAACCTAACACTTGACTAGCACACCTGAGTTTGGCAGGTTGGTTGCTCCAGCCTGAGCTGCCAAGTCTGTATTTTGTAAAGACGCAGAGAGATTTAGAATGCGTACCTATGGTGGTTGGTAGCAGGGGTCCTCAAGGAGGGCATTCTACCTGTGCTAGTGTTAGGAACAGACTCTGTTTGTCTAAGGTCTCCAGCTTCCATGCCTGTCTATGCTTCTCTTTTTTTTTCCTGAGGTCTAGGGACAACTTGAGAATGAGTATCTCTTGGTTATTAAAGAAAACCACAAATTCCATCATTAATGAGATGTGGGTATTTGGCAAGCAAAAGGAAGGTGATAGATGAAGCTGAGAGTCATGTGTTTCCCGTGGACATCAGGTATAACGTATCCATTGAAAGCATGGCCTCTCCAAAATTAAGCCAGAAAATGATGAGAACATTGGAGGCAATGGGCTTCTTTTCTTGAAGGAAGGAAACAGCAATCTTAAGCAACCAAACTATGAGCTCATGACTTGGATTGAAGCTAGGGACGTTCAAGGGCTGTGCAAAGGCTCATCTCTTTTAGCTGGAATGCTCAGGAACTGAAAACCAGAAGCACTACCTGAAAGGTCACCAAGTCATCTCTCTGGTTCAATTCACAGCCTTGATGTGATTTGTGTGTGCTTAAAAGTGGGGAAATTTTACAATGGGGCTGAAACACACCATAAGGTAATGGGCCATCCTATGAACACACATAGCAAATGCCAGAAAGCCCCACAGAGACTGCTGATCAGGCCAAAAGCCCTTCAAGAGGGTATGTCTTTTTGTTTCTGAGCAGAAGAAATGAGGTCAGATCCGCTAAAAGGGCAAATCCACTTTCTACTGATTTTAAGCAAACAAAACCCACAACAATATCTCCACTACCCATGCACTCTTTGGCTCTTGACAAGCTACATAGGCTTTCTGTGGTACCTCTCCAGGAACTACAATCTGGGCAGGTAAGCCCAGGACACCTATGAGGAGATTTTCAGAATTCCAGCTTTTATGACACATACACCAAAACCCCTCATGCTCTCAAAACCTACACTCTGATTTTAATGAAGGTCTCAGCAGCTTATTCAGAGCTACCTGGTACTTTCTGTGTGCCTAGTCTGGGTTTATGTCTAGATTCCCCATTTCCTGGCCATGTAACCATTCAAATTACTTTTCTCTTCACCTGGTCCTCATCTGTCAAGTGGGCATAATAATACCTCAGTGTCAAATGTTATCTTGCCCAAATAGTATTTAGCATCATATTTGCCCAAGGTCATATGTCTCTTACTTTTGGCCGGTCTAAATAAACTTCCATCTTTGCTCTTGTACTTTCACACTTTCTAGAATGCCTACACATGTAAGAAAGCCTGGTGATTTCGAGTCTTTCAGCTGTATGAGTATCAGATTGATGCTTAACAGAATTCTTCCACCCTTTTGCCCCTTGACCTTTGCCATTTCCAGCAAACTGAATATGATGTTCCAGAGAGATAGGAAAGTGGTCAGGTCGGCTCTTTATCACAGTCCATTCTCACCTGAACCGAATGACCTCTGCATCTCTTTGGTGTTTATCCCTCTTGTTCTGCCCAAACATTTACTTTTTAGGACATTGTGAACTATACAAGCAATTCAGTTTCATTCTTAGCTTCAGCAACTAAAAAGAACAAGGAAGTTTTCAGAAAATGGCCAGAAATTGAGGGCTGACTGCCTTTTGGTTTAAAGCAGTAGTTCTCAACCTTCCTAATGTTGTGGCCATTTAAAACAGTTTCTCGTATTATAGTGACCCCCCCCCAACCATAACATTATTTTCACTGCTTCTTCATAACTAGTTTTGCTACTGTTGTGAGTCATACTGTAAATATCTGTGCTTTCCAATGGTCTTAGGTGACCTCTGTGAAAGGTCTTTAGACCGCTTCCTCAAAAGAAATTGACCCACAGGTTGAGAACCAGTGGTTTAAGGGGCTATTCTTGCTTTTGTCCTAAACAAACTATTGTTTCCATTTCTAACATTTACCAACAAAGTACATGCAAAACTATTAAAATATGTATATAAAAGAATGTTACATCAGAACACAGTTAATAGTAAAGAGAAGTTATTCAACTGTCTGTAAATGAAGATCACTTAACTAAAGTGTGGCCTATTTCTATAGCAGGTTAATAACCAGCCATTAAAATGGTGCATAGTACATACACAATCTAATGGAAAGCGTAAAATGCATTCCCAGCCAGTAACAGCCATTTCTCAAGGGAACAGACTTCAAATGAGAGAAAGGAACTTTTTACCTACTGGTAGAGTTCCATAACATCTGAGTTCTTCCAAGTATGTATTTCTGTCACAATAATTTCAAAAGCAAATGTTAAAATCACCACAACCTCTGGCTTGTACTTTATATAGTCTCAATATTTTGAATGCATGGTAAATGGATTCATATAAATCCTAGTAAATTGCTTTTGTCATTACTATTAAGAATTCTCTTAGGGTCTCCCAGTGCCTTTTCAACAAACTTTCCTGTTCGCGTTCCAGCTAGCATTACCTCTGATCAGAGGCCAGCTATGACAAATCCTTGTGGCAGGAGGACCTTAGCGTGTGAGATACACAAACAGCAGTTGGAAGACAAGTATTGGATAAAGAGCTAAAGACGAGCAAATCCTCATCATGTTAATTTAAAGAGCCTTTCACTTTAATTCATTCAAAAAGAATTTTACTATACCCCTACTCTAAGAGCTATTCTTGGAACTGAAAATACAGTAACTACCCCAACCATCATTCATGGCTTTGCTTTCTATAGTCTCAGTTTTCCATAAATTCAACCATGGTCCAAAAATATTAAATGGAAATTTTAATTTGTAAATGTAATGAATCCATAAATTTTCCAAATTCATAAATTTTAAATTACACGCTGTTCTGGATAGCATGATGAAATGTCATGCCATCTGGCTCTGGAACAGCTAGGACATGAATCATCCTAACTCAGTGTGTCCATACTGAGACACCACCTGCCTGTAAGTCGCTTAGTAACTGACTTAGCTGCCAGCAGTATCGTGGTGCTTGTGTTCAAGGAGCTATTATGGAGTTACTAATTCCGTGTCATTTATCTGGCTTCATTTCACCACACAAGCATTGAGTCACTTGACGTCATCCCAAGAATGACAACTAGAGCGTCATAAGATATATGCAAGAGGCAAGGCACAGTCAGCTGCTACAGACAGTCTCATATCCCATGCCTGGGATTAAAACAAAAACGTACTCTTATAAAATGTCTGTGTTGCTTTAAGAAACCAAAATTCCAGAATTCTGACTACATCTTCTATGTTTACAAATGAGTGTCCTTGGTGTGTCGAACGTGGTTTTCTGAGATCAGCCATGTGTATGGCCATAAGCGTCTTATCAGTAACTTTCTACCCTATTGGTGGTGAAATCATTTTGTAGCACCCAACAGAGAAGTATGGGAGCCAACTGACTCTTGTCCTAAAACAAGGCCAGTGATGATTTAAAGAAATGTAAGAGCCCTGTCAGCTGTTTAACTTTACATATGCCTTCATCCAACAAGCAGCATTTTCTCTAAGACTCTAAGCTCAACCCAAATCCAATAAATTGTAAGATATATTAGGAAGAAGTTAATAAAATACAGACTAGAAGAACAACCCATTGGATCAATCAAAAAAAGAGTTGCTTCTTGAAAGATCAACAAGATTGTCAAACTTCCAGCCAAACTAAGAAGGAAAAAGAAATAAGATCCAAATTAACTAAATTAAAAATAAAATGGAATTCTTTTCTTATGTCTCTAGAGCCAACCACTTTATTTTTTGTTTTTTTTCTGTTTTGGATTTATTATTTAGTACAATTTATTCACTTTATATCCTGGCTGTGGCCCCCTCCCTTGTCTCCTCCTAATCCCACCTTCCCACCTTCTTCTCCCTTTATGCCCCTCCCTAGTCCACTGATAGAGGAGGTCCTCCTCCCTTTCTATCTAACCCTAGCCTATCAGGTCTCATCAGGACTGGCTGCATTGTCTTCCTCTGTAGTCTGGCAAGGCTAGACCCCCCTAGGTGAAGGTGGTTAGAGAGCCAGCCACTGAGTTCATGCCAAAGACAGTCCCTGCTCCCCTTACTAGGAAACCCAGTTGGACAGTGAGTCTATGGACTACATCTGAGCGGCTATTTTATACCCTCTTCATGCATTATCTTTGTTTGGGTATCAGTCTCTGCAGGGCCCCAAGACCAAGGTTTGGGGGGGGGCTCTCTTGCTTTCCTTTTGGAGCACCTGTCCCCTCCAGGTCTTTCTATATCCCCCTTATTTCAGAAAATTCCATGCACTCTCTCCAAAGTTTGGCTATGAGTCTCAGCCTCTGCTTCGATACTTCGATCAACAGTCTTTCAGAGGCCATCTATGGTAGGCTTCTGTCTTGTTACCTGTATTCTCCTGATTCCAATGTCTATCGTGTTTGCCCTTCTGAATGAGGATTGAACATCTTCCCTAGGGTCTTCCTTGTTGTTTGGCTTCTTTAGGATGATAGATTGTAGTGTGTTTATCTTATATTATATGCCTAATGACCACTTATGAGTGAGTATGTACCATGTGTGCCTTTCTGCTTCTGGGTTACCTCACTCAAGATGATATTTTCTAGTTCCATCCATTTGCCCGCAAATTTCATGATTCTCTTGTTTTTAATAGCTGAGTGGTATTCCACTGTGTAAATGTAGCACAATTTCTGTATCCGTTCCTCCACAAAGGGACATCTAGGTTGTTTCCAGATTCTGGCTATTACGAATAGAGCTGCTATGAAAATGGTTGAGCAAATGTCCTTGTTGTGTACTTGAGCATCTTTAGGATATATGCCTAGGGGTGGTATAGCTGGATATTTAAATAGCACTATTTCTAATTTTCTGAGAAAGCACCAGATTGATTTTCAAAATGGTTAAACAGGTTTACATTCCCACGAGCAATGGAGGAGGGTTCCCCTCTCTCCACATCCTCTCCAGCATGTGTTGTCACTTGAGTTTTTTATCTTAGTCATTCTGATGGATGTAAGGTGAAATCTCAGGGTTGTTTTGGTTTGCATCTCCCTGATAGCTAAGGACATTGAACTTTTCTTTAAGTGTTCCTCTGCCTATAATGGAATTCTTATAAAACTCTTATAAAATCCAGAACATTCAGGGATGCTTTGAAAACTTATATTCAAAAGAGCTGAAAAACCTAGAATAAGTGGATAAATTTCTAAACTCATATGACCTAACACAATTAAATCAGATTAAATAGATCCATTGTAAGACTGATTAAGTCTCTCCACAGAGACAAGATAGAGGCATTTCTGAACTCTGCCAGCTTCCGGGAAGGTATGGTACCAGTGCTCTCTAACTGTGCTATAAACAAAAAGAGAAGGAGCACCACCAAACCCTTTTGTTGTTGTTGTTTTGGATATATTTATCTTATCTTGTGTTCATGAGTGGTTTATTCCTGCACATTTGTATATGAACCATATTCATGCCCTCAGAGGAAGCCATCAGATTCATCCTCTCAAACTAGAGTCACAGATAGTTGTGAGCCAACATGTGAGGGCCGAGAACAGAACCCAGGTCCTCTGCAAGAGCAGCAAGGGCTCTTAACCACTGTGACATCTCTCCAGTCAAACTCTTTCTCTGAAGCTAATAAAACCATGCTAACAAAGCTAGATAAAGTCATAATAACAACAGCAGCATAACTATAGCCCAGTTATCCTGGTGAGCCTGATGGTACCATTATCAACAGAATAATTACAAAGGAAATTCAGGAACATATTCAGTCCATGCACTAAGTTGGATTTATCCCAGCTATGTAAGATGGAGTCAAGATATGCTAATCAGTAAATGTAATGCATCATATAAATAAATTTAAGGACATAAATTATATGATCATACCAACAGAAGCAAAACGACATTTGACAAAGTTCTAAAGAAACTAGCAGTAAATATGAGGAAAGGATACCTACTCTCTCCACCATTATTTGATTAAATGGTGTTTGAAGTCTTAGATAGAGCTATAAAGGAAAAGATATATAAAAAGGATATAAATATTTAAAGAGACGTCATATTAGTTCAATTTGTGAATGACATGATTCTATAGTTAAAAGATCCTACAAAGTATGTCATGTCTGCAGCAGCAGGATCTTACCATCAAGGTCTACTGGTCAACCAAGAGCAATGGCAATAGCCTATGTTTTCTGCTTTTTGTTTTGCAGGGGGGAGGGAACCTCTTGGAAACCCCTGACCAAAAATTCAAGGAGAGGTTCCTTACACCTGACACTGAGCTTTTCATTTGCCAATCTATGGCTTCTGCAAGGAGCATTATCTCTTGTGTAAAGAAATTCCAATTACAGTCTTTTAGATGAATATTGTTTCTTTAAATGTAATTTATTTATTTTTATATTAATCACAGGTTAGGTACTTTGTATCCCAGGCGTAGCCCCTTCCCTCATTCCCTCCCACTCTTGCCATCCATCCCTCATCTCCTCCCTGGCCCCCTCCAAGTCCACTGATGGGGGAGGACCTACTCCCCTTCCATCTGACCCTAGTTTATCTTGTCTCTTCAGGGCTGGCTGCAATGTCCTCTTCTGGTATCTAGCTAGGCTGTTACTCCCGGGCGTGTGTGAGGGAGGGTCAAAGAACCAGCCATTGAGTTCATGACAGAAATAGCCCCTGTTACCCTTATTACGGTCTCCAGTTGGATACTGAGCTACCATGGGCCACATCTGAGTAGGGGTTCTAGGTTATATCCATACATGGTCCTTGGTTGGAGAAACTGTCTTGTAAAAGACCCCTATACCCTGATCTATTTGGTCTTTGTGGAGCTCTTGTTCTCCCCAAGTCTTACTAACTCCCCCTATTTTCATTATTATTCCCAGCCCGTGCCAAAGGCTTGGTTGTGAGTCTTAATATCTGCTTTGATACATTGCTATATTGATTCTTTCAGAGGCCCTCTTTGGTATGCTCCTGTCCTGCTGCTTGTTTTCTCCTACATTCAATGTCCATCCCATTTGTCCATCTAAATGAGCATTGATAATCCCAACCTGGGTCCTCCTTCTTGTTTATCTTCCCTAGGTGTATAGATTTCAGCATGACCTTCCTATCTGATAGGTCTATATAAGTGAGTATATACCATATGTTCCTTTCTGCTTTTGATCATCCTCTTCCTGAGGATGATCGTTTCCAGGTCCCATCATTTACCTGCAAATTTCATGATTTCCTCGTTTTTAATTACTGAGTAGTATTCCATTGTGTAAAA